>RSEF01000003.1:13920433-14008182 GCA_003993805.1 Himantopus leucocephalus
CCCCCCCCCCCCCCCCCCCCCCCGTGTCCTCGCCCGCCCCGCGGCTCCCCCCTCCCCTCACGACGCCCGTCGAGGCGTCGCCCTGGCCTGCCCGCCCCGCCGGGTCCCGTCCCGTCCCGTCCCCTCGCGGCGGGGGTGTGAGGGAGCGGGGCCGCACGGCCGCCCCCGCCCTCGACGGGACGGCTGCGAGCTCCCCGGAGGGGGGAAAAAACAGGGGCAGATCGCTGCTTCCCCCCTCCCGACCCGCCTTCCTCCTCTGTGCCCCACGGCTCGGCCGTGGGGAATTGGGGGNGGGGGGGGGGGGGAGGGAGGTTCGGGGGGCTGCAAAAAGCTTCAGCTGCCTGCCCTCCCTCGGAGCTGGATACCTGGCTCCATCTCTCCTCTCTCTTCCCTCCAGTGGCCCTGAGGCTGGCAGCGGCAGCTCCGCACTCTCTCCTGCCACCCTGCGTGCGTGTTTGCAAGCGGCTGGCTCTCCCCCCGGCTCCTGCTCCTCCTGCTTGCTCCTTCCAGACCAACTTTCTCGCCCCCTCGCTCTGTGTCGGGAGAGGTGCGTGTCGGATGCTTTTATACTGCCCTGCCTCCCTCCCCTGCTGTCCTCCCCCCGCTCCGCTCCCCCCCCCCTTTCCCTTCTCCCTCTCCGCAGCTCCCGCTCCAGCCCAGCATCGCTCCCCCTCTGCCCCGCTCCCCTCCTCCTTGTGCCCACCAGACCCTCTGCGAGCCCTGGGCTCGTACCACCCTGCCGTGGTACCCGCACCCCGTCCCGCTCGCGGCTGCACCTTGCGTGAGGTCTTCCACCGCTGCTCGCCAGGGATGGAGCCGTGCATCAGTGTCACGTCCCCTTCAGCTGGTCGGTGCGTCCCCGGAGGACTGGGGCCACTGGGGTTTTATGCTCCTCGCTGTCGTTTCCCTTCCTCTTGGTTGCTGACTGCGTAAGTACGGTGGGAAAAAATCTTTCTCTCTCGGATGGGAGGCTCCCCAAATTTAAAATTAATGTGAATTTGAAAATACGTGAAAATGAGGGTTGGATTATGACTCGCTGTAAGTCAGTATCTTTGCATCCAGTCTGATGGAGCCAAACCTTTTTCTGAGTGCTGAAGATGCAGCTCAGTGTAATGAGAACAAACACAGCTCAAATAAACTTGAAACATAAAATCACCTAACAAAAACCATGGAGTTTTGGAATCTTTGTCGGCCTTCTTCCACAATTAGGAATGTTATGTGTAAAAATGGGGATACAAGCGAAGGGCCTGTGGGAGTGTGTGACAGCTGGGAGGTTGAACTGGTATCAAAATGTCTAAACGGGCAAATTGGGGAATTGGTGATCCCCATCCAAAACATTTTCAGTGTGAGACCAATGTGCTCTGCAGGGTTCCCGCGACGTGAAGGTGAGACGTGCCTCCAGCGTGCAGTGCCGGCAGGGGCCGAGGCGCGTCGTGGGAGCCTCTGCCCGCAGTGTGCCTGACCTGGAAAGCTGGCAGATTTGGGACACGAGGAGGGTCAGAGTTCGTGGGAGGTTTCTTGCAGGTCTTGGTGCATCTGAAGGCTGTGGACACAAACGAGTTGGAATGATGTCTCATACCCTTCTAGTCACATAGGTTTTCCTTCCAGTGATAACCACTGTAAATGATTAACCATCAGGCAGGAATATGGCTAAAAAATTGCCACAAACCCCAAACCTTCAGATTTAAGGATTTTTAATTTGCAAACATGTTCCGTGTTAGCACTGCAGTAGGAACGATTGATGCAGATGATCGTGCAGGGTAGGGACTCCCACGGGGCTGCCCTGAGCGCATTAGAGCGAGGTACAACCCCTCCATCTTGTGAAATCACTTGTTGATAAATACCTGATATCGCACTGATGCTCTTGGTTACATGGGAAATCGTACAATTTAATATTACATAAAGCCATAACAGCCTGTGGGACTGTCACGTGGTTTTTAAAAAATGTGGTGGTGTTTTTTTTTTAACCCAAACATTCCTTGGGCTAATCAAAATATTGAGAAGATAAAAACACTGATGTACTTCAGCTGTCATTGCTCAGCCTGGGCTCTCCTCCTGCCCCCGTTGCTGTGAGCCTGGTGGCCGGCGGCTGCGTCCCCTGGCAGGCACGCCAGCGGCAGTGAGCACCAAATGAGGCGGTTAAGGAGGCAGGCTTGGGGAGACGGGCAGCGAAGAGGCAGGAGAACTCTCCTCCAGGTTTGCCAAAGTCTGACCCTACCTAGTGGCTGTCAGTGGATCCCGGCTGTTGAAGAAAAGTGGAAACTTGGCACATGAGTTCTGTATCTCAGAGCTTAATAGTACAAATCCACAGCCAGAGCGAGACTGAAGGCTCGTAATGCGAAACAGTCCAAGTGACAGCCTGGTGAAAAACACACACATGGATCTGCCGCTGAGCTCTGGGTAATGTAAGTTCTCCCTCGCCTTATGAAAGAGACTGAACCAAAAGACATCTTTAATCCAGATGAGATGGGCCCGTACTGGTGCGCGTTTCCTTGTGGGACATTCAATTTTATGCATTAAGCTGTTGTGCAAAGACAGTGAGGGACAGAGCAATGCTACTATTAGCAGCAAGTGGATAGCAGCAAGAAACTGAAGCCTCTTCCCACTTGAAAAAGTCAGCGTAAAAGGGGCACTTGGGTACGGCAATGCTGCCTGCGTGGCTGCACTGGGGGCAACCAGAGAGAAGAGTGTGCGCACGCGTGTGCTGTAGATGCCAATTTAATTTCACAAACACTGTTAAATCAGCAGATGGCTTCATTGATGAATCCAGACGGCTGAATCGCAACCTGTTTAGGGGAGATGGACTTAAAAGCAAGAGGAAAAGCTCTCTTTTCCCAGCTGGGTGAACGCTTGCTCCAGCAGCTACCATCTAGTCCCTGGAAAATGAAGTCAGGGCTTGCCTGGGGGAGGATGCTGCTCCTAGGATGTGGTTATGGGCACCCAGCAGGGATCTGACGGTGGTGCTGGAGTAAGGGAGGTGTGTTCCTTTGATATCTCCTTCCCTGTGAAGGTTCACAGCTCACACCTCACTCCTCCACTCCCTGCTTTTACCTTCCATCTCTCTTCCTTCAGGCAATAAAGGCAGACTCAGCTCCTCCGCACTCCCAGGCCCTCGCCAGTGCCAGGGGAAACGCACTTAGCCCAAGCTGTTCGAAACGGTTAAATTCACACATTTTAGGCAGCATTTGTGATACGACAAGCGCTCTACACGGTCAGGCAGCGTAGCTCAGGTGACGTGTGAGGAGTCACTAAGTCGTGGTAGCTCATCGTCTGATGTCGTGCCTCTCTTGAGCCCCGCAGATCTTACGTTCCTCATTGCACAGCTTCAAAAGTGAATTGCAGCGGTCCATGTTGCAGCCTCCACCACGTGGTAAGGACTGTCTCCTGGGGTGGTGTTTCAGGGGTCTGTTTGCTCCAGTCATTGTCCTGTGAGATGAAAGGCCCCATGGTCTCCCTTACACCAGCCTGTCAACAAAAATGAACAAGTTATCTGTGGCCACCATGTCACCTTCAGTGCGTAAGGCCAAGAAACTCCGTCTGGGGTTGAATTTCCAATGTCCTCACTGGCTTGTCCTGCTGGTGGTGGTCCTGTCTCCTGCCACGGCCATCATAGCTGACCACCCCATATGCTGCCCACCGTACTGCCTAGGGCCAACTCCACTACATGTACACTTGGTGTTGTAAGTCCTGAAAAACAAAATATTGCCTAACTGAGACACAGCACTTTACAGGGTCTGGGTGGTCTTGGTGACTGAAATGAATAGTACATCAATTGTACCTGGTCAAGTGTGAAAAATCCTCATTTTGGATGCGTGCCACTTCAAGGCCAGCGTGAGAATTGCTGGATAGGGAGAAGGGGAGAAAAAAGTACAGTATGATATAATATAACACAACATAAGTCACTTTATATGCTTTCTCTCTGAAGTGAGGAGGACGTAGAGGTGGAAGCACCACTGGGTTTTATGTCAGAGCATCATGGCTCACTTGGGTCCTGCACCCCAGTTGTCCCAGTGGTTAAAAGATACTGGTGATTACCTGCTTGTCCACTTGACCTCTTTATTGTCAATCTTGGTGTTGCTCCAGGACTGGGGAGGCATCCTGTTTGCAAGAGCTGTAGCTTTTCAGAGCAACATAGCTGGCAGAGCCCCATCTGCCCTCCTCAGCTCGCTCCTGCCTGCGCCCACTCCCAGGATGCCGTTGTTTTATCTTTAAGCCTGGGGGTTGCTTTAAAATTATCTGGGATGAAAACCTGGCTCCACTGAAGTCGTTGGCAAAGCTCCCATTGACTTCAGAGGAGCCAGGATTTCACCCTAAGACGCTTTGTAGATTATTGGTGAATGGAAAGCATACGTCTGGCTTCTCAAGGGTTATTATTGTTGGTGGTGACCTCTGCTCTGGTGAGCATTGAGCAAGCCTGGGTTGAGACAGATGGCTAAAGCTTTCCCTGCCTCTTCCCCTGCTTCCTCACAGGGGCTTTGCTTTACGGCTCATCATCTTGGACGCTGCTTATCAAGGAATACCTTCCCGTCGCCTGCCAGTGGAATTTAATGCCTGTTTGCCCACATTCCCCTTCCCCCAACGCCAGCAGATCAGCAGATAGGAGACAGAATGGCTGATTAGCTTCTAGCTCCAACCTCTCTCTTAGCTATAAGCTGCAAATGCACACACAAGGGTCTTCTCTAAAAAAAAAGAAGAAAGAAAAAAAGAATAACCTTGCCCTGCAGGCAACCTAAGTCTTTCTGTGATGCATGGTTCCTTTATCTCAATAAATTACAACTTGAATAGTAACCACCATCTTTTTAGAAGAACTGATTAGCTTAGAGTTCTCGATTTTCCTGCTTCCCCTAGACCAGTGCTTTCCTTCCCGTCTATATATTTTGCCACCAGCTGGGCCTAACGCCTGGGTCAAGATTTCTGAATTCTGCAGTGCCTTCTGTGACGGACTGTAAATTCAGCAGCCATTTTATTAAAACTTGAAGCAAAAGCAGAAATGTATAATGAGTAGTCTGAATTATGGAATATGGTAATGGAGAAAACAGTCCAGCCCAGTTTCCCGCCTGTTACTTATTCTTTTTAATACCGAATTCTGTTTATTTTACTCTGTCGCATTTTCACTTTTCAATATGCTGCACATTTTTGTACTGATGATGTGCAACTGCACTGTAGCATTTGCCAAGATGCAGCAGTACAGGACTGTGGGAATCAGCACGCTGGGCAACATTTTTCAAAAGTGCCCAAAGAGCCTAAATTCTGCTGACTTTCATAAGAGCTTGCCACAAGGCAATTTTTGCCTCTTTAGAGAAATACAGTGAAACCAGCAAACGCCTTTCCTCTGAACATAGTTTTATCGCTGCAGAAGTGCCCGGGTTGGTTTAGCTGAGACGAGTGCTTTAAACGGAGTAAAGGCTCAGACACCTGATTGAGTTACCTTGGTTCAGCGAGTCACAGCACATCAGGTGAGGCGAGCGCTTTCCTGGTCGTTTTTCTGGCTGTGGTGCCAGCCATGTGGCAGAGCTGGCCCCCTGGCCCGAAGCAGGGGAGGCAGCCCTGTGTTTTGGCAGCAGTATGCCATTAAATCGGCTCATCCATTAAATTGGCTCAGCTAAATTTATCATTAGATTTAAATTGTTACACATAATAACGAATAATGTGGCAGCTCACCCTGTGCGTACCTATGCACGCGGTCTGCGAGTGCATGGCAGTGGGTACTGCAGAGAAGGAGCTTTACACGAACACATCTGGTGGGAGCTAAGAGCAGAGTGAGGAGGTGGCCCTGACCCAGCTAATGGGTGAAAAAGTTGTAAATCACCGTAAAGGGTTGGATGACTGAGGCTTGAATTGGCTGATCTCTTCCGACAAGTCTTGTCCTATGTTCAACAGTGTAGCAGATGAGCACCCTTTCTGATAGTTAAAAAAAATAAAGAAATAGAGATAAACAGAGCAATTCACACCTTCCACACCTTTTCAACCCTTCCCTTTCCCAGGGAAAATACCACATTACTGGCTTGCAATTGGCTTTTTTTTTCAAGGCTACTTTTGTGACTCTGGAGATCAGGAACTTAATTTAAAATAATTAAAAAAAAAACAACAAAAAAAGAATCAGAAAGCCAGCTGAGTGGCTGAAGGACAGCTCTGCAGCAGGGAAGGGAAAGGAGGATTTCACAGCAAATGCTGTGATGGTAGGTGAGATGAAGAGCTGACTGTCTCTTAAAAAAAAAAAAAAAGGGTTTAGCTGTCTCTATTGCAGGGAGGCTTTCATTCCCTCAGAGAAGGTAAAGAAAATATAGCTCATTTCTTGACGGCTTCAGATGATAAGTGTCACCTGGCTTCACTTAGGTGATTTAACACAGCTGGAGCACAGCCTGTACAAGGTGACTTAGACTCCTGCTAGTGCATTGCTGCACTGGCACAGGTAAGGATCTCCCTAGTATAGTTATGCCTCCTGGAGAGGGGCTTCTGGGAGTTTATTTCATTGTTATTACTAAAACAGTTCCTCTACTTGATAGCTGATGCTATGTATTTCCTAATAACTTTCTGCAGTGCTTTGTCAAGTCAGAATCATGCCACATCAACGAAACACTTGGTTTTGAAAACTGCATATTCCAATACCTGTAATAGTAGCGTGTTGAATCTACACTGAGGTTTCTCAGCTCAGTTTTGAGCCAGTCCTTTAGAAGCTAACTAGTATTAGTGATAAATATCCTCTTTTTTCTGTAACGCAATCTCCAGCAAAAGTTTCCAGATAAATACTCCACACCATGTACTGAAGCAAGTGCAAAAAGGCCACAGTCCTGTCATTACAGACAGACTTTGTTCAACACCAATGGCAGAAACATGGAGAGCGAGGGCTGTTTTTTTCCCTGACAGTCACCTCTTTCTCTGAGGCCACTGGTACCCCAAATCTAAGCCTGATGACAAATGCTGTATTCCCTGCAAAGACGTCTGACTGATCTGGAACAGCCCTTTAAAACATACACGTTTGCTGAGATGCAGGAAAAAAGCTCTTACGGGAAGTAAATCTCTCTTCTGTAGGGATTGTGACAATGTGCTCAGTGAAGGAATATCTGTGACACAGCCATCTGGCATGCTGTAAGCGGGATGTAAGCCTATTCAGTGGGAATAGGCTCATAGTTATTACTGCAGGTGAAGAAATCATTTAAACTAGCACACGTGTCCCTTCTCTTAATGTTTTTTATGAAGTTGCTGAGGTCTCAAATTCATTTGTGCTGGACTAAGGATAGGCAGTTGGATTAGATGTTCCTTCCACTACTGTTGAAGTGCAGGCTGGTTTATGTGTCCTTCCTTAGTGCAGCTTTTAACACAGTGGTGCCTATGTTTGCGATACCAGAGCACCTACAATGATAACCATAATAGCGAACAGTGATAGAGTCCGTGGGGAATGTCCCAGGCAGTAGTGGGCAGGAATAATTTGAAGCGTGCCTTTAAAGGAGGATCATACTACATCAAATAAAGTAATGGAGAAAGAAAACAGAGAATCTGGGGCCTCTCATCTAATGTATTTAATTCTAAGAAAAACAGTCTCTGCTACCCAACTTCAAGCATGCTCTCTGGCAAACAAATGTGCACATCACTGGTGCTCCCAAGCGCAGTTTGGTTAGCAACAGCTTCACCTGCTGTCCGCAGTGGCACGGTAAAAGTCTCAGTGGATCTGGATGAGATGGGCAGAGCTGGAGAAGGGTGCTCAGAGAGCCTCTGCAGCACAACTGCATCTGGTGTGTGCCAGCGAAGATGAGGGAGAGAGCACCCACCAGTGCCTGGGGAAAAGACACAAATGTCTCTCCTGGTCCTGCCAGAGGCAGAAGTTTTGGAGAAATTGCTCTGGCGGGCTGGAGACACAGGGCTGGGCTGGCTACAGAGGGCTTACAGCAATGCTCAGCACCTGGGAGGGAGGGAGGAAGAACAGTTTGAACGTGCAACACTGGTACACGTGATCGAGGAAATCACTAAAGATCAAAGTACGTGTTTATTCAAGGCAGCTGACTGGTCTGTAGGAGATTTTCGCTTCTCCAGTACCCTGAAGAAAACAGCAAAGCGTGAAACAAAACGGCATGGAAAAAGCAATACCTGGAGCTCCACCTTGCTGCCCGAGACAGTTATTTGCTGCTAATCAGCTGAGATTTTTCTTCTCTGCTTATCAATAACATCACAGTGCAGTGAGAATACTCTTCGGGAAGTGGTGCTACCCTACACATACCCTCATGGTAGGCTTTAGAAAGACTAGTACAAAAAAGGGGCAAGTGCCACTGAATAACATCACAGCCCCATCTGATCAAGCTCAGACTTTATGTTTCCATTGCGCTGGCTATAACTGTTGTTCGTTTCATGCCATTATATCACATAACAGTTTCTAAATTTCCAGCGCATGTTCTTATACGTAATGTCATTCTCTTAAAACGTGGGCTCTGTGGGTTTATTGTTGCTATTGATGCTGCTGGTGTTTGTTTTTTTTTTTCTTCTGGATAATCCACCAGTCCGATCAAATGGCAGGGCATTCTGGCCAGCCTCTTGCAGTTCTAGTTCCAGAGTCACCTCTTCACCTCTTCACAAGGTTAAAAACTCTGAGGCTGTTTCTAGCACTAGATCCACAAAGCAGGTGGTTGATAAGATTACTGGCTCAAGAAAATAGAAAATTTGTGGTTGGGCCCACTATAAAAGGAAATTCTTTTCAATGATTTACAAATAAATGAACTTCAGTGCAGGCAGGATCAGACCCTTGTGTATGAAGAGTCTTTTTACTGTATATGGAGACACTGGAGAGATCTTTTTTAAACAAGAAATAACTTGAAACAGAATGAGAAATGGGGGGTGGAAAGGCAAATTAACCCTTTTTTGACTTCTGGCACCTAACCTCAAGTAGCTTTTTAGGAGAACCCTGGGGGAGTTTGTCTGTAAAATACTACAATTTACAAGTGGATTTAACTACAAGATGTTGCTTTTCAACCACAGACAGACAGGAAAAGATCCAATTGACACCTGCTTCAGACAACAAATGGGACACAAAAGATGAAACTAATTTCAAAGGGTCTATTTGTTTGTCTCTTGTCATGGATTAAACCAGGGGGCCACTATTTCAGGATGGATTCTGCTCCCATTCCAGTCAATGAAAAAAAAAAAATCTATTTGTGTAAATAATGCAGAACCAACCCTTGGCGAGGAAATGAGTTGGTTGTTGCTGAAGTTTTACTGACAATTCTGTAGTAAGTGAGGATATAGTACTTCTGAAATGCTCGATTTGCAAGCCAGATGTTTGAAATATGAATATTCACACTTGCAGAACTTTAAACAGACCGAGGAAAGTTTACTGAAAAACAATTGGGAATACAAGAATTTTTTTAAGAATGCAAAGTACCACAGTACTTTTTAAAAATAGGTTTTCATTTATTTGATTCAAGTCTAACTCAATTTAGAAAATTCTTCCTGTCTAAAGCAATTTCTGTGCGTGTGTGTAAGAACAGAGAAAAATTGCTGAAATTATGCTTTTTAGAAATTCAAACCAAACGAAAAAAAAAAAATTACTACCTCATTGCCAGGAGTTTCATTAAAGGACATGATGAGATGCTGAAGCAAACACTCCAAATCATCAATACGCTTAAACAACCCCCTTGCACACGAACTGTTACCGGGCTCCCCTAAACGTGTGCCTGCCTAATAAACTCTTTGCACTTTCTGTTTTGGACCCGCAGTCGTGCTCCCTGGGTGCGGGTGAGGCCGTGAGCAGCTCGGCTGCAACCCAGCTCTGCCTGCCCAAAGGAAAAGAGAAAAAAAAAAAAAAAAGCCTGACACGAACATTTTGGCAGCTCTTTGTTTCAAAGAGAACAAACTTTGTCTACTGCTTGCTGTCCTTTGATTTTTCATGGATGTGGTGGTGGATGGGCTTTCCAAATCCCTCTCCCTGCCAAACAGCAAGCCAGATTTTCTCCTCAGATACCTGCCTCTAATTCCCTGGAATTGCACTGAGTTTGGTCAGCACATAAGCTTCAGCTTGTGTATTTAATCACTGGGGGATTGTGATAGTTAGAGCCTGGACTGTTATCCACTCTTCTGATTAATCTCACAATCGCTGTTTTTGTGGTGTCTTTTTTTTTTTTCCTTTAAAGCGTTCAAACTTCAAGCTACAGAGTGTATTAAATTAGTGGGATATTTTTTAAACTTGCATTTCTAACGCTGACATATATAGAGGAAATAAGCCAAAGAGGCTCCAAAACAGAAGACAAACCCCAGTAGCTGCAGATTTTAACTCCCAGCTCCTTAGCTCTGAGCACTTGCAGCCAGCAGTGCCGGCGAGCCTGCCTTCAAGAGGCCGAAAACCTCCATTTGAGAGTCTTGCCCACGCTGGTGTTTGCGCCCCTGCAGAGTACCCATAGTTTGGAGGCCACTACTGCCAGATGAGGCTGCAGAAACTAGGCTGCGTAGACAACCTAGGAGCGGCCAAACCCCACAATACATTGTGTGTAACAGAGCACCGGTTCCAACGCACACATGCAAAGAAGGTGAGGGTGCACAGGGAGCGCTAACGCTGAATTTCTTGCCTTTTGTAACGAGTAACTCCAACAATGTTAAAATTTCATTAACAAATAGTTTTGTGTTAAATGCTAGTTTTTAGCGTGCATTTACTGAAATGCTTTAAATCCGATTTCTGCCCTTTTAACTCCTGATAGTTCCTTGAGGCTAAAGGACACAGCGTTTTTGTATCAGCTTAACTCTTCTCATTTCAAACTGGGATACTTAAATACTGTGGTGCAAGTGCCCCCTCTCTGCAGGTAGAGACGATGCAAACATAAATTATGTTCCAATCTGCAGGAATAAGCTATACCAGTATAAAGCACTTTTTGCTGTTAGCCTTACCTTCGTTAGGGCTTTCACTAATTTAACAGTTTCAATTAAAAAAAAAATAATCATACCCCTAACTGAAACAGATAGAAAAATCCATGTGTAAAATGGCTACGGCACATAAAAACGCTAGAAGGCATGGCCGTTTCTGGCTAATAATACAATTTGAGGTAGTAGATCTTAAATAGATCAATTGGATGAGTGTGGAACTAAAAGCTGCTAATTGTTGGTACACTAGATGACAAAAATGTTAGCAATGGCTAAGGGTGCTGAGCCTGACCCCCCGCCGGAATCCCAAACATATATGTTTGCCTGATAAACTCATTTAAACTGGACAGCATTTAGCATCGTGGGGGAAAATGAATGTGTAAATGTTTACATTGCTCTGGTTTTTCTCCTTCTTGTGATCATCAAGGCTGCAATATCTTTTCAAATGAGTTAAGTACGGCAGCTTTAATTCCACCTCTAGAAAACACGTGTCAGTCCTCTTGGAAGCAGTTAGACTACAAACAGTTCTGGTTCATGTAGTGCAGTGGTTATATCTATAATGGCATCTACTTACTGTAGACATCAGTACCAAGTAAAATAGTTGATATGATCGTTAAAGAAATAGAGGACTTTCAAGCATAACATGAAAAGAGATATGATACCTCTCCAGTCCACTAGCATTCTTTGACTGTTTCAGCAAAATAACAGACAAAGCTTACTTGGCCTTGTAGCGAGACTCTTACTAGAGATTATTAAATGAACTGAATAATAAAATAATCATGGTTGAAATGGCAAAATTCTACCACTGACTGAAAAGGATTTAAACAGTAAAAATTAAAAAAAAAATTACACACGCATATATGTGTATATACGAATAGAATAGAATAGAATAGAATAGAACAGAACAGAACACTCTTCAATTTGGAGCAAAGTTCTGCATTGCCACATCTATTAACGATTCGGGGAAGAAACCGAGCAATGATGTGCTAAATTTGGCAGATAACACAAAACTGACAAATCTAAACAAAGCTGAAGGAAATAGGAACAAACTCCAAACAAATTCCAAATGGACAATGCAACCATGAAGAAATTCAGAGTAGAAAAATGCAGCAGAAATTATGTTGCAAAAATACTCACATGTATTGCTTGATGCTAAGGGAACCCTGCTAACCTGGGTACCAGCATGGATGATCGACAGTTGCTTGGGGACAAGTGCTCAGAAGAAAAAGCTGTGAAGGATGGGGAGAAAATAATGCTGAAAATATTCTCTTGCTGTCATTTCAGTTAGTGTTTTAAGTGATAACTCTATATCAAAACTAGAAACCTGTAGACGAAAAATTCCACAGGACAATCAGGGTCAAGGGAACTCTCCCATGTGAGAAGGGACCTACAAGGACCAAAAGGAAAAGAGGGAGCAGACATACCAGTGGGCAGAATAATGTCTAGTTAAAATAGCAACTGGTTTACACAAAGGGAAATGATCTCTTCCGTACTACTGGAGAGAGGGAATGCAGCACCATTAAATGACATGACTTCTGAAAGCAAAAAGGAGTATGCTTTTTAATAAATAATGCTTAGCACTTTAGAAATGAGTAGTGGGATTCAGACAGAAAAGTATTGAAATCAGAAGAACAAAGAGTTTCTCCACAAATCTAAGCGTTTTTATGAGACCAAAATCTCTTCCACAGATAGCATAACATTAGCAAAATCAGTGGTCTTCCATCTAGTTTTTAATGTGGACTGCTGCATTTTTTTCAATAGACATATAGATCTCTGTGCGGTTCCTGAGCTTAATGACAATACATTTGCTTTTCTTAGCTGCCTGTTGCTGCCCCACAGATTCATAAACTACAGGCTGAAAATCTCTTTTCTAAAGGGTTTCAACCCTCGGAGCTCAGAACACAGTCATCTCAAGACCAATTAAAAAAACAACTAGTGATGGGAATGGAAAGATTGTCCATTGGACTTAATTATCTAGGGCAAGGAGAAAACATCCCTTTCATCCAGGGATTGTGTAATTGTCTATTACGGGCTACAGTCTTGGCTTTAAAATGAGTGACAAAACTCATATTGAATTAAACGGAAGAAGGATTTGACCCATGAGGGTTCAGACATTTTGAAGCATCTGATCTGCCAATCGCTGACAAAAAGAACCTAGGAAAAATAGTGCAGTACTTAAGACAATATACTTGCAATGTCTGATAAGCCTCTCTCTCAAAAAAAAAAAAAACCAAACAAGAAACCTGGGCTGATTCTGCCTGTCTCCACAGTGTACATGTGCATTTATGAGAGAAAGTAAGTTTGTCTGTTGCCCAAGTGGAAGTCCAGGCCATACAGAGAAAATAAATTTTGTGTGTGTAATTTGGGGGGTTCCTTAGGCACAGGAGTATGTGTGTGTGTGTGTTATTAAATAGAAGTAGAATATAAGGAGCCCAGAAATAGTCAGCATTTAAAAGACTGGTCAAGGCTACCACCACAAATAAAGAAACCAGGCTAAGAAACGAGTTATAGTCTTTGTTAGGCTGGCAAACTGGATTTTAAATTAAGTTTTAGCTGGAATGAGTTTCTAAAGTTATTTTTAGCCTCAACCATGTGAGAAGCACATGGCTCCATAAATACATTCCCCTCAAGAATAAGTTAACGGGGTGGGGTGTGTGGGGGGGAACAACCTAAATGATTCATTTAAAGTTAATAACTGAGTTAAGAATTCTATAGCTTTGCTTTTGAAACATTTTTTGTTAAAGTGTGATTCGCTTTTGCAATAACATGCGTGCATATACCAACAATGCATGGGACAGTAGACTAATGGGAGAATTCAAATGGGCCTCTGTTAGCCTATAGCATCCCTGGGTCCCCCCTGGAGCCGAGTGAGAGGGGATTTATTCACAAGAGCATTTCGGTGCAGCTGTGGCAGGCTCCATCTTCGAAACACCCCACAAAGGAACCTGCCTTTTCCTCTGCTTATTCAGGCTTTGGGAGAGTCAGCCTGCACAAAACCCTCCAGGAATCATTTTGGAAAACTGTGCATAAGGAAAAAAGTAAAGAAAAGAACAGTCATGCACTAATGCTCATACATTTTCACCACATATAAGAGGAGGGACCCACTGAATGCACTAAACACGTTTGGCCTTTTGGTGGAAGAGGGACCTGAGAAAGGACTTGTGGGACAGACATCTAGTCTGTTTTCCCAGCTACATCAGCAGATCTTACAAAAAGACAATACTTTCTCTACCCAGAGGAGAGAGGAGGTTTGTAGAGGTAAAGACGACAAAGAGCTTGTGCAATTAAACAGTATAATTATGCCCTCAGCCTGCAAGCATTTCAGTTAGGAGATGCTCCTTAGCTTTAGGGAAAAAAAGGGGGGGGAGAATAAATGGGGCTACGGGGCTTGTTTATTCTGGTTCATTCCCTGACCCAAGAGGTCACAGGCCAGTCACTTGGGTGCTGCAGCTCCTTAGGTCTGCAGGTTGATGAGCAAATTCAATCCTGGTAGGAGAGCAGACACACAGGACTTTGCTACTTCTGCAAGACAGAGGCATTTTGGTCATTGTGTTAAGTTGACGTAGGCACCAAATTGCTGTTGTGATGGAAAATTTGACTCCCGGTCTGGAGGGGGCTGTCTGAGGGGTCTCCAGGACCATCTGTGGCCAACAGGGCCGTGGAGTGAGGGCAGCTGGACCTCCCTGCTGATAAAGGTCCTGGAGGACTTAGCTGGCCCTTCCAGTTTGGGAGCATTATTATTTATTTTTATCGTGCTGGATGGGAGGAGTAAAGGTTTTTCTTTCATTTTACAAGACTGCTTTGTTACATTGTATTTCCTCTAGTAGATGATCCACATAAAGGTTAAAATAAATGCAGTCACAGTGAAATCCAGAAAAGGGACTTCATTTGCTGAAATGGCAATTAATTGTATTTTTTGGCATGCTGGAGTCTGGGTTTCACCTCCCCGCTGTATATGTCCATGTGTGTATCTCGGACTACGGACTTGATTTTCTTAAACTCTACAGAGAAGTTTATCTTTGGTTACTTCTACTGTGGACTACTGGCTTTGCCTCTTTTCAACCTACAGATCAAAGACGTTATGTAAAAACAGTGCAATTATCACTAAAATAAACACTTTAAACTCTGTTACTGATTTCATCCAGATCTTTTTTTCTAGGTTTGTATTAACACTCATGTGACTCAATCAGCATTGGTAGCAATAAAATACACACGATAATCCCCTGCTGATCCATCATTTGTACCCAGAAGACTTAAGCGGTGCAGCTTGTATTTTATTTCCTATTTCTAGCCTCTGTCAAAAGTACATGCCCTTATGAAATGTACATGTGATACTTAGAAATCAAAAGAACAACTAATTAATTACATCCCACCTCCTCATATGGAAAATGGATCTAAACTAGCATCTAAAACACAATGTGTTTGCTTTAAATAGCCAAATGCGGAGGGACCAGAGAGATCTGTGGGGAATTTTTGGCACCATATGAAGATTCTTTCAGCCCTCGAATCCCCCACCCTTGAATTCTGTGGTGGGTTAGTAGGGAAAGGATATAAAATTGTGGAATTTTTTTTAAAGGCTTTTCTCTTTGTTTTCTATTCTCCTTGGCTGCGCTCTTATATTTTAATACCGTATAATAGTAAGGAACAAGGAGGGTCATTCAAAAATATTTTTTAATCTTTATTAAAACCAGAACTGCCTTTTGCTGCTGCTGGACCACATTTACCTACAAAGTCCTAAAATGGCTGAAAGAACTGCAACCATAGCTTCTACTTAGGGGTTTTGAGGGGTGCCCACACAAGTCTGAAAGACTGCTGGCAGTGGAGAATACCAGTCTCTCGCTAAGTTTTTACATGGTGCTGACCACTTCAGTATCGAGGCATTTCCCAGGGGTCCAAAATTAGATACCAGCATTGCTCTTTTGCTTCTGAACAAAAAAGATGCTTTGCTTAGGCCTTTTTCCACTTAGCCCCTCTTTCATTAAGGCATATTTAACTTTAATTCACCATGATGGGACAGGAGGATGAATGTGAGGGTTTTGGTGAATGAGGAGGGGATTGCTCATGTATTAATAGCTATGAAGTGCCACAACAGCAAGAGATGGAGTGAATGCTTGGTCTCAGCTGTGATGTGATTTAGTTCTTTTGCTTCCAAGAATACACGTACATTTGAGCTTTTCATATGGCCATATACATACTTGCACTTTCAGACTTAATTTTACCATCTGCACCAGAAAAAGGAACTCTAAAGGACATTTCTGGAAGGAGTAAGAAGGGTACGGGGAATATGAAGGTTTAGAACAGAAGGTTTAATGATTCAGAAGTATTAAGGCTGACCCACCCTATTCCAATATGGGGGATGAAGTGCCTATATTTGCTTTTTCTTTCTCCTGCATGCTGTACAATCCCAACATCTATTGCCATTTGCACAAATCAGCAGTAAAGTCTCAAATCCCCGGAATTAATGGATTTCTTCCACCTGTGGAGATTTCTAGTTCTTGCCCAGTTTGTAAAGGTTAGTGTGTTCCCCCCGCAGCTTCCATGCCATGGGCAAGATCTCAAACTTCTATATAAAAGAAGTCAAACTCACTGCTAATACTTATAGGGACTAATCAGATAATCCAAGTGCCTTGCCTAATCACACAGGCACAGCTACTAGGAAGTGAATTGCTGACATGATCTCATCTACTATGTGGACTGTAACATGGAACTATTAGTAACACTAGTATCAATTAGTAGTCATACTTAAAAGCAAGTAAACAAGACTTAAACAAACATAAACATTAAACCCAGGTAATTTTAAAAGGAGGAGAATTTGAATTCGTTTACACAAAAAAAGAAGAGCAATATAAAAAGAATGGCAATTTGGTTTGCATAATGCATGAAGACATGGGCTTCTCCATTATCTTTGATCTTGAAAAAAAAAATCAGTCTCAGAAGATTAGAGAAAAAAATCATTAAAAAGAGTAAAATGCCATGTTAAAAATCACATGAAACATTCTTATTAGAGCATAGACACCCTGCCTCACACTCTTCGATATAGTTACAATGGAATTTTTTTTCTCACAAAGAATGGGGGAAAGACAACTTCAGTAAATCCTATGTAGCTACTAAAATAAATGGATCAACAGTATCTCATCCTGAATTATCTTGGGAAAAGTATCCAGCAGAAATTACAGCAACATCACAGATATGCAAACCAAGTATCTTAGACCAGTCAAAGTATCTATTATTGCTTGTTTTTATCTTTCTCTAAAGAGAAGCTATGTTTGACCTCTAAGGAAGGTCAACAACTTAATTGTTGTACTCAAGACAAAGCTACTCTGTGCACAGGAAATGAAAGCTAAAGAGAAGCACTTTGAAAAGAAAGACATTTTACTCTCTTAAATAAATGAGACCTGCATAATTCAATATTGTTTTCATCCTGACCAAGTCTTCTGGCTGGATGCTAAGCGATGTTCATCGGGTAAAGACAGGAAGCCCAGGAGCCTTCCTGCCTTTGGAACACAAGAGTTGTAGCAGGGCAAAGCAGCTTGGAAGACAGTAAAAGAAAAAAAGTCTGTATGGGGAGGGCTCTCACAGCCATACTTTGTTAGAAAACCAAATCCATTTGCTTGAGAAAACCAGGACCTTGAGATATTTTGATTAAAAAACCCCAATCGCTTCTTATGCTAGGACACTGGTTAGAAGAGGACAGCTCAGATCTTCTAGAAAGTTGCAATTTGAAGAACAAGGACGAGGCAAGAGCAGTTAGGCTCTGTGACATGCCACCTTCTGAGAGTACACCTAACATTACAGTTCATCCAAAAAGTCCAAAACAGAACAAGGAAAAAAGCTGCTTTGCCAGCTTGTATCTCCGTTTTTACTTTACTGCCGTACATAGGAGCTATGAGAGGTTTGATTAATCTTTGAGGTCCTCTCAGTAAAAATGCTGTGCTGTTATTTGGGTTTGAGCTAACTGGCACTAATCAGGCCAGCAGGAACGACAGGCTGTTGCTCATGGAAAGCAAGGAAGGGTACAGCAGGAATGCGAAGCATTATGGTTACAGAAGGAATCCAGCTTCACCAAAAAGTGCAGAAAAGGGATGCTATTCACCGGTGTTGGAAAGGCATGAAACTTTAACTAGGGTGGTCTGGCAAAGGGTGTAAATCACCAGCCGCAGGCCTTTTCCAGAGAGGAAAAAATGCCACTTCCAATGAATAACGCAAAGACTGCAGCCCTGCTCTGAGGCAGGGAGTGACCACTTTACCATCAATCAGATGAACGGCCAGATTACATGAGCTTGGAGCGTTCCTAGTCAGATGAACATGGGCAAGTGTGTATGTGTGTGCTACCTCCTTCTAGAGCTTAACAATACATTTTTCAAATATTTGTACCACAGTTTGTGCCCACAGGTCACAAGTTAGCACCTCCATTGAAATGGCTTGACTGTTACCAGTGCAGAGTGTTGTGGCTTCTCCTATAGTTAAGAAGAACCATCAGCAAAGGGCACTGTAACAGCCAGGTTGCTTCTGTTGAGACCTCTGCTTATGGACTGAAGACCAAACCTCCTACCACCCATCATCGTAGTGTGGCCTATTCCCACCCTGTGGCACAGCCAAGAAGCTCCACTCACTATCACCGCTAGTCCTTTCTGTCCCCACTCCATCCTACTCCCTGGAAAATACCTCCCTGGTGTTATAAGGAGGAGGAGGGTGGGAAGTCCAAGGCGGTAAGGAAATCCCTGCTGGCTCCCTATCTGTGGTATATCCCGACCTGTGGGGCTGGCTGATGCTCATTTTTGGCAGCTTACCTGCTCAGTAATGACTCAACGGGATGATGTTTTCCAAGAGCACTGCAGTGATTTACAGCTTGCGTTGCATTTTCCGAAGTCAGACAGAACTCAGGAGCCTGTATTAAAAATAATGCAAATGGAAAATCAATGAGGTAGGGGACCTGTGGAATAATCAATAGCAGTCATGCAATAAGAAGCTATCTTAATCGCTGCTCACAAGGAAAATTACTTTAGTTTGCATAGATAACCTTAATCCTGGCATTTCTTACCATCTGGCAGATCTTACCATACCTGACAAATTCTTTCTTATGTAAAATGAAGAACAATGTGAACTGCTCAATCTTGATGTAATTACGAGTTCCACATCATAACACAGAGTGATCTTTCCAATCCAACATCACCATTTATCCAACAGATCTTTAGTGATATTTTGAACTCTCTGATTTCCATAGGGCCTTGTTTCTTCACTTACTATTGGCAGGGCTGTGCTAAAGCTAGACCCCTCATCAGGTAATTGGTGGGATAACTGGAAATGTTCAGAATTGCGGGATATTCACTAGAGATAAGGCATTTCAGAGAGAGAAGAATCAATCAAGTTTCAAGTTCAAAATACTTTCTGCCTTTTTCCAACTATTGGGATTATGAGGAAAAATTGTCCCAAGCAGACAAACTTTCAACAAACTCTGCACAGTGGCTGAGAACTGAATGGTCTGGCTAATGAGAACGACCGATTATATAGATTTAACACAAACAGATTTTAGAATGGTTGGGATTGCATTTAATCTGTCCGCATGTATGTATTGACAAAGCCCACAGCCTGTATCTGGGCCAAGGCTTTCACAGTCACTGCTTCCAGCATGTCAACTGTCATCTGTAGTCTTTGTTCTCAAATGTATGACCTTGTATTTTGCTGTTTTAAAACACACGTTCAAAGGAGTGTAGTTTACCAAGTGTCGCAGTTTGCCTTGCAGACTTCACCCGTCTTGTTTATTTACCACTATGTCGTATCTGCAACTTTTCCAGCTGCTAATTTATTTATTTTTTTCTTTCAAATCCTTGATAACAATAATGAGTAGCCGAGGGGCAAGAACAAATCATTGCAGAACCTTGATAAAAATACCCTTCTGATACCCTTCAGTCCTGATATATCAGTTTACTCATTTAATATGTGCTACATTTTGGGTAGTAACATTTTAAAACTACAATGTACAGTCATTTTTATTATCAAAACTACACTGACTGGTATCATTTATGTCACCGTCTCTTTAACTACACATTGACTATTTTGCACATCTGATTTTCTTGCAGTTGTCTCAGAAGTGACATCAGGTTAACTGGCCTATATTTACTTGGGGAGGCTGGGAGAAGGGGATCGCCTCCTTCATCCTTCTAAATAATGAAACATTTGTACACTTCTAGCTCTCTATAATTTCCCTAGCGCCTTATGAAGTAAGAGGGTCCACAAGAGATGTTGATATAAAGTACAGACTGCTATAAGCAAGAGAAAAAAATCTTGGCCTTGAGGCTTGGAAACAACTTTGTAACTCTTGGTTTCAACCAGATCGGTATGGAAATGGATAGTATTTGTTCCTGTGGATTTGATTCTGATGTAGTCAGCTTCCTTAAAACTACATTCAGTTTACCCATCTAAAATCTCCAGTGTCAAATTACGGAATGGATCTGACTCCAGCAGCAGCATGATGTGGCATTACCAAGCACTGCCTGGTTTCCACCTGTTACAGTACATTTCTTGCGTTCACACTAAACTACACCCAAGTTTACAAATATCAGCACAACTGGCCTGAACTGCAGGATTTTATTAGACCTCCTGAAGGAGGCAATTTTACCTGGTTTTGAGTTTCATCGGGAAAGCTTTGCTCCAGCTTCAACCATTTTTAAGGGTAACAGAGCATTGCTACACCTGTTAAAAACGGAGACAACTATTCATCTTTCAGGAGAACATCACTGCATGGAGACATCACTAGGAGATTGACTTTGACATCAGACGTGTTTTTCTAATTTTTTTCTCAACCTAATTTTAAAGGGTCTGAGAGAGATGGTCTTTGGCTTTTCCCTACCACCGTAAATGAATTGTCTCCTTCTTCACACTTCTGTATTTTAAGGCTGTGAATACACAAAGCCATTTTAATGGGACAGTAGAGTCGCACTGAAGTCACAGAGTGCTCTCCGAAGGCCTGACAGACAAACAGATGGCAAAGAAAGGGAATTCCTAGACACCAAGGAGTAGTAGTCAGAAGATACAGCTCTGAGGAACAGCCTGAAGTATGTCCCAAAGTACATGCAGCTATGTCCAGTTGACATTTCTGCTTTATACACTGAAGAGAAATTTATTCTACAGAAAATTCTGCCTGTCTTTGACACTAAACCCATCTGAAATCACATCAGAAATTAGACCTCTTTGGTTAATGATCTGTCTTTAAGAGACTCCGCAGAGATTTCCAGAAAACATACAGTAGATTCAACTCTTTTCCCTCATTCTTGTGGGGGAGCAGGGAAGACAAAGACACAGCTAGAGTTAGAGATCCCTCATCTCTTTTGTTAGGATACATCATATCTGTTTGCTTGGGACATTATTTTCCTTTCATCAAGAAGTATGGTTTTCACAGACACACTGTTTACATGGGCACAGGGTCTATCTCTGCATTTTCTTCCACCCCCTACTCACAACAGAAAGAAAAGAAAATTGCATAATAACAGAATAGCTTTCACCACTACTTTTAGGGCTGATCCAATATCAGCATTTCTCTTTCAAGAATAACTCCCATTCTCAACACCACAGAGGTAGAACCGGTCTTTATTTTTCATTAAACATCCAGAAGGCCAGATACCCTGCTGGAGCGCATTAGGGTAGTGGCCACTGAGCTCAGATAGAAAGAACTCATTCTGCACCATGGTTTCTTTCAGTTCTTTTGGACTGTGAAGGTTGGTTTCCCCAGAAGCAGCCTCAAATGCACCTGCAGAGACAGATTCCTAAGCTTGAGAGGTAGCACCAGCTCCACATCCTTCATTTTCACACCTGTTTCTTTCAACATTTATTCAGGAGGTCAAAGTCTTAAACTATTCGATACCTTTTTGTAAATCAAGAGTGCTCCTGTTTGGTCACTATTCTATGGCAATACAAAATTGACCAAAAGGTTTGCTCAACAAGAGTATGTGAGGAGTCCCGGTGGTTTAGAGAAAGATGGAGAGCTCCACCTGTAGACTTTGTGCCTTAAGGTTTGCTATAAATATATTTATGCCCTGTAAAGTTCCTTCTATTCCTTACATGGTGTTCCAGGACATGTCCTATATCCAATTAAGCTTTTTCATTGATGTTCCTCAAATTTGTAATTGAAAGATTGTGCTGAACAGTGACACAATAGTTCAACCAGACTCTTCTGGTTCTTGACATTTCTGCAAAGACAACACAAATTTGGGAGCACTTGCTGCGATACACAGAAAGTACATCCACCAGTGGCCAGGCAGGGATAGCCAGCCTCTCTTTCCAAAATGATAGCAGTCGAGTCCCACCTGTGCTTTCCCTCAGGTGTGTTATTCAGATTAGGAGGAGGAACCTCCTGTAATAACTGCCTGGTTCAGCTAATTTTACTGTAATCACATCCCATGTCTTCTCTGACCTAAATGGGTGCAAGGTGTTAGCAAAAATATGCTGGCTCCCTCTTGCAGTATTAGTTCTGCAAGCTTTACAGATACTATTTAAAAAAAAATGGAAACCTGTTAAAAAGAACATGTCTTTTTGTCTCCATTAATAACAAAGGGTGGAAATCTTTATCTTGATTATCTTGGTTATCTTGATGCATTTTGTTGCCTTTTAGAGTTTCCTCCTGAAGTATAAAAAGCCACTGAAAATCAATGTGTTTCATTGATACAGCATGGATACTAGAGAACTTTAAAAACCTTTGCCGTGCTGCTTCTTGTGTGGAGAAGGTGGCTAACTCTGTCCGTACACACATGGGCAAATGCATCAACTTCTGTCCGTAGCTTGTGTCTTCGGCTGCAGCAAACAAGTACTGCAATTTATACCAGACACTGGAGAATATGAATATTTTCTTTACTACTCAGCTCCGGGAAAGGATAATTACTATAAGCAAAACCAGATGAAAATCTGAGAATATTTTATGATCCACTTTCATTAAAAAAAATCTCTATTAGCCTTAGAACAATGGGGCCAAATTCACACTTGGGGTAACATCACTGACATCAGTAGAATACTACAATTAATTTGGCCCATGGGATCTACTTGAAAATATAACATACTGTCACAAGGATGACAGCCAAATTCTGTGGAGAAAATCTTTCTATACCGCCTAATTTGGCTTTAAAAAGACAGAACAGCTGTACAAGCAGTGATCCAGTGGGCTGGATCTTCAAGTGCAACTCTGCTTACATCTGTACAATAAAGCTCAGTAATAACTACCTGAGAATCTGGCCAAATGCCTTTTTCAGACTAAATGGGAGACCACAGTATACATATTATTTGGCACCAGAATGATGCTTATGTGACATTCAGAAAAACAAAGAGAAAGATACTGGGAGGTAGAATTTAAGAGCAACCAGGTAGCCAAAGATCTAAATGAAACACTGATATCCCTCGCTAATCCTTTCTTATCCTGTCTCCTCTCTCTCCCACCAAGCAGTCTCCTGAACCATATTAAGCTGCAGGGAGAATCAACAAGAAAAGCAGAAGGCTCTTTGGCTGTTTCTGTCGTCATTTATTTATTTTTAAACAGCAAATTCTTGTCTGTTTCAGTGATGACGTTTTAATGAATCCATCAATCACTGCAAACTCCAAACTAGAATCCTACATAAAAGAGACCTATTTGTAATACGTGACCTAAGCCCATACCTAACAAAATTAGTTCTCAGGGAGACAATGCAGGTCTTTCATTGCTGTCTCCATGGAATCGTAGATGATTAAGCTGGACAGGGCCTTGCGGGTCCTCAAATCCAATCCCCTACACCTAGCATCACTTTATCCCTGCGTTGTTCCCTTGAGTGCATTATCTAATCCTTTGCTGACTGATTGCGACCCACCTTACAACTTCTCTTCCATGAGCAAGTTTTCATCGTGTGCTGCCTAAGTGAGCTCTTGGTCACCCTTTACTGGTCTTCAGTTCCCCCGTATCAATTATTTTTAGGGAGTTTGGATCCATGCTGTCTCCTCATCCCTTGATTATTTTGTCTTTCCAACATTGCCTTTTGCTTTCCTTGATTCCTCACTCATTTGCTCTGTACATTTCAGCCCTGCAGGTTCTATTTCAAGGGCGGCCCAGCCAATGCTGCATCACACCTCTGCCACCACGTTAGGCTTTTCCAGGCACATTCATAGTTGGCATTCATCTTTGACTTTTTTTGCCACTGCCATATGCAGTAAATTCCCCTACTTCACTAAATCATGACTCAATTCTTTGCTTCCCTTTTAATGGCTAATAGACGTATTATGATTTGCTTTCATTACCTTTGCACCCTATGTCTCAGGTTAATGCTTCACAGTTCTCACTTTATGCCTCTGCTTTCTTACCACAGCATTGCTGTTCTTTGCCACTTGTCCTGTACCTACAGCATCTGAGTTTACTTCTTATACCCAGATTGAGATGATTACTTAACCAGTTGCATCAAGAGCATTCTCCGTACCATCTCCTCTTCCCCAGGACTTCCCCCCCAGTGACACCACTGAGATGCAAATCCCTTAGACGATTTTTAAAATAAAATTTGACTTTGAGAAGATCCTGACTCCACATTCAAAACTTCTGTGCTCTCCACTCTTCCCTGACTGTTATTTTGGCTACTGGTGATTTAAACTTACGTAGATGACTTAAATGCATTCAGTGTGCTGCATCCATGGACAAATCCATGGACAAATATTCCTTCTGGCTTCAAAAGTATCAGAGAAAGCAGTTGCTGCTCCCTCGTGGTCATCAGCATCATCCCTGAAAACTACCATTGCCTAAACTGTGCTTCTATTTATGATCTTCTGTCTACTGTTTGTCTACAGAGATGCTTTTATCTATGCCCTTGGTTAAGGCAAAGCAAACCAAGGTAATGAAGATTACTACTATAATGTCTGCAGTCTCATGTGATGACTCAACATGACTCAGATCAGGAGATTGTTTCAAGCAGCAGTTTCTAAAGCAACTGGGCAACCCTGAACTCAATGATTTCTCTCCATTCTTTTCCATTTTCTTTTTTACCACTTGGTAAAGTGTTTTCACTGACTACATCTCCTGTCAGTACTGTCTGGCATGACTATGAAACGGTTTTAAAACTTAGGTGGCCCCTGGATTTTCAAAGAACAGAAAGAGACCAGAACACTTATACTGTATACAATACAGAAATCAAAGCTTAGATGTTATCACATAGCTGACCTCCTTCTGTGCTCACCATGGATGGCATCACACAGTAAATCTGCAATTATAAAGTGAATGGCAATTTCAAAACCTTTAGAAAAAAAATATCTTCTTATATTGGGACTAGCACAGAATGAATACTTTGCTGTCAGTGTGCCTTTCTTCTTTTGAGGTCCATTGTCCCTTACTATACTCGCTACCAAGATATTTCTTTTCCCATCTGTTAAAACCCAGCATGAAAATCAGACAGGGCTCTTGTGCCCATTTCTCCCTATTTTACACTTGAAAGCTGGCTTTACTCACTGTTGCCAATTCTAGTCCTGGAAGGCTAGTATCACAAGTGGCCAAATGGAGACCACCCTGAGAGAAGAATCTGCTTTAGCTGTTTGCCTCTCAATAATCAAACATGCCCAAATTTCCTTCACAGAGCAAGTTCTGAGGAAATATGTCACTTTTTATTACCTTATCATTTTCCATTGGGACTGGAAGAGTTCTGTGGAAAAACTACTGGAGTATCTGTGTCTTAAAGCATTGTTCTCTCTCTATTTATCGTTGTTCTTGACCTGTTTCCACATATCACTTGTCCTGAACAGAAGACAATCCTTGTTTCCATCAGCTTTCCTTATTTTCTTTGCCACTGGTTCACATCTAACATTCCTAGTTATGGAAGAACACGGCATCTCTCTGCTTTTTGGCTCCACATTGCTCCTCCCTTGTTCTAAACAATCAAGGGACCTATCTGCTGTCAGGGACACCCATGTCATACTGGTGTGGTGGGATCTCCTCTTCTTTTTTGCTTGTCTGAAAATGTCTGTCTTTTCTTCCCCCTCATTCTCCCCTGTGGAGTCTCAATCCTGGCTGTCTCTACTGTCTTGTCATTTTGTCTTTGGGGGGTAGTTTCCCTTCCTTTCTTCTTTGCCTCTGAATTGTTTTCCTTCTCCAGTTGAACAAATTCATTGCTCAGCTCCATCTCTACTGCACTAGCTAATTTCATCCTCTCTCTTGCACTTGGGGTAGGGTTCTGCCATGGATATCCCTTCCCACCTTGCTGTTCTCCAGGCCTTCTTCTTCAGAAGGTGTTGCACTCTAGTGTTGCTTTTGCTCTCTCCTCAGGATATTCCTCAATCACATTTTTTAATTCCCACCTGAATTTTGAGTTACCTTCACTTGCCCCTTTAGCGCTTGCATTGTTTCCTCCATGACTGTGACCAAATTATGTTTCATACTTATGTACCTTCCATCATGTGCCACACCACACTGATGTGCAACTGGGAGCTTCTGCAACCATCCATCGTCTTTGTGAACCCTCTCCTCTTTTGTCCATTTCAAATTATTCTTCAAAAGAGCCTAACAGTTGGGTACCAAAATTCCACTGACACTTAGTAGGTGCTAGGTGCATTGGTTTGTAATACATGTTAGAGAAACAGGAGACTATCACAAGCTGTTAAGCAATAAAAATCCCTGCAACATGATCTGCTGTGCTTGGACTTTTTATTGAAATCCTGGATAGTCATTTGCAAAAAAGCTGACACGCAGGGTTTGGATTTAATCTTCACATTTCCACTCAAACTGTGGCATTGTCTGAACACAACAGCTTTGGGATCCTGGCAAAAGAGTAAAACTGTCCGAGCTGTTCCACTCTGGTTTGAATTATCTGTCTTTTTATTTATTTATTTTTAACTTTGAAGTCTGTGTACTTTAAAAATCAATGAACATCATATTAACAAGCAGACACTAATTACATTTTACTGAAACTGAAAAGGCTTGGCTACAAATCTTTGAAAAGATAAATTCACATTTTAAAAAGCTTCCTAATCCAACTGGCATCATAGTAGTAAGACACTGACAAAGCCTGCACAGAATGGTAATGTTAAAAGAATCTGTTTTCCAGAATTTTTTTGTATGATTTATAATTAGTCTTCATCATTGTACTGTCTCGTACACTAGGTCTGGTAAACAGAGTACTCGTGCCTTTTACAGGATTAATGGAGAAGTTCTGAGATGTAGAAATTAAAAGATCACTCAGATAATAACAACACTTAGCTCTTTTGTAGCTCTTCTTATCAGTTCAACTTAGTGTTTTACAAATAAATCAGGATCACTATCACAGTTTTACAGAGGGATAAAAACGAGGCAAGGAACGCTAATGTGTCTCATCTGCCATTACTTAGCAGAGCAGAGACAGATCAGAACTGGGTCTCTTGCATCCAGTTTAGACCTCTGGTCCATAGGTTAGAGTGGTTTGCTGAGCAATTTTTAAAATATGGGTATCGGAGTGTGCAGTGGGAGTCAGGGAGTTTGTATCAGGGTGTTCTGCACACTGTGAAATGCCAAAAGTGTACATAGATGGTCCAGGAACTATGAAAAATATCATGCTTCTTCTGACCACTCTGGCTGAGAGTAGCTGCATCCTTGGTGTTAGGGTTTTTTGAAAAGCAGCTCCCACATGAAAGCAGGATCCCCAGCAACACGCAAAACAGTCTGTACAGTGCAGAGAGCCAAGTCATCACGAGGTTTGTGTGGTAACAACAAGGGGAGAGTAGGACACAGAGAGGAAACTTGTGTCAGAGCAAGCTCCAGGAAACACACGGGGGAAGCTATGCTTTTGAAATGTCCCCACTGATTTCATCACTTCTATGCTATTCCAGAACAGCTGCTGGAGAGGTCAGCAGATGAGGAACCCACTTCAGACAAGAGGCTATCTGCAGCACAGCAAAAGCCAGCCTGTGCCAAGAAACATTTACCCACTGTAGTGCCGTAGACCATATAGGGTCATATTGCACCCCAAAAGGCTTAGCTGTCCACTTTATGCTGTGCTCTGAACAGGTAAGATAGACCCAATGCTTTCTGTGCCGCGAGTGGAAATGGAGCTACTGAAGATAGGGGCAACAAACATGATGGTACTTCATACTTCATGGCATGAGAGATCAGTTCTATGCTCCTGGAACTGGAGGATACATATACCTTGGCCCACTCATGGGATAGTAGAGTCAGCTCATGTTCTTAGCAAATTCTTTGAGACAATTTCAATGGGGGTAATAGAAAAGCAAGTTTAACCCATCACATCTGGCACCATTGCTCCACGTCACACATATCAAAATTTCTCTGTCTGTTACTGCAAGTACTTGACTTGTGAGAATCGATTTTCTAGACTTCCTACAGTGTCCTGCTTTCCAGGCTACATCTTCTGGTTGAGCTGATTTGCCAGAAAGAAACTCATCTGCTGGAGTGACCTACAGGCCATGTCCTTCTGTATCTGCAAAGAAGAGGGTAGACTGTCATGCCTGTCCTGGAGCCACATCAATTACACCTGGCAGAGCAGCACAGGCAGTTGTCACCATACCACAGCCACTCCCAGCAGTGGCATCCCAGCAGTGATGCCCAATGAGGGCATCACAATCCTCAGTGATGCTGTGCATAGTTGTCTCTAGAACGATCTCTGAACAATTTTCAGCATCAGCACTGCTCTCTGTGGATGGTGGCTCAAGCATTACTGCAAACCTGGTTACCCCTGCAACACAAGCTGTTGAACTCAGGTATATTGATAAAAATTAACACTTGTTGGCCTTGGCACAACATCTGGCAGAAGTGACTCTCCAAAAAGCATCTATGAAACGTAAAGTATCAGGGACATCTGCTATAGCACTCTACCTACCCTGCCTTCTCTTCATAAATAAACGAGTAACACACGGGGTGCAGTGTCTCTCTCTGCCTACTTCACAGTCAATATTTTGATATTAAAGACCAAGTTTTCCACCTAGCTGGTTAAAAAGATTTAACAACTGCTGTAACACTTGCACAAAAAAATTCTTTGCATACAACTGGATCTAGTCTAAGTCTCCAGGTCCACCACATCTCTCCAGATCCCGTGCCTCTACATTACTCTTTTCATTTGATCAGCATGCGATATAAATGGATTTATCACTGTCACTTGTCAGTGACATACTACATACGTGGAAAGAAACACACTCACCTCTTAGGTAACTGCTGAGTAACCAGACTGATTCAGACCCCACACTCCTGTTCTGATGGTGCTGAATTATTATTTTGTGTGGTCACTTGGGTGGTGGTTCTGGGACCATCCTGACAGCTCTGAAGCTCTGTCTCGCTAATGGGTAAAGTGAGATTCTCATTATCTTGTGACTGGTCTGCAGCGAGCACAAACAACACTGGATGTATGAGTAAATGAGGGAAACACCTAGATACTTTTTTTTGAAGGCATCTGGAGGCTTGAATGTCCAGCTGTCAATATTGGAATGACATCTGCCATTTCTCAGCTGGTGGTGTGGTTTCTTTACAATTTGGTCCTGATCTGTGTTTTAATTTGAAGAACAATTAAACTTTATGCATAAATAGAAAGCAGACCATATATTAGAGAATCTCTATTGGATTTCTAAGAAGGCTAGAAAGTACATAAACACCCTTCAGTGGAGATTGCTTTTCTTACATCATTATTTTGTTCCCTGTCTTAGCAGAACAGGGAAATATGTGATGCACGTTCAACCAAACATATTTAGGAAAGAAAAAAAAAAAAAGAAAAAAAAAGAAAATTGAAATCCTACCTTAAATAAATCCACTCCCATACCTTGGTCCTCTGTGAAGAGCAGTGGCTGTGAAATAGTCCAGAGACATCAGCGTTCAAACCCCTCTGTAATAAATGCAGGCAGCTCACCTCACACTGACAGGTTGCTCTCACAGTTGCACTAGTTTTAAACCAACAGTATTGACTTCAAAGCAAGATTTAACCTGATCTACACTTGCATGAATGATAGATCAAGCCCATTCTTGGTTCAACAGCTTGGGCAGTTCAGATTTGGTTCAGCTTAGAAACTTAGCACCATCAGTAGGAAGCTTTTATTTGAAAAGGAAAGATTAAAATCTGTAGGAGCTGATGAGGATACCAGGAAAAGCAGGCAGAGAGAGGCAATGCCTAAAAAGCCAACTGTTATATGTCAAGTCCTCTGCAGCTGCCAGCGTGCTTTTCCCTAGACCCAGAGGACAGAAACTAGCAGAACAGAGAGAACAATACAAAGAGGCAGGAGAAGTGGGTGGGAGAACCACCTTGACAAGTTAGATAAGCTCAGGAAATGAAGGCTAAAAGATGAGGTGGGATAAAGGTACAGGAAAGGGCAAACAATTCAGATACTCTGTCAAACAGACAACTCTTGAGTCTTCCCATAGCATGAGGGTCAATCAAGATTTTATGTAAGACAACAAGATGCTAGAATTGCAGCTTGCTAACAAAACGTTAGTGTATTCATACTTACATTTCTATTGGATTAAAATATGACAACTTGAGCAATTTTTATTTATTGAAGGCAGTTCTTCTTCAAAACCTTCTAAAACAATTACAGAGAACTATATCTCCCGAGAACATGCATGCCTGAAGATGGAGCATATTCTAGGAAATATGTGATCCTTATGCTAGATGTGCTAATTCCCTAATAAGTACTCCATCACTTTTTTTTCTTAAGCTAGCTAAAATAGAGTCTCCAAGTGCTGATCAATGCTAAATCTATTAAAATTGATGTAAATCTGGAAAACCTCCACTGAAATTGCACTGATGGAAAAGCCAGTGCCAGACCATAACTAAGCCTCATGGGGAAAATCTAAAAGTCCGAAGTTCCTGGGAGTTTTATTGTTGCACCAGTGGAGCAGGGATTTCTCCCTAAATGTTCCCCAAGCCCTGGGATACTCAGCCTGTACTTTCTCTAATGTGTAAGGGATGGAAGAAATCAGAAAAGAGCATATAATAAATCAACTGACAGTCTCTGAAAAATAGCTGTCCTGTCTCCTTAATATGAGAGAGAGTAATGTTCTGAGGGCAGGAGGAATTCGGCTTTAGACAGAAAACATTCCCCTATAGGGGGACAAAAAGTGATCATTCTGTAGCTTAATCAATCTCAGGCCTCTCTTTGAGGGAAATAGTGTGTTGCCTGCAACAGCACGTGTAATAATGTTTGCTGAAATATAAACTACGGCCGTATACCCCAAGATGGAAGGTCAGAAGTCAACTGAGGATCTGGCCGCAGATGTTCGGCAATAGAGATCAAAACGCAATATATCAAATTCAGTACTTCTCCTGGAGGAACAGGTTGCAGAAATTTCTCATCCCATCTCCTTCACAGTAAGCGCACTCTCCCTGCATGTAACAAAGCTGTACGTCACAAATTGCCAGGTTACTCAAAGACAAAGTTCACATTTTCTAATTTCGCTGTCCTGTGCTTGAGTATTTTAATATTTATACAGTGAGTTTGCTCTTATCCACAAACATAGCTCCCTTGAACCTCTGCAGTGTTTTTCAAGTCTGTCTACCAAAGTGAAGAATCGTATGACACCATTTAGTCCTCCCCCAGCCCTTGATATATGTTTCCTAAAGCCGACATTTGATATTATGGAATGTGTTGTAATCAATTCTTAAAGTTATAGCACCACTGGATTTTTATTAACTTGCACAACAACAACAAAAATCCAACAAAAATGGGCTCTCATAACCAATCAGCCTTGTTATATCCTGAAAGCTGCTTTAACAAGCAGGGAGTAATATAGTGTAATTGGTACTCCGCAATTTAATTGTTCTGTTCTTAAATCTAATATTGCAGCTGTGGGTTAAGTTTACACCACAGCTTTCAAGAGAACATGAAAGTGTGGTACATCTGTGCAACAGAAAGCTAAACATCTCTCATCTGATGTGTTTACAATGACATTTGATAGTGTGGAATGGTTTGGAGTTCATTCTTAAAGCTGCAGAACCGCTTTTCAACGCTGCAAAAAAGGGAAAAAGCCTCCAATCTCCTTCAAACAGCTCAGCCCACGTAAGCCTGACAATAATGCTGCTGCAGGCATTGCAGCGAAACTGCCGTCTGTAACAATTCCTTTGACTATCTTTGAGCATTTGTCACTTGGGCAGTGGAAAAGGGGACAAGGACATCTTCCCCCTCAGATGACATAATCCACTATTTGAAAAACAAACCACTCAAAAAAGTCTGCAACTAGACAAGTAAAACAACCCCTGACAAGCATAAAACCGACAAGAATATTTCAAGAAATGTTATTAAGTGGATGATTTTAGCATATTTAGAAATGGTGGCATTTTCAATTTAACAGGTGGCAAAACTGCTTATGGTATCTTGAACTTCACATTCTGTATAACTAACAGCTTCAGCATTATGTACTTGTTAGTGAATTTATTAAGCCCATAAGTAGTTCAAGAAACTTAGGAATGGGCTCATAAATGTCATCTGCAGTTTGTGAACTGCAAGTATCTGACTGTTTTGATCAAGGTTTTTACAGGAAAGTTAAATGGTTATTAAAATTATTTACTACTGCTACATGAAAAGGGAGCAAGCCTGCCGAAGAACTTACGTTGTGATAAGATGTGAAAGGCTGTAGGTCAAATGTGTTAGCAAAAAAGCATTTCTGTTTATGTCTAAGCCTAAATTTTTATACATTACAAAGCTTATAATGTACTTAACTGGCTGAGAAAGGGTCTGTGGAGGGGAGGAGGTATTTTCCCTTTCCCATAATCTGCTGTCAGAAATATATCATCTGATCAGGCTACTTTTCTTGTTCTCAGCATTAGCCACCTTCTAACATTTTCTGTCCTCGGAGAAATGCATGATAGGGCAACTTAGTTACAGAGGTTACTTTCTGCTCATTCCTCTGTAGCAGTCCACCCCAATGTCTTGATTTATGCTCTTTAACAGACAAAAAGTCAATCTCACTGATGAAGCTCAGCTATATTATCATACTACACTGGAATACATTCAGTTTTTAAACTTTATTATTTCAGTCATAATTAAGACTATCTGAAGCCTCTTCATAAAAAGGGGCCATAACAAAGGCTATACATTAGCAACTCGATCAATGGATGCATTCATGCATTCATTCTGCATCAATAATACCGTAAGAAGGACAGATCTCCTGGGGAGGCAAATCTGTATCAATATTTCAGTCTCTTGAATACAGAAATTTGATACAATAAAATGCAACACCCGAGCTTCCCCTCCTTTCAATTAACTGAGAAACAAAAATTGTCCTTAGAAGGGAAGAAATGCATTCTTGTTTTTAAGTTTTCGGGTTTTCCCCCCTTTCATAGCATCATAATGTTCTCTTCATGTGTGGAAAACTTAATCTTCAAGTTCAAGCCTAGTTTCTTCATACAGTTCGGGATGAGATGACTTGGAATACCGGGAATATTTCAGATGTAGAAAATCACCCAATTCATCCAGAGCATTCAAAACCTGTAAGACCATTATACTGCATCAATTCTCTTGGAAAATAAAAGAAGTTCTAGTAACCTCTACTTTACAGCAGAACAAGAAGATCACAGAGGCATCAATTAAAGAAAGTTTAAAGGGTAAATGGGCAAATTTTGCTTTCATTCTTGTCGTAGATGTACAATAGCATCTATGAGAACGGAATTTACTCCTTCAGTAGGTTATGATTTATTAGTACGTACATTAATTGAGCACAGATGAAAAAAATGACCTTTTCTAAAAGCACAGGGAGATAATAATCTAGATAAAAAGTTATCTTTGCTTGTGCAAAAGGGATGTGTAAGACAATGCTTCAATATTTCCCTATAGATCCCAAAGACTGGAGTTGCTACTGCATTTTCTTAGATGGGACTTGGCCCACTGTCCTGACCAGAGTCATCATAAATAGTCTGAACAGTTTAAGATACTTTTAGTGCATTCCGTTACCTTCTTGTATTACTATCATAGGAATAATTAATAAGGCATTAATATTGCAATGCAATTTGCTGAGCTGTGTCCCCAGCTCTCAGTAGATTCAAAAAGTAGCCAGGGAACTCTATACCATAGAGAAGCAGCTCAGTGTTTTGCAGCATCTGATCCACATTTGAAAGCAGCCAACCTTTTGGCATCAAAGAAGAAAGCAGCAATTTTGATTTTGAGCCTGTTTCTGTTAAGCCACTAAAATGAGCTCAAGAACAGAAAGGAGTAATTTAGTAATGGTTTATGCAGAGAGATAGCTTCAAGGTCATTAAGGAAGTTATTCTTGGGAGCTTGCCCTTTCATGGATCTTTCCTCTTTTTAGTTCCAGGCTGAGATTCAAAACAAATTTTGCCAAAGGGAAAAGTTTTCATTGTGCTTGTTACCTGTCGTTACCCTGTTTTTAGGCTTATTCACAAAGTGTTTGTCCTAAAAACTTTCCATCTGCAAGTAATTAAACTCAGGGCATTTCCACTCCCTCATACTGTAAGGACATTTAAAGAATGGCACAAGTACTACAGCAATGATCCCACTTTCAAAGGCAAAAATACATCATGTTCAAGAATGATGGCTGGGGAGTGTTTCAGACCTTCACTGGTACCAGGAAGCACCAACGTGCAGGTAGCAGGAAGTGAACATGCAACGATGGCCCAAAAATGTAACGGGCTTGACATTTGGGGGTGAGGGAAGAGGCAGAAAATCAAAGCAGCAACCTCAAGAGATTAATCTTCAGACCAACTTCATTGCCTATTGCTAGTTACGTAAGCCAAAATCACGATCAAACAGCAAAAGCTGACAACGACCAACACAAGTATGTAGCTATGCCCTGTTCTATGCAATATTATCTTTATGGTATTATACCTTGTTAATAACTACCGCACCTTTAAGAGCAGCAGGAATTTTACACTGCACACATGCAAGGCAGATTTTTCAATGTTGTTTGAGAGGGGTCTGCAGTGGCGTGGGAGCTGGTCAGCCACGCAGGGCTCCGGCCTCAAGCTCCATATGAATCTCAGGATGCAAATAGAGAGCCAGGAGCTCTCTGCAGGCACAGGTGCTTCTGCATGAAGGAGTGGCATCTTTAACTCAAATGCTCTCCGTGTTCACAGATCTTTTGCTTTGACCATCATACTTGTGCAAAGAGAGGAAAAAGAAAGCCTGAAATTTACTTTTAAGCCTCCATGTTTCATGCCTTTAAGTCGGCTTATTCTGAGAATGAAAGAACGTATATCAAGCCAGGCCAAAAACACCTTCGGCAAGAAAGGGAGATGGAAAATTTCAAAGAGTTTATTTTAAACACATTTCTCACTGTGTTGGAACTGAGCCTCATGATGGAAGTCTCAACATACTCTTAACAGTATTTCTGATATCAGAGAAAGATACAGAACTGAGACAGGCCAGACAGCACCAATTAAACTTCATCAGGTTCAAACAGTTCCAAATACTGTTTGCAATTTCCACCTGTACCCCCAAGGCTGTCCCATATACTTCTGCAATTCAAGAAACATGTGGAAATACGGAATGAAAATAAAGGTATGGAAAACTTGATTTTCAGTTATTTCCATATCGTTTCAGGTTTCCTACTCTGATAGTTTTGACCTAGCATTTAACTTTTGTCTTGCTGTGCGCTTCATGGAGGTCTTTATTAGTGATGACAGATTTGGTCATATTAGAAATAGAAGAACATAACAAGTTTTAAAAATAAAATATATAAGGCTAAAATGCCTTTAAAGATCAAGTGACAAGGCCAGAAAAACAAATGTAAAAATGAATTATTGAGACTCAAAGTAACAGACACACAGCTTCTCCCAACCTTCTTTGCATCTGAAGTTAATTTCAGCAGGACATCTGCTGTGCTTACCGTGTCTAACATCTCCCGTGTATGTGCAGCTGACACACAAAACCGAGCTCTGGATTCTGTGATAGGAGTAGCTGGAAATCCAACCACAACGACCCCGATATTTTTTTCTAACATGCGTCTTGCAAAAGCCCTAAGGAGAGAAGAAGAAGAAAAAAAACAGAAGTAAATTATCTCCAATAAACTGACCACAGAGAGAAAACATTCAAGTATAATAAAACAATGGGTAAAATCCTGTCTTCAATTGAAGTGGATGGTAAGATTCCCATTGAATTCAATACAAGCCAGAATTTTACCAGTAGGACTGAGATTCTTTGCTGCTTAACAGCTCATGAAGCCAAGTGGGTGTCAAATACTAGAAGTGCAATGGCAGAGAGATCACTGTAAAATAGTCATGATTCATTGATGTCAATGAAAGGCTTTGAGTGCAAATCAAAATGTGTGGGCATTCACAGTCCCAAAGCGTGGAAGAAGCTGGGCTTCTGGAAGGTATGAGAGCTGGGCTCCTGCACGCCAACAGCAATAAAACAATCTATATGATGGTTTATTTGCTCTCACAATTACTCTGCCAGTTTAGGAACCTTTTGTGTGGTACGTACTATATCTAGAGCATATAGCCACTCTAAGCTACTTGCAAACATTTCCTACAGCTCAACCCTTACGTTAGGCTACTACTGGCTTCTGGTCTGCATATCCAAGTCAGTGCACAAGTGCTGCTTGATAGGTACTGAATGGAAAAACATACAAAGACCATTCCAAGATCAGATGGGGAGAAAGAACATCCATCCAAAACAATTCATACATCAAAGGCAATACTTTTCTTCAATCGTTTTAATGATTACAAATTAAAAAAATTCAAAATGCTATCAAAAGTATTATTCCAGAGCAAGATAAAAAAAAGATAAAAGAAATTTTATAAATTCTGAATACCGGAACAGCTCAAAATTAAGTCTGGGGCCAAATTAAAAATAAATCATAAATAAACAATGAGTTCACCTAACAGTGTATGTTTCTCTTCTGAAGTATCTACTACACACAACTACATTTTTCACAGTGTATACCAAATAACCTATGAACTTGAATAGCGTTTGTTTTGCCTACAGGGGTTTTTTTTTCAGTACTTACCCTATCTTACCAGGCATATAAAGGAGTAAGGGGACAACAGGAGAATCATCATTGCCATAAATGATGAAACCCATTTCATGCAATCTTCGTCTGAAGTATCTTGTGTTTTTCCCCAGCTGGCGCACTCTTTGGAGCCCTGAAATGAGTCAGACAGGAGAACAGTCAGTGCGAAGATCATAACTGCAGTCCAGTAACAGGCAAGAAACAGGGCTGCGGGTAACAGTTCAAAAAACTTTGGCTGAAATGTATATGTTGCTATTTGATTCAGAAGAAAAACATGGAATGAGGTAAATGCAGCTACAATGATTATTATGACATTGTAGGACAGATGGCTGGTACTCCTGTACTTGTGAGTGCCTTCCCACCAGCAGAAACAGTATTTCTTCTTGGGACAAATAGGTGAACAATTCCTTTTACTGTATTGCACTGAATAAAGCCCACTGAATGACACACACCTACAGAAAAGTAGCTATATGTCTCTGTGGGTATAGGACATGTAGGTAGAGTATGTTCTTTCTCAACGTAATTCACTCTAAAGGGAAACAACCAATGTCTACAGATGTTGATACAGATTTCAGCATATGTGTATCTTTTCTCATTAATGTCCCCCAGGGGTCCTCTTATATCTCAGTTCTGTACATACACATTTCTGCGTTTTTTTTATTCTCTGACTGTAATGAAGCTTAAAGTAGAAAATAGTGCATTTTGGGTCAGCTCAAACTGATGCTTTTGTTGCAATATTTTAGACAGGAAAAGCATGTGATAAACTTTGTTATTACACAGGTCTGATCTTCTGCAGTTTGTTACCAACATTCAGCGTAACTCCAGTTACTCTAATATGCATCTACGTACGTAATCACTTGCTGAATTCTGCTCAGTTTCTCTGCCCTCTTATCTTGCTATTATTACCTCAGTATCATCATCTGACAACAGATTTTAGTCATCCAAGACTTTCAGACAAGTTTTGTTCTCTGCATTGTCCCTGGCCTCATTCAGTCACGAATCCACTGATGTGTCCGCCAGCAAAACTGACAGGGGAGTTGAAAACAATTATTTTTAATGAAGGAAAAAGACAAAAAACAGCAGAGAAAAAACGTGCTTGAAAAGCCATCTCAGCCTTTTCTTTTGCAGTGTCACTAAGGAGGTGGTTTCTGACAAGTGCAGTTGCTTCCCCACCCATTGCATACAAAAGGGAAGAGCCACACTCAACATTACTGTAGGTGGGAGATATAGTATGTCCTTTCCCACTCCACCCGCATTGTATTTCATCAGCGAGCTGATATATGCGCCTCTCTCCCAATGCTGTAAGGTGCTGACAGGGATAACGCCACCTACCCCGTACCCACATGCTGCTCTTTCCCACTGCCTCCCCAGTACCAGTCCTAGGTTCACACAGCCACATGATGAATCAAGCCAGGTCCGTCATCTGCCTGACCTCACCAGAAAGAAAACTGCCAAACCAATGTCAAACATATCGATTCTCTAAACCTAATCGCTGTGCAGCTGCTTGTGCCTGCCCAGCAGAGGTGGGGAACATGTGGTAAGACTGCCGTTCATCAGCCCATACTTTCAATATCACTTACATTATGTCACCAGACATGAACACTGAAGCCTCCAGTACAACTCATTTCCTCTTTTTCCCTTTGCTTTTAAGGTACCTTTGCACAGATGTATTACGTTTTCACTCTCCACTTACTTTTTCAGTTTACTTCACTTTTCATTTGCTTCATTCTTCATTTACTGCTTTCTGCCGTCACCCTTCTCTGACTGCATGCCTGTTTCCTAGTTTCCCATCTTCCTTCTTGTAACCACAGTGGCCAGTTAGCCATTTGTAGCTGCTACATACCACCTTTGGCAGGTTTGTCCTCAGACCACATTCTGCCCCACCACCTGCTATGGCTTTTCTTCCTATTCCCTCTTGGCTAAGGTGGGGATCACCACACCTACACAAACCTCTTTTCCATTAATGATTTCTGAGAGCGTGTAGGTTTGAACAAGATCTACTGCTTCATCTGTTCTGTATCTTCCTGACTCAAGGTTCTGTCAATGTTCTGGCTGGGAAATTTATAGGGAAACTGGGACTTGCTTCACAGTGATCAGTGTTTTGCTGAACAAATTAAAAGATCACATAAAACCAGTGCATTTGTAACTTTATGCACAAAACTGCCCACGCAGACAACCTGTTAGTTACAGTTTCAGTCATTCAGTTTAAAGCATTCAGTGGAAGAGCTCTGCTGGGTTAGAAAAGGCCACAAATAGTTTAACCATCTCTCTAATGCTGCTAAAACAAAAACAGCTGTGCCAGAGCAAGGAAAACAAATGAAACACAAAAGCATCCTACTACAAAGCTTTCCAGTCACTAATAAAAACAATAGTCTGTGGTATTTCCAAAAATATTTTTGGTGTAGTAGATCTCAAAGAACCAGGAGGAAATATTAAGGAGGAGGAGGAGGAGGAGAAATGGGGGCAGGGCAGATGGCAAGGAAAGGGAGTTAGAGAAGAACCGCAGAATAATGTGTCTGAAGTCTAAAGAGAGAAAGTTTTCCCTTGTTAGAATTCGTACAGATGTTATTAGCACCTCGCGAATGCCCAAATTACAAGGAGGAGGGCGGGGGAGTAACCTGAACTGGGGGCTCAGAACCACTGCTCCTTCTTGCTATCTTAGCAGCCCCTGAGCTAGTTTCCAAAATCTCAGTCTACGGCATTTGAAACTACTAGATTTTCAATTAGGGAAAGTTTTCATAAATGCAGATGTTCTTGGCGAGTGCAGTTCATGACTTGCTGCCTTCTCCTTTCTATTCAGCTGTTTACCACAAAGCTGGAAACAAAGTGTCAGCCATGCAAGATTCCAGGCCGTTCGGTATTTATCAAACCATATGCGCATGGCCCAGAGTTGATCAGTTTGTCCCTACTTAGTTTAGGTACCGGAAATTTAGACTCCAAAGCAAGAGGGGGAACGCAGCAAAGGAAACATTAGAGCTGAAAGAGAAGTTTCAGGCAATCCCCCAAAAGTCCAACACCTCTTCCTTTTCCAATCTTCCCTTGTTAAATCTATATCCTCAACCAGTTTGTCATGGGATGGATCCCCTTTCGAGACTCCCTATGGAACTCGTTTCAAGCCAGCCAGTGCTGATGCAAAAGAGCCACTTTAATGCTTTAGCAACATCCCAGAATAGTTATTTCATTTGCAGGGATGCATTAAAGAGCCAAATAAAAGATCAGAGCGCTCACATATATCTGGAGGGAAAAAAAGCACATTAGGAGACGATTGCTACACACACTGTATTTGTGGGTGGGTGGCTGGGAGGAACCTATTTCTTTACCAAGTGTCAACACTTTCCTTTCTCATGTTAAGTTTTGTGGTCAAAGACCACATGCGCACATCATATACACAGCCATCTTATATGCTGTCCTGATAAGAGCAATAAAAACCTTAAAATTTGTAACTGCATTTCAACGCTCTTTTTCATTCCTTTATGGGACCCTCCAACGTCAGATAAGGAGGCTGATATGAGCAAAATGTTTATTTTGGTCTCATTGGCCCATTTTTTCCCCCCACATTGCAGATTAGATCAGTGTAAGAGTGATGAATTCAGCTTAGAATCAGATCTTAGTCCAAATTCACTGTGGTATGTTTAACCAAAGACACTGCATTTAAAAACTATTTTCTTGGATTCTTGAGGCTGTGATCTTGCATCCTTTATTATTTATTGAGTGAAAATCTGCAGAGTCGGACCCTTGAGCTAAAACGATATAGTTGCTTCTATTTGAGTGTAAGAATTTACCAGTGTGGCAATAATTAGAGGATCAAGCCCTTAGTAAATATATTTGTTCAAAAATCCTTAGTTTGCAAAATTCTTGAGGATTTACAGTCTATGCAAACAGCTTATGGCACACTATGCAGATATCCAGATAGTTATATTCCATAAAACATGTGAACCACAACACAGCATATGTTCGGAGAAAACAGCCTGGACAAGGAAAACTGACCCTTAGCTAATTAAAACTAAGCCCACTAACGCTCCAGAGTTTTCAGCTAAGGTTAAGCATGACCTTATTAAGAGCTCTACATTTTTTTTATTAGCTGAATTAAGAAGGGACAAAAAGAGAGAAAACTGAGCGGTAAAGGATTCTTAAATTTCACAAGTTATCTTCATGCTGCTTGGAACATAGAGTGATACACAGCCAGCTTACCAGGATTTTGTTGAAATACAGGATTAATTAGCTGGATGGTACAACAAAAACAGATTTACTGCAACTGCAATCTACCTATGGCTGGCAAATTTAGCGTTTATACTTGTTGCACCATTTTAAAGATATTTGGTTTACTGCAAAATTCTAAGCTGTTGGCAATTCTGGGAAAAACGCTGATTATATTTTTATTTGACACACATTATTGCATATTGCCAGTTTTAGCTCATTAATTTCTGCAGACTTTTAGAAGGCTTTATAGCTCAAAATTAATATGGTTTAGTTTAAGGAAAAATACAAAGAGAAGGCGAGAGAGAGAAATGATAAAAGATAGTGGCTTGCTCATAATTTCTTTGAAGCAACAAGCTTTTTCAGAGAGCCACTTGGAGTAACAGACTCGGTAGATGCTTTGTCACACGCCAGGCTATGGCTTCAGACCTGCTTTCAGCGAGGAGCTGCTCTGGAGTTTGACAGCAGGAAGGCATCCTGACTACATGTCTGAGGGCCTGATCTCAGGCGGGTGTTACCTGGCACAGCTCCACGCACTTCAGTAGAGCTTTGCTATTTATGCCAGCTGAGGACCTTATCCTGGCAGCGAAAGAGGCAGTAAAACTATCAGCTCTCTGAAACAAAAGTTTGTTTTCCTCTTCCAGAGATGTCTGCTTTTCACTCCTGCAAGATTTTAACAAGCAGAGAAGCTGGCTGTGTTCAATTCCTGCACAAACATTCTACCTTTGAACTCTGCCTGTAGGCTTCTACCCTTGGAAATTCTGACTCAGTATATTGAAAACAGGAATAAGCAACCTGTAGCCTTTCATATCAAGATCTCAGGTGTATTTTAATTGAAGGAGAGCTATTTTTCCTGAACCCGTTCCAGGAAAGATAATCCCATGCCTTACTTTTTTTTTGGCATGCAGTGGACTCTTCAAGACACAAATCCACCTGCTTTAATCTCCTCCAGCTGTTGTTTCATAGGGTCTTTCTAGATAATTAGTTACACAATCAAACTTTTACATACCGGTGTCAGTGTGTCTCTTCAATCTGTGTTCCTTGGATGGAGAACTCTACTCCCTGCTCTCCTCTGCTAACAACTAGATAGTAAAAAGCAAACTTTCATAGGCTGAAAAAAAATTTGGAAAACAATAGCTCTTCCCCACTAAACTGTTGCAGATGGACATATTTTCTTTTTTTCCTCTGGTTCCATTATAAGAGTAACACACATGTACCTCCATATGCATTAAATCACAAATAGAATGCTATAAAACTGGGGTGCCTAAAGGAAATACGTTCTTAGATAAAAAAATCTTTATAAAAAATACCTTTGCTATGAATTGGGGAGAAGTGAAGACATTTTCTTCTACAATCTAATGCCAACTAGAAACCTAGTAATTTCAACTTAATTCAGCTGCTAAATAAGCCCTTAAGGACTTATTTAGTCAGTCCAATTTTAATTGTGAACTGCTGCAAAACACTTTCCAGAGCAGATTAAGGGAAGAAAAAGTGGCAATTTCAGCTGAAGCAGAAAGGAGAGAAATTGTACAAATTCTGTCATTTTTACTTTATTTCTCAAATAAGTCAGCTATGCCTACCCAGCACCTTATCTACATTCAGACACAGAATGTAAGCATTCGGTGTCCCACACAAAAGCAGGGACAGAGCAGCCAGCCTTGGCTGAGCCTTATTTACTCCCAGCACAGGTGATTAATCACAAAGCACGTCAGTCCCCCTGCTGAAAGCCAGCCAGTGCACAACACGCTCCATCTGTATCACATTAGGTGTTTCTGAAATGCCAGTGATCTAAACACCGTTAGAAAAGGCACTTCTCTCCTTTGTGCTCCTCAGGCTGATAACAGCGCTGGATTCCTTGGGCAGCAGCAAGCAACATCTGGAATGGAGGAGGGATCCTCACGCTCTATCCCGGCAGCAAAGACACCTTTAAATGTGACCATGTCACAGAGCTGTGTGTTGCTGTCCCTGGGGAAAGCGTGGCTTTCTTTGCTGGGGAACGCTATGAGTCACATCCAAGTCTGATCAAATCCCTCCTCTGCCTGCTGTTAATACTTCTTTGTGAATACAGGGGACACCTATCCATGGGTAGGGTCTGCTAGAGGACTACAGCACCGGTTTAACTTTGATTATGGAAAAAGTGACTTCATATGAGGTAGAATTTGGTCAATCCTCAGAGCTCTTGGAAATCACTCTGAACACTATTACTCCAAAGCCCCTGCTTGTTCAGATCAACTGACTCTCCATGGATCCATTTGGCTTGCAGTGGACCGCATGGCAGGTGGCTCCACTGGAACAGCGTGTCTCACTCATTTTGAGTAAGATGGCAGAAGTTAGCTCTGTTTCATCATCCACTGCTGGGAGAACATCTGTGATGTTCAGCTCAGACAAATAATAATCGTGACAGCGTATTATCATCATTAGCATCTTCACCATCATAGTGATTGGGAGACCTAGTCATGGAGCCAATGCTCTGCAAACAGGGAATAAATTCGCTTAAGCGCTTTAAATGTAAGCACATACTTATCGGGAATATTAACTTACTTAAAATTAAGCCAGGGTTCAAGCATTCTGCTCGATGAGGACCTCAGAGAAGCACCCATCTCGGGATGAAGCAGCAAAATGAGAATTTGAGAGGGAACAGTAAAAAGCCATACTTTAGTATGACTGATTCTGTAAGCTGTTTCGAGCAGGTTCAAGGGTCCGTCGCTAAGTAGCTTGCAGTATTAAAGCTTACAGCTATAGTTTCACGATCAGTTCAGTCTGGCAGAGATTTATTTTCCTGCAAAAGGGATCATTCCTCTTGGCTCCAGCTGCTCAAGTCCTGGCACTGGGATGCAGGCAGCCACATGGTAGATTGGCTCAGGGAACCAGTCTGGCTGTAGGCTAACCATTTGTGGGAGGGTCGATTATTTTTCAGCTAGATCAGTTCTCTGATTCAGTGCATTGCATGGCTACATGAACACTAATGCTGGCGTAAGGAAAAGGGGCACAAATAAGGGGATAGGCAGGGGGGAAAGGCAAAAAGGAGGGCAAGGCTGCCCTTCCTTGCAGCAGTGCTGGTTTATGCCAGCTTGTAGTGGATGTGAAACGAAGGGTTTTGAATTTACAGAAGACCCTGACAGGCAAAGCTAATGTTTTCAACAGATTGCTGAACACAGATAGCAGTGGAAAATGTTGGAAACTGAGCATTTTAAGAAGCTGTTCCCCCACTTATTCAAAAATCTAAGGCAGACGGAAATGTTTTAAAAAGGCACCCTTTAAAAACAGATCTTTTTAATGCCAAGCCAAAACAGAAAGCAGCATTCTGCAGCTTCTCGCAATCTGAATGAGCTCAAATGCAAGAACTCAAAGTCTGCTAAAAACAAAAATCAAAACTAGTAGTTGCAAAAAGATAAACGAATTAGCACAAATGGCAAAGTAAATTAACATTTTAAAGAAACACTTTCTATCTAAACAACCTCAGGAATTATCTTCTAACATAACAAGGACGGTAGATTCCTGAGGATAGGATTTTAAATTTTTCAGCATCCCATAAAAACATATGAAAAAACCTATTGCTGTTAGTGAATTATTGTTTGCCAAGCATTAAAGAGAAAAATTATGCCTTTGCAAATGCTACAATTAGCACTATACTCTATTATTAGTCATCAAGAAAATTGCTATAGATTTTCTAGCAGTCAACTCTGCCTAGTCATTCTATTTTTACCTATAAAATTTAAGTGTAAAGATATGTTTTTGGTATTCTCAGGCAGAAAGGGGGAAAAAAAGGTCCGAGGTCACAGCTGGAGGGGCTGTGTTGCATGCAAATAGGTGTACTTGAAAATTTGTGCAGAGTCCAAACACTCTGAGTCAACTACAGCCTCATCATGGGGATAAAACCACTAAGGCAGCTGCTGAGTTTCCTGAGGTACCTCCAGTGGTGTAATGAGAAGCCACAAGGAGAACATATAAAGAATATCTATATTATGAATTATAAAGAGTAAATGCCATGGGAACTTCTGCTTCCCATATCTCCTAATAAATGACGAGACACACATTTGAGATGAAAAGGCCACAAAGGCTTAAGAGGGATAAAATGATGGGGGTTTTTATAGACTATATGAGCTGAACTGTGGAGCTTGCTGCCTTATGACATTACGAAAGGAAATACGGCTGCCAGAAGTTCATACGCTTTTGAACAACTCTATCATAGGGACTATGACACTATTTTACCAAGAATAAATGTGTCTTGTTCTATAAGCCATCAATTTCCAGAGAGTCCTGTAAAACCCAGCATTGAAAAACACCAGGACTTGTAATCTACTAAAGATATGATTTTACATGAAAATAGAAATACATTTGCAATTTTTGTTGTCATTCTGACTCTTCTGATACAAGTCAGTCAAGAAACAAAGTACTTGGTCATAGTGACTCCAGCCCACTCCTCTCTCTCAGGCAGGAACAACTATGCATATCAGTTTTGAGGGAACTACTACCTTCTAATTCAGCATTTCTTGTGCTTCATTTTCTCAAGTCACAGCAGAAAACATGGCAAAACAAGGAAACTGTAATAAGCTGGCTGCGGGCTCTGCAGTATCCTGCCAGTCACATTATCGTGACATTAATGTCTCACAACTATTACAAATATTGATATGGGACATACCCATACATTTACAGGTGGTTTCTGGGGGGGATACTGTGTCTTCTCTGTACCTTTTTGCTTATGTCAGTGCAAGGTTTTTAAAATGAGAACTTCCTCATGCAAACTGGAGTCTCCTGCTGCAACGGAAGGTAAACACACATCTTGCTAGCCACATCCACAGCAGTTTGCTGACAGAGAATAACAAGGAGTGTCTGAGGTACCAGCATTGGTTTGGAGGGTTGTGTGTTTGCTAGTTTCTTGCAGACACATTTTTCCCTCTTTCTCTCCTTCCTCACACCAGGCCCTTTTTGTTCACAGCCCCTCCAGCCCATCTTCGCAGCATCTCATTTTGGTCCTAGTCTCCATCCTTATCATCCACTTGTTATTTATTCCCTGTTGTGTATCCTTCGCTTGTCAGGGTCTCTTCTCTCTTTAATCTTCCTGGCTCACCTCCCTAAGTGCCTGGCAGTGCAGGGTGGACGCAGGTGCTCAGGGCCCCAGTCCTCTGCCCAGCCTCCAGGTGGGGGATGTTCTGTTCAGAACCCCCCACGCTGAGCTGGAAGATGCTCCTTCACTCAGTGGATCTTGAAATTTGTCACTGTTCATTTCAAGTAGAGATTTTTGTAGAGACTTGTAACATCACAACATCAGATGGTATTTCGTAGACATGGCAAAAACTATAAGCTTGTCTATCACAATCGAGATCTTCATCCCGAAGCATGGAGAAACTGAAGCTATTCAGGGAAAAAAGGATTTTTAAAATTGTTTTTTCCCCTCCTTTCTTTTTCCTAGATTATCAAATCCCCATATGTATATTTAGCTTTCTTCTGAGGAAGGACCGAACCTTTTTTGTTGATATGAAGAAATGGAAGCCTGAAACAGACACCTGTTACGGATAATTTCCAGCTGAACAGTTCAGGTTTCATAGAATTATTTTTAAAGTGCTAACTTGTTCCTTCCTTGTAATTAAGCTGTACCCCCTGTGTCCAAACACATTTATTCATATCTTGCAGTCACGCATCCAGTATACTGATCCTGTCCTGGAAATGCACACCCTGATTCCTTTTCCAAACAACCATATTCTTATTAATTGAAAATAAAGGAAGAAAATATGGGATGATCAATCATTCGAATACACACCAGGATAAACACAAGCAGTATTCACCGCATTTCTGGTCTCTGGCATTACCCACTATATAATTCCACCTATGCTATTCTTTTCTGGATCAGCTGCTTAACAAATAAGTGGAAAACAACTAGCAAGAAATTGAAGGGAAGGGAAAAGCATGATATCTGGGAAAATATAAAAGACAACTGTGTGAAGTGCTAAAAAATACAGAGCAAAGTTTTCAGAGCAGCAATTTAAATGACCAACTCAGCCTTCCTTCGCTTAGTTTTCTATTAATCCACTGAGGAGTCAGTCATGAAGTTCAGATCTAAGAACAAGCTGGGTTAACGCATTTGTCAACCTATTATTTCATACTCTCTTCAAGAAGCACTCTCTAGTTAACATGGAACTTTCTAGCAAACTCGAATTTCATTCTTTTCCAAAACATTCCAGTATTTTTTGCAAGGCTCCCTCCCCTACAGAAATGCCCTCTGGAAGACAAGCAATCAGTGGAGATCTCCTTATAAAGGACTCTCCAAATCATCCTGTGGGAAGAGAATGCCATTTGAAATAAATTGCAAAATAAACTCCTTTTATTGATTCAACAAGGCTTCCAGAGAACAAAGAGTCCATACCACCCTGTGGCAACTCCGGTTCACTTGAAACTTCTCTGCCAGGTGTCTCTACTACACCGCTCATGCAGGATTCTCCATTTTCTATGAAAGCAGACCAAAAGAACTCAGCCAAGGCCACTGTTCTCCTTAGAAACAAAAATATCAAAGAAGAGACAGTGCTTTCTCCCTTCTGTTCCCCTCTCCTTTCTAAGCCACCACCTTCCTCTCTCTGATGCCAAAGCAGCATTGTAGTGTGGTCCAGCATAACATTTTTTCCTGTGTTTTGGGTTGGGTGTTTTGGGTTTTTTTTTGTAGTCCACAAGACAGCTTAACGAAGGGAGGCCCACATGAAAGAAAAACCAATAGACTAAAATAATGAGTCTGGCTTAGAAGGACAAGAAACGTTTTTACACATCATAGCCAGTTTGCTAGCCATTGTGCAACACTCTAAGTCGCGATATATAATTTATTAATTTGTTTTTCTATTCATTTGCATTTCATATTACAAGACAATTTTTTAAAAATTGACAGAACTGACGGAACACTAACTTATTTCATAAAGGTTTTGCAGAAGACTTAATAAGCACTTATTTTGTGCAGAAATACAAACATTGTATCACTAAACAACCCTGCTTCTGGAAGAGAAAATGCTGCAAACTCTTAGCCCTAAGACAGTCAGACACGCACATCTTGAAAGCCTCCGTCTTGAATCAAGTTCTCGTATTAGCCCGCATTGAACTGCATGCAGAATCACGCTAGCTGAAGATCATTTTTAAGAGGCTTTGAAGGTTTGGAAGCGCTCTGCATGTTTAAGATTTTACACGCGGCATCTGTGAGAGCCTCAAGCATGTAACTCTTGGGAAGGCTCAGTGTAAGATCGCCCTCTGACGGCAAGCATTTCCTACAGCTAGCGCAGGGAACAGCCCAGGACAGGCTGCACGCATAGTCCCCAAGGTAGAAGAAACATGTCAGAGATGGTCTTTATATTGAACAGGATATAGGCATCAGCACACGCAACCCTGACCTTTCAAATTTCAAGTTGGAAACAGTTGTTACACTCTGACTTCTCTGCCAAAATGACAAAAGCGTCATTTCCTCATTGTCTACACATTGCACTGGAGTTTTGCTGCACTTTATCATTGCACTCAGCAGAACTTGGCATGGGGAGTGGATTCTCCATCCCTCCTTTTGTACACTGGGGTCTTGTAAATTCTGGCCTCATTGAAGGGCTGCGATAAACGTCTTAATAGCCTCGGGTCTATCACGGTTTGAAACCGCCCCTAGGGCACTGCAATAGAATAGAGCAGAGCAGTATCTTACCTGCTCTCATACACCCTTTTTCCTTTCCATTCCCACCTTACCCCAGTCATATCTATCAGGGAGGACTATTACAGAATTAGTCTGTTAGTCCCACACAGGTAAGAGAAAAATAGCACAGCACAGTGCTGCTGGACCAGTATAAAAGAGACTGCAATTCAGAGCGCAATCTGCATCTTCAACTGCATGTTACCCACTGACACGATTCTCAGGCATTCCTGGCAAAAACTGTACAAATTCAAAAACCACCCCCTTTTCTCTGAGTTGGGATTTAAGTCCTAGAACATTGAATACGTATCAGTATCACTTTGAAACCCTAACGGATAGATATGTCACACAGTTGTTTTGTCACTTGCTGCATCAAAAGCATGTTACACAGAGGGCCAGATGGTAGCTTCATCTGCAACTTCAGGAGAGGAATATAAATATACCTAATTTTTCATAAAGACATAAATTCTTTTGGTACAAAATGTACTTCAAAACTAGCTTCAGGACACCATAATTAATGCCTGAGTGAGGCAGGAATTATTATAATCATCTTCTCATACTACTATTTAACATGTTACCTGTTTTGAAATTCTGCACCATGCTCGAGTTGCTTGCCATTTTGAAGGCTCACACTTACAAAGAAGCTAAACTGACAGCATCTAGCCCGTAAATGAAGGCATGCCCTTACGAACCCCTCCTACAAAGTCAGACAATCTACTCAAAGGGCAATTCATGTACTTTTATTTGTTACTGCAAAGCAGAGAGGGCTGGCAACTACGTAGCCAGGATTCCAGAGTATTTCCATCCCTGCCACATGTGGATGAGTGTGGAACAAGAAATAGAGTTGATAGTAGTTAGAAGTATAATAATTTGGATATCAATTTTACAGTAAGAATTATTTCCTTTGCATTGCAAAAGGTGGCTTACCTTGAGTTGTCCCGTCTAGTCCCATGAGACATTTCATTGCCCTGATGATTTGCTCTGCTACGGGTGGACACATAGATGTGGCGTACACAGCACTGTGAGAATGAGTTCGTAAAAAGTCCACAAGGTCCTTACACAAGCAAAACAAAGCATGAATGAGCTTTGAGCTGGCCAAACAGCAGATCTCCCTCTTAACTACTGCAGGAGTGAGAACATGCAAAAAGGAAAAGGACGTTTCACCAGTTATTGATTTGCTTTCTTCGCTGCTACTGCTAATAAATGGCCTGAAGAAACATCAGGCAGGTGCAAATACTTTACCATATAAGTGGGGCAATTACAGCTGAAACAAAAGTCTGGAATAGAATAATGTTTACTTCTGTGCTAAGACTTATTATAAAGGAGCCAAAATAATTTCAAGACCAATGAACAGCTGCACTTAAAATACTGCTCGGTTCCTCTCTGGGAATGAAGCAAAGCCTGTATGACATCAGTATAGTTCCTCTGCCACAAGACCTAACTCAGGAAAAGCAACCTTACTGGGATCTATCTTTGGCTATTAGCGTATAAATTTCTTTCAATTGAAATTTTCCATCAGTGTGGCAGGGACAGTCATGTTAGAGTCGGTATAGTTGCTTTAACGTTTCCTTGCATAACTAAGAGCACAATCTATGCTCCTAAAAAAAGCATTGATGTACCATAGGCATGTCTAAAGCATACTGTAGAATTCAGCGCTTAATTAAGACCATCACTGTTATGACAGCTTATACCTCCTAGTGCAAAACATCAGAGTAACAGTTACCACACTAAAAGCTGAATTCATGTTAGAAAGAGAGGGATGAGGCCTGCTTGAAAACTGCCTTTGATAAAACATAAAAAAACCCCAAACAAACCAGAAAAAACCCCAAGGAGAGTAATACAAATTACTGCCAAAAATGCTATGTGAGTCTATGCAGTAACTCCAATGCTAAGGATAAAGATTTACCTAACCTTATACAGGTTATGCATTGCTATATTGCAACTGTGGTCCTAAGGGTTTGATCAAATAGCTGAGAAGGCTTCTGTGCTCTAGCTGATGCAGCATAAACAGTGCCACAGTGTCGTTTTGGCTGTGGAAATGAACTTAAATGTGCTAAGTGTGCTGGGTGAGCAGCTGCCACCAAGGCCGGGAAGCCTGAGGCAAAGTTTAGTGATACACGCAGTTGTGAAAAGGGCGACCTACTTTCATTTAAGAAAACTCTCAAGGATTAGATGATGAATTACTTTATACTGCTTCTCATATGTCTAGGCTTCCTATAATTTCTAGCTACTTTAGCCACATTGTCTTTGGTAAGAGTTAAACCTTCAGATACAAACTCAGGAAGCAAAAGAAACAAAGAAAATTGATTCTTTACGTATTATGATAGCCTGTTTTAAAATCTCCAGGAGAAAACCCAAAAAAGACAGTAAGAAATATACACTTTATATTTTCTTATAGCCCTTTTACTCTACTCAAGTGCTACCCTTATTAATGTCATCCTGACAACGACCATATGGGCTGTCTAAACAGGCTTCCTACTCATTCGGCAAGCTACTTAAATATGTTCAGCAGGGTATGAAAAGAGTAAATAATCAGCAACCACTTGATATCTCTGTCAAGTAACAAAACTGATGACATTTCACAATGGTGCTGGTTATGCTTTCTCTTCTTCAACACCCCCAGTTAAAGCAAGCTCGGCTTTTTGTTGACATCTGTTGCTGGCAAGAGGTTGTTTTGTTAATGTACGCAGAGCAACTGAGGACACGGATTTTACTATTGCAAAAGGCCCTCAGTAACCCTCTTTCTCCAGCCTCCTAAAAAATGCAACTATGACAATCCACAACCGTTTAGGAATTTTATTATCAGTGGATGAAACCGTGGCTTTAATCTCTCAATATTGCTCCACACACTGTTTACAAATGTGAAACAAAGTAACGAGCAATCTGCATGCAAATTAATGTAGTGAAGTATATTTAGCCAACCACAACGTGTCTAAACATTTCCAAGACAAACAACAATCATCAGGGTGGCACAGAAATACCCAACCCAAGCAAATTACATAATATGAACATGAGACAAAAATAAGAAAGTCTGACTGTTTGATGTGCATTTGGGATTCAGACAAAAATGGTACTAACTTTAGACTAGTGCTCCTGCAAAGCAGTCTGTACAAAAAGACAATGAAATATACATAATAAGAAAGTACTTCTCCCCCTTGATGTTAACATGTTTGTGTTTTCCTTTTACCTTTTTGCCAGCTATGTATCCTCCAGCTGCGCCAAAGCTCTTCGTGAACGTTCCCATTAATACGTCAACATCATCAGGACTCATACCGAAGTATTCCACAACTCCTCGGCCCGTTGCTCCCACTGCACCGATGCTGTGAGCTTCGTCCAAGTAGAGGTAGGCTTTGTATTTCTTCTTCAAGGAGACTATCTCTGGCAGGCGCACAATGGACCCTTCCATGCTGCAGAAGGAGAGAATCACGGATGAAATGTACTCTCATGGATGAACAACAAATCCTGCACTCTCCTTCTCTTTAAGGAAGTCCCAGAAAATATAGGCGTTAATTGCCTTACTTCATGAAAGATCTTCTGGAACCTCAATTTGTATTTACAGTTCAAAGAATTGCAACCCTTTCCCATCTGCAGGTGAGTATAAACCAGTCAAATAGTTTTAGAATTCAATCAGAACCAGTTAAAAAGTCTTCGAACATTTGCAAATTTTCAACATGCCAAAAAAGAGAAGGAAAGGTATAAAGTGAGGGGGAGATACCTACCCAAAGCAGCACATTACAATTCATTACAAAACAATTATCGTAATGAATTATAGGGAGCCACTGTAATTGTCTGATCCTTGCTTACTTCATTGTCAGCTACTGTGTCAATATTTGGGGGTAACAGCTCTAGAGCAAATTACCCTGGCTCTAACATACACAGGAGATGGGCCACTTGGAATGCACAGACGGTGTCATTACTCAAAGCAGCCCCAGTCTTCAGAGTGGACAGAATCAGGATTTAGAAAATGGAGCTCAAATCCTCTCTTGCCAATTGTTTCTCCCAATATGTACTTTTTAGGAAATGTAGTCTGCTACTTAGTACTCAAAAGCAAAAAAAAGATTCCATTCTTTTTACTTTCTTACAGCTATGCAGGAAAAGGAAATATTTGGAACTCGCACTAACGGTGTATTGAAATTTGTAGAAATAAGAGATGATAATTCTTTTGTATTGTTGGTAATCCCATCTGTAAGTTAGAAGGCACAGAGGAGCTGGTACAGCAAAATGAAAGTCCATGGAAACAAATAAGAAATGCACTCTAATCCCATAAAGATGCAGTATCAATAGTATTCCTGTGAAGATTATTATGTCCTGAAAACCTTTGTGAGATGACTACAGCTATGCTTGGATATACTCTGATACACTCAGTATTCATTTCATAATGAGTTAAACATGTTCTCTTACACTAGCTCTAGCGAGCGGGTCCTTAAATGCTAAGTACTTCCTATGAAAATCAAAGTGAGTGTGCTGTGTGCCAGGAAAACCAGTGCTCCCTGGCTAAGGCCTGCGGCTAAGGTGTATCTGATTGCAAATTCTACAAGAGTTTTAGGTAAGCAGAAACGTCGAGTTTGTTCCCAAATAGCATGTACAAAAGAGCAGTGCAATCAACACAACTTTTTGGCAATTTTTAGATCCTGGACCTGTGGCTTTCACAGGTTGCTTTATTGCCACTCTAGCTGCACTATGCAGCTGGATGTTGGTACCACAGAAGGGGCAGGATGTCCTTTTAGCTCTTGGGAAATTTCTGACAATTTTAGGCCTCCTTCATCCTTTGGTCTCCTTAGTAAGCTTGGAAACAGCTTGGTCCCCAGTTTTGAAGGAGATCTGCCCACAGGCAAGTCTCCATTAGCTTGAAAGAACAGCATGGGGGAGCACCATGAACAAGGGTTGCCTGTGCTGTTTCTACTGGGAGGTTTGGAGAGCCTGGCTGTGTACGCCTGGAGGCAGATTTTTGGCTCTCAGGTTGACTGCTGGCAAATCTTGCTCTTCTGTCTTGCCCAGCAATAGAAGAGGCAGCTGTGGGGCTGTATATCGGCACGATGGACTGTTGCAACAAAGAAGGGGGGGCTTGTACTGCAAGCTCCTGAAAGCTGGGCTTTCTCACTTTTCCCAAATGGCACTTGGCAGCTGGGGGAGAAGCAATTTGAACCACCACAACTATTTTCCTAATGAATACAAAGGCAGAGCCCACAGTCCTCACATAGCCCAGAGTCAAAGAATTAGTCAGCTAAAAATTACACCGAGCCACTGGGTGTGCTGGGGCATGCAGCATCGTACACGCTGGGGATGGCAGCTTTCGGCAGTGTCTGGTTGGCCTGCAGGTTGGCTGTATGGTCAGAGAGCGAGCGTGGTGCCAAGGAGCACCTCTGCAGAGGGAAGCAAATAGACATCCCACCCTGCACCTTCCAGCAATGCTTGGGCAGGCCAGCTAGGCACAGAAGGACAATAACAGTTTTTCCACATTTACACAGACATCATTAGGCTTGGTGGCTCATAGAGATTCAGATGGGAGCGACTGCATTTATTTTCAAAAAGACACGAGTAAAAATGGTAAATTAAAAATACAGAGTTTGATTTGCTGCATATTTGTGGAATGAAAGCAAAGTTGTTGCTGAATCCCAGCATAAAGCTAGTACATGGCTGTTGCAAGATTTAACCATTAAGAGAATTTAATGAAAACTTTTCTTACTAGTAGGAGTAGGAGATGTATCTTCAAACACTAAGCTTTTTAGCAAAACAAAGCACTTGTATTCAGTTTCAGTGTTGATTTACTGCTCTTGAAAGTTGCTAGCTGACATAAATGTTACAATAGCTGACAGAGATCCTAACACGGCCTTGAAATGTCCACGGAGTAGATAAAGCGCTACTGGTTTCATGTACTTTTTCTGTGCTGCCATTCAAACAGGCCTCAGCCCTCCTTGATGGCAGAGATGAGAGCTGTTTTGCTGCCTATTCTGTTCTTGGTCTCTCTTTTGACCCTGGGAGATGGCTTGTGATACGAACACCACTCTGTTTAGAATTGCTCCAAGGTAAAGCTCACTTCACATAACCCCTTGGGTAGCCCAAAATGGAAAGTTTACTGAATCCTTCAGTAAATATTGATGTCGACTGAGTTTAAACCAGAGAGCCTGAAGTGAACTGTAATCATTCTGTCTCAGTTTGGTTGTGTCACTTTTACAAAGCTATCGATCTGTTTCCAGACCTGCTCAAGCCCACAGGGCACATCGAAAAAGCTGGATGCAGAAGAACATAAGCTGGGTCTGCTCAGGCCAGACATTCTCATTACGTGATATTACATCCTGTCTGGTAGCAAAAATTATTAGCTTGGTGGCAGGGATGCAAAGCTTCTGGATTGCAGCTGACCCTCATCTCCCTTGTTGGGCGGGTGGGCACAAAAGCTTGCTTCAGTACACTCTCAGTTTGAATCTACTCCCAGATGTGAGGAGATAGTCCAAAATTTTGAGATCACTGAATTTTGAAAGCTTGATTCAATCCCTACCAAACCACTGAGATTCTTCCTGATGCAGCTGATGAATTGTGGAGCCAGATGCTTTGAGAGAAAGGAGGTGTGCACTTGTGCTGCTCACTTCGCTTGGCACACAGGCTCACTCTGGACAGGACACTGACAGTTTTTTTTCAGTTTATTTTGAAACTTGTCAGGAAAAGAGTTTTGCTACATCTTACTATGGTACCACAGTTTCAAATTTTTTTTCTGTCGGGAAAATTAATTTACTGCTTTTCAACCTATTATCATAATTCCATCACTCAATGTCTGTAACCATGCCCTATAGTACCACTATCCTTTCAACATTTGAAAACTTTATCTGTTCTCCTTTCAGGCTAGTTTGTAATTGGGAAAATCCCTCCTCTCCTGACCTGTTACTCCCAAGACGTATGCATTCCACTTTAATGTTTACTTTAGGTATTGTTTTCTTACATAAGCCTTGCACATTCACACAGTATCTGTTCCGTAGTTTCGAGCAATAGTTTTAAGGAAACCTTCCAACCCTGTCCTCAAATACAACCCCATACACTGAAACGATAGAAATGCTAACCTTTAATGCTGGTCCCTGGCCAAAGAGATTAAACGTTACTCCATTCTCTTCTGCAAGTCCAGTCACTTAATCCCAGGAAATAAAAAATAACCTGACAAATTTCCTACAGTATTGGCACTGAATCCCAAGGAACTTCTAATGCACATGAAAAGGCACTGGACAATATCTAACTGATCAGAGACCTATTTTCTGAGCTGGAAGGGAAAATACCCAAATTAAATTAAAAGCAGGGAAAAAACCAAATGAAAAACAATCTGTTTTGATCGGTTTCTGGTACTCCATAACTCCTGCTCTGGGCCTTGGCCTATCTGACTCCTAGTTAAATATGTGTGCAAGCGAGCAGAAGCCTACCACAAACCATGTAAGAACACAGTAACTGATTAATCCTGAACTGGAAAAGGTAGAAGCCAAGGAAAACATTAGCTGGAATTTAAATAATAGAAATATGATTTAGCAAGTCAGTTTAACTTGTGCCCCAGACGCTGCCAAAACTTGTTCATGCTTTTTGTACTGAAGATTGATGGCTAGATGGTCTCTCAGTTTGGAACACAAACCGAATATATTTGCTCCTAGGCTAGTCCAAGTTAAGAACCAGCTTTCACCAGTAGTTATATTTACTTCTGATGATTTTTTTTCTTGTTAAGATAACAGAGCCATTAACAAGCAAACAAACATATATGTATAGCATTTTATTTGACGTGTAGCTTGAGTGCTTCCCAAGTCGAGAGGCCAATTCTGCCTCCGGTTGTAACCAAGCACAATCTGCAGCTTATGGTTTCAAACACACGTCTGATTTCCAGAAATGCTCGTGTTGGGTAACAACGACCCTTTTCAAATTTTGCCAGCTGGTAAGTCCGGGCTTATGCACAGTGTAAACACTTTAACATACTCCTAATGGAAAAAGATGGCATTTTTTTTTCCATACCATCAATTTCATCATACTAAGACTATGGTGTTCCATATAACTATTTTTTTCAAGAAGCAAAGCTTAGTGTTTCTTTTGCATCTCTGGAAAAAGCATTTCTGTAAAAATTTGCCAAGCCAAACTTGCAAGTCAAGATATTTTAACTTCGAGAATGGCTCTGAAAAAGTTATTTAAATTCTGTGTTAGTTGTCCCTGAAGTATAACTGAAGTCCTTTAAGGGGGGGGTGGGGAGCAGTATTAACTGTTGTAAGAAGAAAACATAAACAACACTCTACCTCCTCTTAAACCCTCTAGATGAATATTAATTTGGCATCTGGCAAATCTTCAAGAAAACTAACATTAGCCAATATGGGGTTGGAAAATTTTAGTCTCTTTCAAAAATCATGGGCCAAAAAAGGAAAGAACATGCACACAAGAAAAGTAAGAGTATTTCTAATACGTCTTTCTCTCGCTTTTCTTATTCATATGAAATGTTATTAGCTACTCACTGGATTAGACTACATGGCCTCTGAGCCTGTTCCCAGCAGTGCTGTAAGGACAGATCAGCTGTGTGCATCTCGGGCTGGCAATGATAGCAGGGATACAACATGGTGGGGTGTGGTGGTATTATGCCTCAAGTCACAGCAGACTTGCTTTGCAACCAAACCACAATCTTCAATTTCTGATCGGCTTAGACTATGAAAACAACTAAGCAACCAACCTAGCTACTGCTAGGGCTAGTTTCCAATGAGAGACTATTAGAGAGCTGAGCTTTGTTTTTCTCTTACTTTATTCCTTTCACAAGCACAGACACTCAGGGCATGAGAGTCTTAGCATTATTTAGCCCTTATGGGGCTAACCCTTTCTTGTTCCTTTTTAGTGAGGTTCTCTGAGGTTTAACATGTTTGTATTTTGCATTCCAATAGAAGGTTCTTCTAGCTTTTGAGAACGAAATCTCCTTTGAAAACGAACTGCAAGACTAGAGGAAGAAAGAACTCTATATCAAATATACATCTGGAAATATAGTTATTATAGTTGCAAATATCTGACAGTAGTTTTGTCCCACTGCTCAGACTGATCTATGCTTCTGGGTCACTACTCTACCTTCTTGCTCCCTTGTGGTCAATATCCAGGGTAAAGGATTTAAAAGTGAACAAAGCTCAGCAGCTGGAGCATTTTCTCCAGGCCATGTGACCGATGGGAATATTTGTCAGTAAAATGTTGGTGGTCCACTTAAGTTCTGCATGATCAAAGTCCTTAAATCTGAGCTTTCTTTTAGTAGTGCCAAGCTATGTTTATTTGCAGTTTTGCTCTGTTTATTCTGGTTGAAAGGAGACGTTCAGCCTGCTTTGGATCAGCTGATCTGCTGCTGACCTGTTTCAGCTCTGAGTGACAGGTGTTTAGATAAGGACTGATTTGTTCTCTTTGCAGATGGAAAGTGTTAGGTAAAAAGAAAGCACTGACAACAATGAAGTTGTGATGACATGAGATCGTAAAAGATTTCTCGTGAAAAAAAGCTCATCAGTTCAACTGTGCTAGCATTTCTCAATAAAATGGCATAAACGACTGCCCATGCAGACTGGCTGTATTTCAGCAACAAATGATATGATCCCTACATACAAAGTTTAATATTGCTTTCATAAACCATGTCATGTCCTGTGAATGAGTGGTTCTGGTTCCCTTCTCTCTGGTGCAGGTGTCGCTACTCCCAAAACAATACTTCTCCTGCTCCCCCCCACCTCATCATCCTAGATCCCTGCAAACCCTCTTACTGTCCAGATCCCTGCTTCTTCAGCCCTTCCCTCTTCTTCATGATCTCTACCTCTCCCTGCTCCAGCTCCTTGCCATCCACCAGCCCCAAGGCTGCCTCCCCAGAAACCTTCTCCTGACTTGAGCGGTTGCCAGGATGAAGCCCAGGATGGCGAGCCCGGCTGCTGCCTCTGCTTTGCTGCTCAACTCTAGTGATCGTTTGTCTTTCTGGTTGGGTGTAAGACGCACCACACTAGTGAACCAGAGCTATCTGACTAGGATGCTCTATAATTACACGGTAATATTCATGCTGATGTTATCTGATGGATTCTCAAAGGCACTTCTCTCATTCAAATTCCTCCAGGGACTGGGGCTACATGAAATACCACTATATAATTCTTTGAAAGCCAGTCTTTCAACTGTTTTTCCTGTTAAAGAGTGAGTCCATTAGAACCAGCACTGATTACTAGAAAGGTGCTGATATCACTTGGCCTATGTTTAGCCCGAGTTTTTAGATTCCAACAGGTGGGTAAGAACTGGGCATGCAGAACTTAATTAGTTCTGCGTAGTTGTCTTTTGATCTGCCTGTGCATAACAAACAACTCTAGAAAACTCGGCTGACTCACTTAGCAAAACTCCTCACCCACTACAGCTCCATGAATTTTATCACATCTGGGGCAACATACACCAGCTTACCATCTGTCTTGCTCTTACAGTACATCTTCCACTTCACTGTGATTTGCTAAATCAACATTTAGAGCAATGCACAGGATCTAACTGGAGCAAGTTACACCAGGGCTCAGACTGATGTAGTGGAAATCAACATATTTTTAGGATCACAGAAGGTTGTTGTAACTGCCCCTCTCATTAAGATTTCTCTTAGAGTCAACGTTCGATTCACTCAATGTATCATTCTGTCCTCAGAAATGATAAAGAGTACTCATGTTTCTAAAACACAGACATACCTGTAAATGCCCTCCACGAGGATGATAATTTTTCTCCATGCTCTGCGGCTTCGAGGCTGCCCATATATTATTGCATCCCTCAGTAGCTTCTCAAGATTCTGCATATCTTTATTTAAAAATAAGAAAAAGGAGGAAGGAAAAACATTAACAAAGATTTTTCTAAAGAACTTTTGATTTTCTACTCGGCTCTATTTTTATCTATACAGAAAAAGACTATATTAAAAAAATGTGTCCTGAAGATAAACTTCCTTTATTAGTAGGCAAGGCCAAATGACTGATTTAGTTTGCATGAATGCAATCTAGTGACAAGGAGAGTTACAAGCTTCCAGTTATGCACCTTATCTGAGAAACTTATAGATTGGCATACAATTTTACGTAAAGGCAAAAGGGAACCACTTTGCCTAAGCACTGAGGCTAATTGCCAGCAGTTCTCTGTATGGATTGCTGACACTCATAATGTCTCAAGGCTTCCAAACAGTGAGGTTTTGGTTTCCAGCATCACCACGGGCTCATGAATAACAAGCATTGCTTCAGCAAAGGTTTGGATCAGGCTGTGTGTAGCACATCAGGATGGCAGCAAGAGAAATCTTGTCCTCAGGAAGGAAACTGAGTGAAAGATTGCTGATGAGAGAGGAAGAGACAAGTAGATACAAGCACATGGCACAGATAGACTCATTTGGTGCTAAAATGCTTGGCACTGGCGGGACTTCAATATAAGAAGGCCTGGAACAATGCTAGAAACTTAGCTGCTTTCTCAAGTGCTGAGTGTGGGTAATCTAATCTAATTCTTGAAGGAAAGCCACTGAAGTTTTGAGAAACATGGAAGAAGCAAGAAAAAACATCCCAGGAATAAGGGTCAGACCAAATATCACTCTCAATGTAGAGCTGAAATCAAAACAGCATTCTGGTGTCTCCACACGAATGAACACTCTCCAAAATGAATTATTCTGGTACTTTTCAGGAATCTGGATTGACATTTCAAAATGTTTTCGAAGCATATCTTGCAGAGACTTGCAATACCCCAAGGAACACTACAGATAAGCTCAAATTGTGGCTAGAGAAAATCAATGGCATTTTTTCATGATATAACCCCACTGTTTCAGCAACACATCTTAATGCAGCTATTACAACCTTCTAAAATAGTACAAGATTAATCTGTAAAATACAAATGTCCCAAGTGAAGAAAATATACCTAAGGTATATTAATATTGACCTATAGTTTGGTTTCTGCCTGACCAGAACCAGGCCATTTGCAAAGTAACTGTCCATCATGAATAACCTGTGACCTGAGAGATAGCCAGGTTATGACCTGGACCCTTCCATCCTGATACCTCACCTCTTGCTAGTACCATTTACTAATGTCAGTGAAAGATAAATTTCTCAGAAACACCTGTGCCACTCTGCACCTTACTATGTAATCTCTTCACCTAGCAAGACCTCGCTATAAGTTACAAAGCACAAAACATGCACAGTAAGTTGACCCTTATTTTAATGGTGTAATTATCTGCACAGCTCAATGAGCTCCAAGATGGAAATGCTATTATGAATAACGCACTGCAGACAGCACAGTTTCCACTAGATGGCAATCAAGGAAATAAAAGTCCCTTGGTGCTTTAAGAGGGGAATTTATAATCCCGCTGAGCATTTGCAGCATGTGCATATTTCATAGAAAAGAGCTGCTCACCTTCTCTTTTGTTTTCAGTGCGTAATATTCAGAAGTCCTTTTGAGTTCTAAGCATTAAAGGCCTCCCCAGGATCACAGAAAGCTTAGTCACTCGAAGTAAAATTTGGGTGTCCTCTTTTCTACACTGAATTATTCCTCTACTGATGTCATTGTCATCTAAACCCTTTTGGGACCTTTGAAACCCCTCTCTGAATCACGCAGGGTCTTTCAATTCAATATTCTGTCTACATGTCAGTCCAGATTGGTTCTAGACTTCAGGAAAGTCAGTTTGCTCAGCCCTCTGAGCTAAAAGCATGGCTTGAAGATTCAGTGTTTTAACACTGAAAGAGGAGAGGATAGAGAGAAGTGAAATGCATAAAACTCTGTTTAATAGAGCTGTTTAAAAAATAAATGGACGTGAATAGCTCTTCTGTTCCAGCTAGTGTGGAACATGAGATCGCAGATAGGGAAGAACCTCTCTGAGGGATGAGCTTGCCTGACTTTACGCATGACATAGTCCTGCTGGAATACAGGCTAAGGACGTGCCCGTTTGCAGATTCAGGGCTATCTCACTTTCATTTTGATGTCTCATTCCGAAAAACACATATGTGTGACCCTTTCTTACGTCTGTAACAGTCAACACATTATTTGTTTAGGTGCAAATGAATTTTACTGACCCTTTTACTCTGTGCATGTAGTGCCTCATTTGAAAAGGGGAAACTGGGAGGAAGAGAAAATGTTACCTTTAATCTTCCCCCCTAAAGGCTGCTTCTGTTACTCAAAGCGAAGATGCAGTGCTCTCTATGTGCTTGTGCTTGAACTTTCCAGAAGCGTGATATACTGAACACCAGGAAAAACAACAGTGCAACTCCAGGTGACTTTCGGATATCAAATTATTTGCCCATTAAAATTAGTAGACTGTGAAACACTGGGACATTGAGATGATGAGTTGCACAAGTCCATCCTGAATAACCAGTTATGGGGAAAATAACTGTCCTTCCTTGTTTGACCATCACCAGCCCAGGCTTTTCAGTGGTAATGGCTAACAACTGTTCACCAGCCCAGGAGGCGGTGTTAAGAATTTCACTAGATTAATTAGTCAAAGCACAACCAAATCTATCCTTGTCTCAGTTTCCACCTGGCATATTGTCTAGATATGGAGGATAAAGTTTCCTACGTGGGGACAGTGGATCTCCTAGGTTTTTCAGAATTTAATATAGACTTGCATAATCCTTGTTCGGGATCCTTCAGAGTTGCTTCAACAGAAATACTAACAACACAAACTGCCAGTGGGTAGAAGCAAGCCTGGACCTGGGAGGGCAGCTGTGTCATGCTGCCTCCAGTGCAGGTGGGACTCCAGGCTCCTGGAGGGGCCCCTGCCCTGTCCCAGGCACACTCAGTACCTCCTTGCAGGGAGACAGAGTGTCTCCACCCCTCATCCTTACATTGCAATGCTGGGGATGTCATCACCATCCCTCTTCGTGGGCTGGAAATCTCCTGTGTGATGTCAGCTGAATCGTTTTTAATTAAAATAAACAGGCTACTACTACCCTTATCACATTATTCTTTCCTTCGCCTTGTGTTTGCCATTCTCATTTTCAGTTTCTCCCATTTTGCACTCTCATGCAAGCTCAGGCAGACTCTGTGGCTACCTGTCCCTTCTCAGCCTCCCATGCAACCACCTCTCCCCTGCTGCAGAGCATCTGCTGCAGCATTCGCCTCCTCCTCTCTTGCTCTCCCCCCGCTGGTACCATTCCTGGCCACTGTCCTTTCATGGGTGACTTGAGCGGCTAGCTCCAATGCTGTCCCTCCTTGCAGATCGCTAAAGGAACAAAGGGAAACCACTGCAAGGGTTTTGTTGATCTAAATAGTAACTGTAGGACCGTAGAAGGTGGTTTTCATTCTAATGAAAACTAGTCTTTGAAAAGTCCCTGACTGCTGGCACAGCTCTGAATAGCAAAAGCATCTTTAGAATCATTTCCCTGAAATGACAGCTCTGACTGTCTTTGTTTGGAATGGGGTGGTGGGAGCAGTGATTACTGCAGCCACAGCAACAGTCTGAGACTCCCCTCCCTGTCCCCTCAATAAATATAAATCTCTGTGAAAGTAAAGAACACTCGCCCAGGAAAGCTTCCTATTCACACTTGGCAAGTCAGACATGGTTTTCTCAAATCAGAGAGGGCAAATGCAGACACAGCATGCTAGGAGCAGGATATACCAGTCTCCTCTCTGTGGCAGCGTCTGTATGTGTCACAGGGAAATACACGCCAAACTGGATTAGGCTGCTGTCCACGTATCTGGTGCAATAATCTCGTCTCTGATAGTGGCCAGAGGCTTCAAGGAGGACAAAACTTTAGTGGGTAATGTGCCTTTCATCCTGCTCTGTAACAGCTATAACACTGCCCTCCCTTCTTAAATTCAAGGGCCACTTACACCTTTGGAAAAAAATAAATAAAGGAACCATCTTGTACTAAGCCACTGTGAACTCTTTGGTTTTTGCAACCAAAGAGATTTTTTGTTAATTTTTATCTGTTCATTTATCTGTTTCCCCTTATTTTATTTGCTTGCTTGCTTAAAGGCACGCACTTAAAGTTTTCCACTTCTTTTTTCTCTTCTTCCCTTCTTTTTTTGCTAGAGAATATATTTGCACTGAAAGGTGAGGGCCTTCTGCTGCCTAAAAGTTCTTTCAGTGTTAACTACAAGTCCTCCAGGTGTTTTCTCTTTAAGGTGTCCTCATGGCACACAAATATCAACTCCTAAAGCATTAATTTGACTGAGTAGACAGAAATGGCAGGGTTGGATTAACATAAATTCACAACTGTTGTCCAAGTAGGGAACTATATTTTGTATGGAAACCTGAACAGCTCACACCTGCATGACACAGTTCTGTCACCACTCACCTGATTTGTAAGAACCCACAAATCCCCTTACGGCTTTCACAACACTGAAAAGGTGCGTAAGGAGGAGCTAGGAAGGTACTACGGTGATCCCCATTTCAGATGTGGGTTCAAGCACCAGATTAGAGGCCAGACTTTCATCTAACCAAGGTGCTTGGTTCTGCCTTACAATTGCCTGCCCTCCTCATAGGATCACTTGCTCTGATTGTATGTTGAAGTGCCCTTGCAATAAAAAGAACTGGAAATTTTTCTTCCACGCAGCCTGATTTCTGTGCGCAGTCACGACATTCCCACAGACTGCTCATGCAATTGCAAACCTATACCTAAAAATATAACTGCAATTGAGTTGCTTGATGCTATATGGGAAAAATGTAGTAGAACTAGAAAGAATAAACAACTCCTAAGCCTTGTACAACACCTTCTTATACAGGCTGATATGAACAGAATTCACCTGGATGTGTTAGTCAGTAACACACTCATCTATCCACTGAATAAACAAAGATAGACTGTCCCCTGATACCAGTATAAGACCCAAAACTGCTGCACCTGATACCAATATAAGACCCAGAACTGGTGTGACAGAAAACCCTCGATAAAATCACAAGCTGATTAATGGTTAGCTATTTGGTTTTGCTTTTCAAGTTTTATTGAGAGGGTCAAGAGATTTTTGGCTAATATTTAACCAAGATAAAGGTCAGAGGTTCTGAAAAAGTGCTTTAAAATATATGATATTAATAAAAGATGGTCTTAGAAAAAAAAAAAGAGAGCAGGTGTTAAGTCAGTCTCTCCCTGGGCCAGGAAATAAAAACATCCAAGAGTTTAGCCCTCATATAGCTGACAGACCCCCATGCCAGTCACTTGGGGAGGGTGGGAGAGGCTCCCTGGAACCCAGGCCTGGTAAGGGTAACATCAGACACCTTCTGGCACCAAAACTGGCCAAGGCCAGGCCACTACAGCCACAGAGGTGGGAGACGTTTTAGCCTCCCACTGCATACTAGTTGTTGGTCCGTGCTGCGTTTCAAGGGTAGAAATGCAGCTCTTTTCTAGCTTCCTAAACAAATCACTGCCTGGGAAATAGTGACTTGAACGGTGCCCACACCACAGCAGGGAGACAAAAAGCAGATGCTCTACAGGCAGGTCAGAATTATTTTACCTACACTAAATAATTCTACTACACTACTATATAAATTTAAGACTGCTCAGGTCCTAAAATTAAAAACAAAAAAAGTAATTTAAAAAATCCCCCTACACCCATTCCTCAGTGCAGGGGCTCCAGGAAGCTGAGCTTTGCTGCTAGCATCCCCAAAAATTCTCAAGTCTCTGGAACAGAAAAAGTCCCTTAAAGGCCAAATACCCTGTGGCATAGTGGTGTGACCCAGGCAGGGTGAAGACTAGCAATAGCGCTAGAGAGCCGACAGGAAGGGAATGCCCTGTTCAGGCTCAAATGGAGTATTCTCCTAAATTTCTCTCACAGAGATCATCTGTAGATGTGTGCCTGTGCATTTCTCTCAGCCCAGGCCTGTAAATTCCTGTCTGTTTACAAGGAAGGGACTGGCAGGTAGGATGCAGGGCACATTCCTATGTCCAAATAAAAATGGACTTATAGGTCCACAGCACATTTCTGTTCTATTATTCACCTTAAGGCTTGAAAACCTTATCACACACCTGTGCAATGTTTTTGTCAAAAAGGAGAAACATCCAGATGTCTTTTATTTTACTTAGGAGAAGCACAGAGGTCTAAATTTTATCTGTTCCAGAAAAACTATTCAGATTGCTGTGTGAAAAGTGAAATACCTAGGACAGCTACCACTTATTGAAATAGAATTTCATTAACTTTTGTAAGAATAAGAATTATATTATACAAAATTAAGGTAATAGGTAGAGTTTACTTTTTGGCTTACGAATGAAATAAGCATAATTATTTACTTTTGTGTAGTGACAAACAGATCCCGTATTACATATTATATGCTTTGAAATAAAATAACACAGTTTTACAGAATTAGCTACAGCATAGCCTTTGAAAGATGAATGCGCTTCAGTAGCAAGTTTAAAATGGCAAGTTTTATTCTCTTTCCTGCGAAATACCTTTATCATAGAAGAAAGTTTCCTATAGTTTTTCTCTTAAAAATAGTTTTGTTCTATAACAGGGTGAAAAAAGGGAGAGGAGAGACTTACAATGCCAAGCTTGTTAGAAAGGGAGGTTGCTAGCACAAGCTGTGCATGTTTTTTGTATAATATTCGGGAAGTAGCTGGTTCAGAAAACATACCATTGCTTCACTAAATTGTTACATAATTATTCCTCCTCGTTTTGATAACCATTTATAATAACTGCAACAAACATTCACACCTCACCCTTCTCCCAGTGTCTCCTCTACACGTGTGCAACCAAGGAAGTCAGAGCCAAAGTAAATATGTTCTAGGCAGTTTTATCAAGGGTATTACACAGCATTTCAAAAGAGGCTGATGTAAGCAACAAGGAGCATGGAAAAAAAGTCTGCTTTCTCAAGCTGCATTCTAATAGCAAAAAGGTAACTTCAAAATCTGCTGCCTGATTTGAACTTATTTTTGATTCTCCTGCACAGAAAGCATGTCTCAGGCACGAGTGGTGGTACCACTTGGCAGCTCTTTTATTGTCTTTAGTGTAGGGCAATACTGGGTCAAACAGTACGGGTGTGTAACTTGGCACAGCTCCAAAGGAGGTGAGCCAACTCATGCCAGCACACAACTTCGCTCCACATCTACAAGTAAGAACGAAACGCACATTAAACCCTAATCCTTTTTGGCATAGGACTCAGATTAGCTCTTTGTTTCTGCACCTTGGTGGAGAATTGTCCCAACTGCTCATCAAAGGGCCCTAGCCAAGCCTTTGACACAGTAACATCCTCCAGTTGATGCCCAGGGCCAAGCTCTTTAAAGGACCATTGATTTGCCTGTATGAAATGACATACATCAATCCCCTGTCCTTGGAAAAAAAGAGGCAGAGGGTATCGCCTTTTTCGACTAGAATACAGAGGAGGATTTTAAAAAGTAAGACAAAACACATTACTACCTTATGCTGAAATTATTGCTTATTGAAGATCTTCAAGTGGTAATTCAAGGTGCAAAGTTTTCTACTCATCCACAGAGCTAATAGAGCACAATGAACCTTTCTTTTGCATCAAGCAGTATGACATGGATAATGGCTTAATTCCCCTGTTCATAAGCATGACAATGACAGCACTAACATACTCTGACAATTTGGGCATTTGGTATATATGTTATATATCCACACATTAGCAAGAAGGGTAATCTGGGAGCATAAGTAACATGGCTCTGATCTAACAAAACAAGCAAGCACCTGCCTAACTGAAAAGAACCCTCCCAACACAAGCTGGAAGTTTTGGTAATGTGTGTCCTTAATTAATTTGCTGTACTGACCTGTATTACACTAGTCCCTGACAGATCCACAGAGAACAAGGCTGTCTACTTCATTTTGGGTGAAACTGTGCACCCCACAAAGGCAGTCCTGCTGGATTACACTTTCCGCTGCTATCCTCCCCCAGTACACATCCTATTTTCTCCAAAGCAAAAGGCACATACGCACATTTCTGCACATGTGATTTAAAAAGCTGTTGGTGATGTGTAACTCATGGGTACGATTCAGGAAACATTCAAAAGTAAGAACTTTCTAACCATGCAACTAACATACTGAGAGACTCACAGTGGGCCAAGAAAGAGAGAGCATGAATGTGTGAAACTTCTCCACATGAAGTGCTCTCTAAATGCAACTAAGGTTAAGACTCTAGACCTACAAAACTGTGATGACAAAAGCTGACACTCAAATTCCAAACAGTATTTGCATAAGTTTCCACACTTTCATTTTGAAAATAAATTAAGGTGATGTCTCAGAAATGGCATACAAGACTGACTGACTGTGGCAAATCAGATCTCTAACCTAGAAAACAGTGAGTTTTTCCAAAGCAACCTGGATGGGCTTCCACTGACGTTTGCTGCGACCCTTACAGGGGCTGTCTACATTTTCCAGTGCTGGATTAGTGATTTTTGGACAGGTCACTAATATTTTTAGATTCATACATTATTCAAAAGAATATCAGCTTTAATTTGTTGTAAGAGCAAGCAGAGGCTGGTTAGGTATCAGGTTCTTGGGAGCAGAATGAAATATTGGGGGATGGTTAGAGATCAAATTCCTTAAAGCGAGAATGACAGCTCCAAGTGATGTCTTCATTGCTTCCCTAGCAGTTGACAGTAATACACTCCTCAAACTGGAATGTCCTTTGAAATTCTGTGGGAAGTGACACAAGCCAGCTGGGCTGCATGCAGCATAGATGGGTGGAGGGGCTGAGAACATTTGGATTTGGGTAGTGAGAGGTCATCCTGCAAGATGTGATGCAACCCTAAGTTTGAATGGGATAAGGCATGGAACAAACTAAGGAAGAGCTGAGAAAAGACTGGTACGGCAACCATGCCTAGCATATCCAGATTTGCGGAACTGAACCAAGTTGGGGTATGCTACAGGCTAATCTATAAATAATTACTTCTGTAAAAAACATTCAGCTTCATATGATCTTTAATTCTTGAATGATCTTCAGAAATTGCTTCTTGCCCAAATTATGAATAGATATTAATTATAACAACACTTTATACTGTAATTATAGTGTGCTTTTCATTCCAACGGATCCTTAGGCCTTTTACAGCGCATGCATAATTAATTTTTGCTCACCTCAGGGCTGAACATAACACTTAATAAAGAGAAGGGACTGTATTAGCTATTAACAAAGGTGATCAGACCTCTTTTCTCATTCCTCACCACTTCTCTAGCTTCTTAACCTCTGTTGCAATCACTGCCTGGTGGCAGCAATGGGGATGGAAAGGGGAGTTGCAATGGAGAATAAAGGAAAAGAACAAGCTCTTGCCATCAAAGCCAGCCATAATGTCTCTGACAGTAACCACAGCTGGATTCACTAAACAAAAGTTTAAAAGCATAAATATTTTAGAAGATAATTATACGATTGCAAAGTTAATGTGTGATTTCTATGCCAAAATTATACTTCAAAGAATATTTGGAATGGTGCTTTTGATATAACCATCTGCATCTTTGGTATAGCCCCCTAGGAATTCAGGGTAACTGTTTCAAAGTATGCCACATTAATATAAAACTGGTTGCAGTGAACCTCCTAGAAAGAGAGGCGGGAAATACGGAGTACGTTTTTGTAAGTATGTTTGTACTATGGCAATAGTAACAATAACACTAAAACCTTTATGACAGCACACAGTCATTCAGCACGTCAAAAAGACAGCAATGAGATTAAGACTCTGGATTTTGAAATTAGGGTCCAACCTGATGACCCAAATCATGCACAATAGCAATTAGAGTATTACACTATTAATTTTTCCCCATCAGAAATCACTCATAATATTGAACAGTTAATCCTTCTGCCTGGACAAAAGTATTATCTGGGAACTGACAGCAAAGAAAGCATTGAAAGGAAGCATTCTTGCCTTTGAAGTGTGAACAACTCTGTCTCTAAATATTTCCAACTTCAATACTCACTATTATGCTTGAAGATTCTAATAGTAGCACCTGAAAGCCTCGCACCAAGAACGAGAGAAGTGTGGTTCAACTCATCACTTAAAATGAGGCAGCCCTGTGGAGAAGGAGTACAATAAGCATCTGCATGAACTGGGAGGTTGTTGACCTGTGTGCATGCGTGTGTCAGCATACACGTGTGTCTATGATATAGCATTCAACCAATTAAGCTGTAAGCGTTAAAAACATGAACTGGATTTTCTGCCACTTTTCTGAAGGTGCCAGGACCACTGCAAAGGCAGGCATAAACTGTGGGATCAGATTTTCAGGCATTCCCAGGTGGTGCAAAAGGGCCAAATATTTCCTGTAACTGGAAAGTAGTGAATAACCCTCGTAGAGATTAACTGCTTTGCAGTGAAATCAAATGATGTTGCCTCCTCTATCACCTGTCCACAGTCTATTTTTTATTGCAAGGAAAATGCAGTCACCACCCCATACAAAGACTGCATGACATTAATGTAAGAAGGAGTAATACTGAGGCTGGACTAACATCAGCACTTTGGGCTGCAGAAAGGAGATCAGGAGAGATCGATGCCTCATAAATCCCAGTTCCATCAAGATGTGAGTGGAGCCTAGGCACCAGGCAGAGTCTTTCTCTGGTAAATGCATATACAGCTCACCTGTAGTAGATTTTTCATTAACTCAGCTGAAAACTCATTTTATTTTCAGAAATTAAAATAGAAATGCAGGAGAAATAACTTTGTATATTATACTAACAGGAACCAGGATTCACAGTTGAAATTCAAGCTGGAACCCTAATTTAGCTCTGCTTTCTATTACACATCTTGGGCTGTGGTTTCATTACCCAAAGGGCAGTACAACGTTGAGTAAATACTTATTTTGGAAACACAGATTATACTTAGGTTGAGAGATACTGACACAAATCTGCCTAAAGACTGGTATGCAGAACTAACAGTAAAAGTATATGCCTCTTGACAAGAAAATGTAGCTGCTAGGCTTAATTATGGAAGAAAATTTGGGAATAAATCTCCCCAACATAGGGCAATTATATAATATATGTAATATATGTAACATAATACTACATAATATTAATATATACTAAATTGTTATTGTTATATTCTATATAACACATACAGTAATATCTTCATTTGTGCCACTTATATCTAAATATCCCACCTCTGACAGAGGCCTGAGTCTCCACATGAGGCCAGCTAAATGAGAGAAAATTATTTTATAGCTAAGCAAAGGACAAGTACCATACGCTGTTATGTATGTCTGCAATTTCATCCATTTACCTTTATTAATTGTCTGTATCTGTTCCCTTTGAAATTGCTGGACAACTTCTCCAGCACCGCCGCAGATTGAAGTTCATGTTCTGGGCAGCCGAAGCAATTCTCCCTGCCCAGCCCTTGTATACATGTATTTTAGAAATCTCTTGCAAAAGCTGCATTCGTCTTCAATAGTGAGTGAAGAAATGACTTCACCTCTATGCCGATGCGTCAGAAGAAATCTTGATCATACACCACACAGTGAGTTAATTCCATCTCCACCAAGGGGGAAATACTGTTTCACACTTGCATGAACTCAGGAGGAGCTACCCACTTTCTCGGCTAACAGCACAGTGTATCTGCTTGTTACGTCAGGAGTTGTGATTGACAGAATGGTGGATTTGCATGCCTTTTTGTTAGGTACCCCAAACTGGAGATGAAGTCCCTTCAACACCAAATAAGAACCCAACTTCTGTCATATGGTCACATCTTTAGACTTGCTTTTGCTGCCAGCTTTCTTTGCAGGTCTGGCTGGAGATCTCTTCATCAGGAATGCTAAACCCTGTGCTTTCTATTTTCTGAAAGTGTTGTAAAAAATATCCTAATCATCACCTTTCACCACAGGCAGCTGGGCAATATCTCTGCAAGTAGCCCAAATACTTCATCCCACGGCACCTGAGTCATGGGATGCAATTGCTTGCTTACTTTTTAGGGAGAAGTAACTTTGTTAAGAGAAGCTAAACAACCATATCACTCATCCTTAAACAGATGTTAGGTATGTGTGATAGCAACACCCAGAGCTAGAAAAAATGATGAAGGAGCATATTTAAGGTCACAAGGTCATCAGCCTTATGAGTCATGCATTCCTGATAGCAAGCTTTGTTCCTCAATCAAGCCCTTCCACTTAATGTGTTCCCAGAATACTGCAACAGTTGTTAAAACAATTAATAAATGATTGTTCTATGTATTCCTTAAGGAAGTACTCACCTTCCCAACAAGGGCTGGAATATTCATCGAGTTAGTTGCAAAGCCCATGCCAAACACCATAGCATCTTCCACACCAAGGAACTTGGCCACAAGTTTCTCCAGTTCTACATGTTTGTCTAGGGTGCCTGCGGAAACAAGCACAGGGAGTCTTAAATCTCGTTAAACTGTGAAAGTTATCAAATCTAAGGATATAAAACATACAAAAGAACAAGCTAGAAGTGTGTCATTAAGCTATATGACATTAAGTTCTAATGAAGGTTTTCCACTTGTATCTTGTGCATGTGGGATAATGCAAGAAAAAGTAAGGATGTAAAGCAGCTATAACTAATGCTAACAAATACTGTTGCTGTTAAGGTAGCAAAGCAGTTGCTTTGGGAAAAACTTTCCTTTTTCCATAAAAAAAAAAATTTGACACAGTTTATTTTGAAGAGTAATTTTTTGCCTTTTTCTCCACCGGCAGTGAGGACAAAAATACCTCATTTTTATAAGAACTGTGGGACAAACATCTTAGGCGTTCATAAGTTCTCTCTGGATGTGAAAGCAAAATCCAATGACAAGAAAATTCTTTCATTTTTTCTTGGGTTACTATGTATGTGTACAAATTCCTTAATTGTGATTTTATATGGATAGACAAACAAAAGGGTTCTCCATCTTTTTCTGCTTTGGAAGGTAAGAGCTACACCACTCTCCATAATTGATGACAACTCTCCTCTTTCCTCCCTCTCAACAGCCAAACACAAATGATAAGGCAACACTAGAGAGCGTTCTTTATTGCACGTTACTTATTTAATATTAGTGCCTGGAGTCTCCACATAAATAAGGTGCTCCAACTATCTAACAAAAGCAATGTTTTTCCCACCCAACTCACAATGGAGGATGACAAAATACAAAAGGCAACAAATGAAACAGTGGTGTTAAGAGACTGAGATAAAAAAATAACTTTGAACAGTAATGAATTGTCTCAACTTGCCAGCTCTCTAGTCTTTGGTTGCCTGGCTGTGCATTGCAGGTACCAAGGCAGAAGGAACTCTTACAGGATGATCTGTGGGGAAGAAAAGAGAGTGGCCTGTGGATTCTGACAGAGCATTTCCCCTATGAGTACGGCTGTAAGCAGTGAACAGAAGAAAAAAAATAGGGAAGTGGATATCTCACCTCACTTGTGCTGCACAAATTGATGTCATAACAGTATAGGCAAAATGAATTGCAATTGATGGGAACAAGAAATCTGTGTTCACTGTGATGGGCAAAGGGCAGATGAATGGAGGAAAGCAGAAGCTTGGCTAGAGTGTCTCGAAAAGAGCGATGAGTCAGGAAGATGATCTTACCTTCATCATGGAGGAAAGCTCATGAAAAAAAAAAGAAAAAACGGCAGCAGTACAGTTTCAGCAACAGCACTAACTCAGCTGGTTACAGGGAGGTAGTATTTTCATCATAATTTCTTGTTAGATATCAAAGTATGGCATTCACTTGGGAACAGAATGTGAAAAATATCATGCAGGCGGGTAACTCTCCAATAGCCAGGGAGAAAAGGGACCATGTGGCTTCTGGAAAAACCTGGATTACATGGACATTAAAGAACAGTGATGCCATGATTCTGCACAGAGCCTGCCTGGGTTCTGCTAGACCTGAGCCAACTCTGACAGAGCTTCAAGAGTGTCTCTGCACTCATATCACTCTGGATGTACGTTGAGCTGAGTTGTCTGGCTCTGTGCTCTGATAAGTTAGGCAACATGACAAAGAAAATTTGGCTCTGCAGAACCTCCAGTAGATGTGAGCTGATTCTGCATGAAGCTTTTTGACGATGGCTACGTTTTGCATTTGTAGATCCTGGGATACACAAGGGTATGTGCTGGCTCTGCACACAGCCCCCGCTTCATAGCCAAGCTCTATGAAATACAAAACCATACAGTGTTTCAGAGTTGAGCTGCTCAATGAAGATGTGTGTAAGAATCTATGTCTTAACTTGTAAGCCCAGTAGGTCTCAGGGTGTATTTCTACGGTTAGTTCTATACTTTTTGCATTTTGGGCCCAGTTAGTCTTCAATCTGATTACAGCACTCATTGACCACTGTGGGTTCCAGCATGTTCACCTGCCCTAGTGTTCCCTGCACATGTTATTTTGTCGCTTGAGGGCTATCAGCACACAAAGAGAAGATGCAGTCTGAAATGGCAGCTTGAAGCCAACCACACTATGGTCACAGCTTGAATTAGAAGGAGGTTTGTGAAAGCATGAGAAACAAGCAGTGTGTTCTTTGCAAGACAGGCATTTTAAGGCATGAGAAAATTGTCCCCAACTCTTCCAGGGGTAAATCTGACACTACTGGGGTGGAGTTAAATTGCTTTTTGGGCTTGCATCATATGTTTTCTGTTTTTACAAACAAGAAAAGCCTGACTCACTACAGATTACTCTGTTTAAGCATCTATTAGATGAACCAGAAAGGAACAGCATATTTTTGACCTATTTTTATTGATTTTGTGATGGTGAAGAATAAGACACTCTGAAAGTGACTGATTCCTACTTATTATTTACTAATCCTAACAGTGAATGCAGATGACATTGTATACCGCTATTGCCTACAAATCCTGGAATAAGCTGGAATCAATAGGGGTTCGGTTTGCAAAACCAAAACCTGAATGACAAGGATTTGCAAAATGAGCCCTAGTTTTGATTACTTTAATTATAATGACAATATTGTAGGTGGTAGGTGAGGTGTTGAAGAAGCAAGACAACACACCAGTACTGACAGTGGGAGGTTTGTGACAGTAGTTGATTGAGTAGAGCTGATAAAGCAAATCAGCTTGCATTTTCCCAGGTTTAAAGTAAAAGGGGTATTTATTTAATAAATTATGCAATTATTTAATCATATCAGAAGATTTCTCCAGTACAGGACAGTCCTTGGACACCATATAAACTGCACCATATATAAATTCTCTCCACTGGAGGAAACAAGGGGTCAGATATGCTTTGCTGGAATGAGGCTTGTCCACTAGCGTTCCCAGCTGGTCACAGCAACCGCCCCAACAGGCACAAACAGCACTACCAGACAGATGCAAATTTGATCCAAAGGAACTTCCACTGGCACAAGCTGTTACGTAGCACAAACTACATAAGAAAGGCAGTAATTATTCTTCATTAAATCAACCTTAGCAGTGTCAAGTCAGGTTATCATGGCCTTTGAAATGTTTTATATTGTGCTGGATTCAGACCAGCATCATGACCTGGTGAACGAAAAGTGATATACTAGTTATATTTTTATTAATACACTGTACACACAGATACCTTCTATACTTGTCCTATACATAGACATTAGAATTTTTCTCCATACTCTGCCTGCTCTGATTTTTATGCTGACTACAGCTTGGTTTGAGCTGAGAAATGAGGATACAACTAAAGAATGTGTGCCACCTTACTGGAAAAGATTTAAGACAGAATGGAAGAGAGAAAGTTATTGCTCCCTGCTAAACAGTTGTATGCAATAGAGTACAAGTGTTACTGTGTTTCAGGCTTATATAGGTGTTACAGAAAGTGAAATTGAAGATCTTATACAAAGTGGACTTTCATAACATTAGCCACCTCCACAGATTCCCACACTTTCCAAAGCAAATCCCCTCCTTTTCAAAATCTGATTACACAGTTCTCTCCATTAACAAGCCACTGCACTCTGGTGAAGTACATTGTGCTTTGGCAGGCTTTCATAGGCTTACCCATGCTCTTGGGTTGAAAGTCACTGTCAGTCTGCTAGACAGATAAAGCTTGAAAATGCCCTTCCCATGATCCACACAATTCGTTATTTAGCTTTGATGCTTTGAGCTTGGACAAGGTGGTTTATGCCACTGGTTAGTCTGTCCAATACAGTCTTGCATGTTCTTATGTGCTAGTGACATATACTGGCTAACTGCCAACACTGGCAATGGTATCCTTTAATTGATTTTTTTGTTTAGAATTCTGAGACCCAAAGAAGCCAGGAAAATACCTGCTTGCTTCAAGTTAAACAAAAGATGGAGGATTAAACTGATATAAGCAACAAGTCACTGAAAGAAAAAGAACAGATTACCATAAAAGCTACTTCCACATATGAGCAGCAACTGGGAATCCTATGGATCACTGATGTGACTCACCAAGCTGAATAAGCACCACTACTCTACAAAAAAGACAGTTTGTGTAAGGTATCCTTAGGAGGGTGGGGAATGGAACAAAACACCTAAACTTCCCTGCCACGTTTGAAACCTAAGGTCACAAACTCACTCTGGTAACGTATTTGTCAAAGATAAAATAATAATATTACTGAAACACATACACACTTTTACAAAAGCAAGACTAGAAGGATGAAGAAGCAGAAGATGTAGAAAGATTATTATTTATTTATACCATTCTACAAGAGTGGATGAAGCAGATGGTATCACCATCTGATAGAGTCTACTACAAGAGCAAACCTAAAATTGTAGAATGAAACATATTGGCAAGAGAGAAGGAGAGAAGCATGATGTAATATTATGTAGTTGCCTCATTTAACACTGCAAGAGCATAAAAGAGCCTCAAAAGAAGCGGGCTTTGAGGAAGCATTTGAAAGAAAGAAAATGCTCCAACTTTCTTAATGTTGCTACCAGCTGATAGGGCTTTCATGCCACAAAGATGCTGCAGGTGTCACAGATATAATAATGTACCTGTGTAATTTACCGATTCTCAGAGAAGAGTAGATTCATTTCAACAAAACTTCCAGTTTAATTTAGATCTTCCAGTTTTGTTTGCTGTTTTCCTTTACAAAAACCCAAGGTTAAAATTTACAGTTGAAGTCCAGCCTCTTTATGCCAAAGCCTCGATGGCAATATCTCAAGTGTCTAAATATTTGCAGGTACATAGATAACATTATATATTGGAGATATTTTAGGTTTTAAACAGGTCACACAACCCTTTAGTTACTCCTGATGCCTTCAGTTCACCTGCCAGAAGATGGGACTGTCCAGAGCTTAATCATGCTTTGCAAAGCATACTTCTGCAATGGTGAAATACCAGGAACAAACTTGACCCTTTGATCACAAGTTGGATCGGTTATTTATGAGGGGGTAGGCACAAAAAGGAAAATTATGTTAGTAGGAGATGCCAAAGAATTAAAATTCCTCTCATGAACTGTTTTCTAAAAGTAGCCAAGGTTATGATATGTATACACACACTCATTCTCATTTATGTGGCTGTATTTCTCCTTAAGCTCCTACTTGGAAACTGTAAATTATGGAAACTTTAGTTCTTTATCTCTTTCTCCTAAATGAAAAACGGACCACTTATTTCTGTGTTTGTACAGTACTGAGTTTAAAATGAGCCTGGGCCCTAATTGAAGCTTTGAAGTGGTATAAAAGAAAGAATGGCCAAATAACTATTTTTACCTTCTTGAAATACCGCTAGATATTCATATTAGGCCTTAAAATCTAACAGAAGGAAGTGAAGGGGATGGAACTGCTTCTGTAGTTTAAATGTTGGCACAGGTTTTCATATCTGCTTTTTAGAAATCAGATCACAATCAAATATAAAAAAAATGCTCAACCAAACAAAAAGCCCTACAACTGAGTGCAAGCTAGGCGTTAAAAGGTAATCTCCTAACCATGCCCTCCAGAATGAATCACCCTGCAAGTGTTCTGTGCAGGCTCCATCTTGTCTTTTGGTCCAAGGCATAATCACAGGAGAAGGATTTCAAAAGGCAGGAATCCTGCTTGGCTGCTTAAGTAGCACTAATGATACATTTGCTCCTGTTACTCATGGGTATCATCTCCACAAGGAAAAATGGTGAGTTAGATAAATAAAGCATTGGAACTACTAGCTGCTCATGTGACAGCCCCCGTCACCGCCCTGGTGCTCAGCCTAGGAGCATTCAGAGCATGATAACCTGCCTCATCTTAAAAAAAGTGTAATACCACTGATTTTATTATCATCTGCAATCAGCAAGCAGGAAACAGTGTTAAATAATTATTTGCATATTTCTCTCTTAGTAATTTTAAGTTACGTTGCTTACAAAAGGCTGACTATAAACATAAGAATGACAGGATGGGCTCAGACAAAACGCTTGTGAGCCTGCCTCCAACAGTAGCCGACTCCTACTCTAGCCATTAAAATACATGGATTTGCATGGGAAAAAAGGACTTCACATTCAAGTTGTCATTCTTTTCACTATATAGAGGGAACACATGCTATTTCAAATTTAGTTAGATTCCAATTTGTTAGCATTTTTATTAAGCTAAAAAGTAACACTTTTGAGATGAAAATTAAAATAAATAAAACATAAATAAAACATAGTATAGAGATTTTTTGGGGATAGTTTACATGAAATACCCTAACATTCTGAATACTCCAATTACTTGACGAGCTGGTTTCCAGTTACTTAAATCCTTCAACATTTAAGAATTATTGTCTCAGACTCAATGTTTATTCCTGGAAAACAAAATTTCCTGCTTTTTCAAGTCCCGATTAGTTTCTTGGCTTACAATGAACTAGCCAAAGAAATTCAAAAATTTACTTTTTCTGCACCTGCAGGAGAGAGTGCTGCTGACAAAACCTGTTTTAATTTAAATTACACCCCCCATAGTCAGTTCTGTCAGATATGGTAGGTGCAGATGTCTCTGCATACTCCCTCGACAGCTCACACAGTTAATGCAGCATCTTTTCTTTTGGCTTCAGTGAGTTTAACCTTGCCATTCTCAGATGCGCTTAGAATACTCTTGTCATTCTAAGCGAATGGTCCTATTGTTCCTCTCAGCCTGTCCCTCTGACCAAAAGGGTCCTCATTCTACAACTCCAGCTGCTGCAAAATTTTCTGAAGGATCTTACTTATGCTTAAATTTTTGCTGCCTCAGAAACACTGAAAACAGCCGGATTATGGCTTCATTAGTTCCTTATATGCTATCTCTATCGTAAATACTGCCCAACTTTATAAAAATACGAGTATGTGTATGTTCCTGATTCAAGCCAAATTTGTACGATAATATGCTAGTCTGCAGGTCCAGTATTAGTGATTGTACAGCAATGGCCATAGGCATGTAAGTAATAATATAAATTACTACTAAACAATTAATTACATAAAATAATGCTAAAAAACAAGTACTAGATGCACCATGCCACATGAAAGGTCCCTTTTGCCCATAATCCTTCACCTGACAGTGATCTTGTATCGATGTCTGGGGAAGAATGAAAGGACAAACATATACATAGCAGTATCCCAGCTTCTAACTAACTTCAGCATAAGGACATCCTGAATCACATAATAGTTTTGGTAACTATCTAGTAACTATCAATGATCTCTCCTCTGTATGTGGCCAGTTTCCCCTAGAATGTGAGGGACTGTAAAGTTTTAGCATCTGCAGCCTTCTTTGCAATGAGTTCCTCAGGTCTGCCAACCTCCAGTGTGAAGAGCTGCCTCCTGTGTTTAGATGGAAACCTTCAACCAACTTCATACAATGCCCTGTAGATCTTGTAGTGTAAGAGACAATGAACAGCCGACCCTGACCACTCTTCCACACCATGCGTAATTTTGAAGATTTCTATAGAGACTTTAGGCTCTTTTCAAACCAGACAACAGGCATTTCTGACAGGTGGAGACAGCTAGCTCAACAGTTCTGCACCCTGCTAAATGTTTTTGACCAAAATGGCACAGAGTACTCAAGATGACAGCAAACCACAGCTTTATGCAGTGGCATACTGAGGTTCCATGGTTGGCTTTCTATTCACGTCCTAATAATTTCCAGTATTTGATTTGCTTTCTGACCACTGAACAATAAGCTAATGCTTTCACAGAACTTCCACTTATAACCCCAAGATCTTGCTTCTAAGGGATAATAGTTAGCTTGGTCTTAAAAAAAGAAAAATATTTTTCTTTCAGATTGAAAGTCCCACAAAAGCCTCAGGAATGTGTCTTAAATGACACTTATGCTAAGAAAGTGATTTATTATTATTATAATTTAAAAAGAGCATGGAATTAAAAATTGAGTGAAAAGCCTAAAATCTTTTTATGGAGGACAAATCTAGGAAGACCAGCCACTGTTTTTATCAGTTTCCTATGCTTTTGTGCTTACACAGGAATGTCTGTGCAAGAGGCATGCACGTTATTATTTTAGAGAAACCATGAACAGGGCTCCACAGTTCTCACTGAAGTTAATATCCGAGCTACGTTTACACACACTTTTAGTATACTTTTCTGAGAATATAGAATAACTGTTTTACATTTAGCAAGATTTAGCTTCACTAAGTTTCCTTAATAAAACAGTTTTGTAAAGATATAAACAACTGTGTTAAAACGTCCGTATTAATGTGTTCTGAGAGCAAACTACCTGCAACAACATTCTGATGTGTCAGCATTTTATATTGATTCCACAGTCTGCACAGTTATAAAAGGAGGATTTTAGGCTGAAGACCACAAAGGACAGTTTTACCATCACGTATTCTTTCAAACCTCACTCGCATTAATCTTATTTGTTTCTTCTTTGTTTCCCCCTCTCTCTGAAATCTTCTCAAAGTAGTGGAATGATCCTTCTCAAAAACAGAGAGCTATCACTGCTTTGAGAGACATCTTGGTAAAACCCTGAATGTGCCAGAGACTTAAACGCACATAAGCAGAACAGTACTTTCAAAGTACGCTTCATACGGACCCTTCCCTACCTCCCTCTTGAAAGTATACATGTATATATATTTAACTTGGACACAATTTTTCAAATCTGCTCAACTGTGAACCAGAATAGAGCAGAAGCAGCACAAAAGGGTAAAGGGAAAAGAAAATTGGGTATCCACACTGCTAATAAGAAGCTATTTTCCTTAGGTTGTTGATACAGTTCTTGGCGGTAGACAGGTTCCAGCAGAACCAGGGCCAATGAACTAAGCATTGCTCAGAATTGCTCTGCGGAGCACCCTCTCTCCACAGACTACACAAGCACAGGCTTTGTTAGCTGCCTAGTACAAAATGCTATGACTACTCATCTACACCATCTAAGCCAGGTCTTAACACCCTGCCTTCCTATTTTAATAAGTCTTGATGTCCAAGCTTCTCTCTGAAATTCACTCCCTAAAAGACTGATACCGACGAGACTTGTACAATGTTCTTTATTTGCAGCCCACTCTTGCATTGTGAATAGTCTGAATGAAGTTCACGGGACTATTTGTTGTGAAAGCAATTAGAATGAACCTAAAACTTTGCTCAACCTTTTAAGATAACTCTGAATACTGCATAGAAGTTCAGGTGAAGAGAAAGTCCTAGAAATCTGGATACATTGGCTCTCAAAACAGACTAGATGAAGTTAATTAATAAGATTTTTAATATTTGAAGACAGAATCAATCTTTCATAAGGTGGGTTTTTTTTTTGAGAATAAGTCAACCTTATGCAAGTCTTCCATATAAAAAAATTACGCAAAAGATAAAGAATGAGGAACGCCAGGCATGTTGTTTGACCTACTGAAAACAACTTGAAATGTTCTCAGGCAAAATAGAAAAAGACACAGAGAAATGTTCCTTCAATACCTTAGATGACTAGTAAATGGTGACCACTTTCAAGCATGCAATTCAGGTTAAACAATATATTGCAGTCACCAGATGGGTCACCTACAAAAGGAAAGTAGGGTCAATCTGTAAACCCTCTCTAAGTGGTGCCACTGACATATTTATTATTACAAATCAAACCATGATGACAAGATAAGAAGCAGATGACAAGGTTTGCATTATTTTTTCTCTGGAAATGAGACTTTAAATAAAACCCCAAATGAAATACAATATTTTTTACGTAAGATTTCTGGAGGAAGATAGTTTTCTTTGTAAAATACAACCTGAAAATTTTTCAGATTGCCGGATTAGGGGGGGAAAAAAAGTCTACAGAAGACTTCTCCATGCTACCTTTTTTTGCTTTTGATAGCTCCCAAGGAAGATAAAGCCTGAAGAGAAACATCCCCCTGCATTTCTATGGCTTTTTTTTTTTCCCCCCCCCTGAAATGCAGGCTGATTGCACCATTAAGAATGCAAGGCTTTGCATAAAAATATACAACTGAAGATAACACTACATGCAGTCTACAAACCAAAAAAGTAGACAAATCATAAAGGACACAAACCAAAAAAGTCACATGGAGCCTGCCTGAATTTATTACTTAGAGGCACACGAGAAATTTCTATGTTGTGCCCAGTAATGTCTCATGAAACATTACAATATATTCTTAGAACATGGGATTAAAAAAAAATTATGTAAAAGCTCATTTTACTAATCAGAACACTCTGTATGTGGTAACTGATATAAATCTGTGATGCAATTAAATTTCCCCTAGAACTATTCTTGAAGTCTCAATGTTTATTTTACTTCTTTTAAAAATAAGCCTGTTACTTCCATCATTAAAATTCCCAGGCCACTATATGACACATTTGGTTGTGCTTTTCCAAAAATCAATAACATTTTTCCTTTAAAAAAAATCCTTATGTGATAATGAATAAAACACAGAACCACTTTAAATAGTGAAACAACTAATTGTTGATGTGACTAAAATTCTCTAAGTATCCAATTCCTTCAAGATATCTGTAAGAAAAAGCATACAGTTACAGAAACTTTCGTGGCCATCTAGCTGTTTACTCACCCATTTCCTGTCTGGTACTGCAGACTCCTGTCCCATATTTTTGTAACTCTATGGTCACAGTTTTCAAAGCATTAACATCCGTTTCTGCAAAGCCGAGGTAGTTATAAGAACCCATATTGATTACGTTCTTGATAATCCTTCCTGTAAACCTATAATTAAAGCAAATTTTACAAAACAGTGCTACTTTCACTCAAATTCCAAACAAAAAGAAAAGAAAAAAAACCCCAAAATTTTCCCACCAAATTTTGTTCCACTGTCAACCCCCTATTTGGGAATTTACAATCATTATACTTCAACGTCCTAAAAGTTTTTCCAGCCTTTCTATTTTCCTGACTAAATACTGCATCTTGCTCAGAATGTTTTCCAGATTCCAAGCAGTAGATGGCAATATACTGGTATTACATGATATGGTGCTTTTATGGATGTAAATAAACAAAAAACCAAAGCTAGGACTTTATATAGGGAACAACTACTTTTTTCAAGTGAATTCTCAACAGCTTCCAGAAAGTCATGAGTGTTCACAGACACACACAGAGAAATTACACGAGGAAAATGGTGTGAGAAACACTGATACATTCTCAATAAGCTGAAATATAGTCAACCTACACATTGTCTATGTGGAGAGTTTCCATATCTATAACACAGTAACAGTTGCGATACACTGAAATCTTCAAGGCGTACACTGCTTAAAACTCACTGCCAAAGACTCACTGTGTAAGTAAGAAGCAACATTTATGCAATGCAAGAAATTCTGATTTAAATCCTAACCAAGGGATACAACAAATTTCAGTGTAATATTCTGACTAAAGGTCTGTTATTATAAATGAAGCGTAAGAAGTCTTACTTGTGCTGACACAGCCAAATAAAACTCATTTGTGATAGAGTTCAGTCACTTCCATATGCATTTCCAAACAACATTCAGAAGAAAGGGGAGAGATTGTCAGCACAGTACTGATTTCAGAAAGAAAACATGCTGATATATATTAGTCAAGGATCTAGGTATAAGGGGCTAGATGCAATTTTCTGTGCTTTGCAGATGTATCGGCAATATCCTTATGAAGCTGACAGCTGCAGATTGTAAGCTGACTCACCTAAATGTCCAGTTGTAATCATCGGTAACGCGTTCCATGAGGTCAAACTGTGGCCCTGGGACACTGCAAATTGGACGATTCCAGTTATCCCGTATTCTCATATAGAGGTTTCTGGTGTAAAAGTTCTCAAAATCTTGATAAAGTGGCACAAAATCCTGGTTTGAAAACATGCACAGGGTTATGTTGCTAGGAAAATGTCTGCTTCTGTACCCAAGTCAATCCCATTAAAAAGGAAAAACTGAATCATTAGTAAACAGAGAGCGATAACAGCCACCTGTTCCTATGTCACAAACAACTCCAATCAGCAAATATCTTACTTTAATCTTATTTTAATTCCCTTGAAATACAGTTTTGGCTTTTCTAGGGGGTGGTTGTTTGTTGTGAGGTGTTTTGGTTTTTTTGTTTGTTTAAATGGTCAGCTAGTTTGCTTAATTCTCCAGTCCAATGTTTGGAAAGTTGGAAACAGAAGAACTCACGATTCTTTCACTTTGAGAAAACAAATGCTTCAAATTGAGCATTTTGCTATGTGTGGAGCAGATTGCAAAGCTAGGATAAGCAACTCATTGTATTTCATGAAATGCTGGATACATTAGATTAAAGCTAGTCCAATGTAATTGATCTGGGCATTACTGGCCTAGACTGGACAAGCAAACAGCCAGTTAAGACAGCTAGTTTGGTTGACAATTAATTTCTATCTACGGATTTTACTTGGAAATTAAATTAAAAGAAAGGTATGGAATCTAAACAAAATTTTATACGAAACAGCAATATAGCCACATTAGACACTGGATACAATAAACTAGTACAATAACATGGCATGTAGTTACATATGTGGGAGACCGGAGAATTAAATGAACATGTAATTCATGGTGGATGGCAAAAAGAGTTAACTGGCATGTCTGGAACCAAAATAGCTCAACAAATGGCCAAATCATGAAGTGATTTGAAAAGGTTATTCCATGAGAATGCTGACAAAAAGACTGCAGCACGGTATTTCATTAAGCAGTACATGCATCTTTGAAAAGCCAAAACAGGAAACAATTTTGGGAATTTTATTTGTAAGAGGAACAGTAACACTATTCACATTTTTCCTCCATTATGCCAGGTGTTATTGTAAATGGTGGCTCAAACTGCACAAAGAAGGAGGAGCAATAAAAAAAAATCTAAGCAAAGTTAGAAGGCAATTGAGCTTGCTGAGGTGCAAGTTTCACTTAGAACTATGTGGGACGAAAAAATTTCTAAGTCAAGACTCACAAGAATTCAGGATACGTTCACTTTGTTCTGGGACAGTGATTCCCGAGTGCTCTGTGACCAGCAGCTCAGCAAACATAAGACAGCAATTACAAAGATGTTAGCGCTGCCTTTCACTACGAAGGACAAAATGAGACAGCCAGACGGGACAAAGAAAAATTGGGATTTAAGAGATTTGGAGGGATGATATATTCAACAATAAGGCTTCTCTGAGTTTTCTTTTTCTGTGGATTCTATTTTGCTGAGGATATTCAGACACTATTAGAACAAGGTGAACGTCTCTCTGGGTGAAAATGGTGATTTTACATATATATAGGTACATATTCAGACACATGTGTTTAACTATGCTGCAGTGCATGTCATTCCTCTCACCCCTATGCATTGTTTTTCTCCAAGATGACAGTTGTCTGCCTTCTTACTTTGGTAGGTTACTGTACATAACTTGCAAGCAGGCGAAAACTCAGCTTTGGATACTTAATGTCTTTTTCATACATACTTTTTGTTGTTCTCTTTCTGCAGCAACGTTGCGTTTTTCTAGTCCCCAGGCTCTCATAAAATCTCGCAGGTAGCCAAATATTGTTCCCACTCCGAAACCCAGGAAAGTAAGAACAGCAACATACATTGGTGCCTGTTCAAAGTGCTCAACAATTTTTTTTTTGTAGGGAGTTCCATTTGATATGCCATTCTTCTGAAAATATAGAACAGAAACTTGTGATTAACACATTTCATCTCATCAAAGCATCAGACCTTATACCTCGAGGCAAACACTTTTCACTAACATGCCACAAATTAGGAGTGACATTTAGACCTCACATTGTATCAGCTGATGCAACCTATACCTTAAGAGACAGACCTTTAACATTGCAGTTGTTACTGACCACTACAAGTACCTTCTACTTTGTCTCCTCTCCACCAATGTCCTCAATTGCAGGTGTCTTCAACACCACTCCCTTGTCTATTTTGAAACTTGTGAAACTTATGAAAGATTGGCCACATATTATTGTGTAATTGGACAATTATTTCAAAGGTAATTAAATGGAAACCACGATACTCTGTGCTTGCAAGACAATGCTACAAAAAGGGAAGGGCGGCATTAAAAATTCACCTACACTGCGCCCAGTCTTACACAGTCTTGTGTAACCCATTGCAGCAACTAACCTATATACAACAAATCCTCCTGTCTAAAATAGGGCACCTTTACCATGATGTTATTCAGATCTGATGAAGTATCTGAAATAGCTATGATCCCAGCCTTCTATTTCTATTCTGATTTCAGAAATGCTTTTCATCATATTTTCAGTGACCTCTTCCGTACTTCTAAGCATAATTAAAAAGAAAAAAAAAAAANAAAAAAAAAAAAAAAAAAGGAAGCGGAGGGAAAAAAAAAAAGAGACACATAGTCACCCTGCTTGTTGAAACTAGTGACCCTATCGTGAGCAACTTCTAGATATCTACAACCACATGTGGACAAAATATTTTGTCTTGAAAATAATTTTTCCATCTAAAATTTCCATCTTCAAATTAAGGAAGCTAAGTTTTTCAGTTGCAATCTTCTCAAACCAACTTATATTCAGTAGGCTTATCAAATTAGTCTTTGGAAAAGAGGTAACTCCCTTATTTCTGCAAAATATGATGGCATTTACAGTTACTGTTGAGTAACAGCCAACCTGCCAATTCAAAAATAAGAAAATGTAATCCAGAAAAATAATGCCCTCTGTAAAAAAAAAAAAGAAAAAAAAAGACAAGAGACATACATTTTTGAGCATATTATAAAGCAAGACTACCAACGTATGAAGAAATATCATAAATACATTGCTGCCTGTGGGACGGATGAACTAAAAAAAAGTAGATTATCTATTTATGTAATGCAGCAAGATGAAATAGAATAGTCACATTAAGAACAACTGTGAATTCACGGTACTTGTCAGACCTACAATATTATTGATCTTCAACCTGCATTAAAATGCCTTTATCCTCAAAAGATTTTGATTTCAGTTTTAACTTGCTGTCCAGTCCTGGATTCACAAAGTTTTCTTGGGAGAGAGAGAGAGAAGAAAAAAAGAAAAAAAGGTGTTGGGTACAAGATAGAATGTAAAGATTTTGAAGGAACGCCAAGAAGGAAAACATTGCTGGTAGCGCTTAACAGAAACACATTTAGACTTTGGGAAGACTTATTGCTCTGTGAGGAAGAAGGAATGCAGGGCTGGCTCTCACCATGTGAGGGTAGACCTTTGGAGCAATACTACACATGCCCTAGAAGGGCAATTAGCTTGAGGTAGTGCAACGTATTTACCATGAAAAACGTTTTATAAGGATGACTTAAATAAATAGTCAAGTATTATTTCACATGAGCCACCACAGTTGTGTGCACACAGTGGCAAGATAAAGTAAGTATTTCATCAAGGATTAAGCTCAGTCATATTACCTGACATTTCCCATGGGCAAAGAGCACACTTATGTTCTCCTATGGCAATTCAATTGACATTGTAGTTTATCAAGCTGTGATGATGTGATAATGCACCAGGGCCCAGAGGAGAGAATTAGCATGATGATTCTGTTTATCAATTTTATTAAGAAACACTTTGTTGTTATATATTTTATTGGTAAAGGAACAGGGAAGCTTGTATCAGACTCCTGCATTGCAAAACTTCTTCCACAATAAAATTCTTCTGTTGTGGAACTCTCAATTCAGCTGCTGCTATTTTATGCAGTCAGTATGACATACATATTTAAACATGTAACCACTGTCACCTATTATCTTTAATACAAACAGCTAGTAGTAAATAGCATCAATAGTAGTAAAGTACTAAGAATGTGGAGTCAAACTGTGACCCATATTCTCCACTCTATGAATGATGAAAACCAAGAGTCTTCAAATAGCCCAAGGTTAGTACAAGGCTGGGAGAACAAATTAAAAAAAATACCGTGACATCTTGCCTAAAAACTAAAGTGAGCAAAACAAAGAGCATTTCATCCATCCCTGGAGTCCCACAAAAAAGTAGAGAAAGAGCCTCAGGATTGGAATAACCTAAACAAGTGGATTTGCTGCTTCTGGAGAGCGGTAATGTGGATGCTTTTGTGCAGCACTTCAAATCCAAGCACTGGGGTGCAGGTGACTGACTGAACATCATGAGGAAGTTCAACAATTTCAGCCAACCTAAATGGTCAGTGGATGAATGGTTAGTTGCCATTTTGCATTACGGAATCACGGAATTTTCGGAGTTGGAAGGGACCTCTAGAGA
>RSEF01000003.1:14008282-14039001 GCA_003993805.1 Himantopus leucocephalus
GGCAGAATCACCTCTCTCGACCTGCTGGCCATGCTTCTTTTGAATCAGACACTACAAAAAATTTTCTACTGATAAAAGCAGTTCAACATGAAGCTAGAGCAATGGAGGTGTTTAAGATGGGTATAAAACCTCTGTCAGGAACTTTTTACATATAGTCAAAGCTAATATTGTCAAGCAAAAGATACCAGAAAGCAGTGCTGTCAGTCTCTTAACAAAATCCCAAAACTGAGTGGCACAACTTATGGGCTAAGAGGCTCCAGAATAGCCTTTAAGATATTCTAGCATAAAACCAGCCCTGGATAAAACTGAGTCTGCCTTGTAGAGAAATTGACTAGATGACATCTCAAAATATTTTTAAGCTTTATTACCTATTTTTCCCATTTACCTTATGTTCTGAAACCATGACATGAAACGTGGAAAAGACTGAACACTCCAAAAATAGCTGATACACATCTTGCACAGACTGAAATGCAGATAGAGAGAACCTCTAAATCATGGATGCTGGAAGAAAGAAGTAGATATATAGAGTTTCTGTTTAAAACTAAAATAAAATTAACATGACACTGGCTTTTAGCAACTGCCCGTATTTGGAGAACTTAAATGTTTAGCGCATCTTACAAATCAGTGAACAAAATTCTGGCAAACAAAGACTGTACAGAATTGTTTTGTTTTGTTCTTTTGTGGCCACACAAACCCCCCTGTTATCTCTATCTCATTAACACCTTTATGTAGTAGCATTCTAGTATGCCAATCCTCTAAGAGACAGAATAATGTTTTTCTGACTTTTCCATTAGGATAACACTTCTGTTCACACATCTGTGCCCACGCTCCTAAATTTGGGAAGTACTGAGATAGACCAAGAGTAGCTGGCAAAGCAAAGACTAGGCAGGACCATCTAGAAGGGATGTGCTGAAGTTCTGATCAACCATATGCTCTCCTGAGCTACGTGACACATTTCAAGAGTGACAGAAGATGCCTATACAACAATCTTATTTCTCAAATATGACCATTGCCAACAAAACCTGAAAGGAATGTAATTTTAAAGCTCATTAAATACAAAGATTTTAAAATACTAGTAAAACAAATAGTCTCATATTTCTGAAAAAAACCCAGTAGTTGTTTAAAGTTACACATGATAAGCAAGTCACAGTAAAACTTCACGTAGAAGATAAATAAACCTTTATCAGAAGACCTCATGTTTCACCTCTACCCTTTCACATCTGCAAAAAAAAGAAAAAATTACAAACCTGAACAGAAGATTAACGTTGTGCCCATCTATAATGCCTGCTACAAATATATTTGTGCAAAGAGGCAAATAATGAGCATTGACAAAAGGTGCAGGTGTCTCTCAACTGCAGTGGAGAGAGGTCTCAAATTTGTTCTGACAACTTTAGTTCATCCAGTAACTACTTTGAGAGGGTGAACTACATACTTATATCCTACCATCTAGCAGAGAAAAGTATCATTTACTTCTGAGGAATGTCCACATGTGCAAAGCAATATGATCTCACTAGCACGTCCCACGGTACAAATCAGTTGATAAAAAATTAATAAAGCTCAGTTACAGTGGGAAAAAAACCAAACCTGCTACATGAGGTCTCATGCACATAAACTCCTCACAAAATCTAAGGAGACACTCCTGTAGGTAAATATTCAGGTGTTTCAGACATAATGCTTCACAGTGAATTCTGAAACAATACTAGTATACTCTAACTCCTTGGTTTACGTGCTTTCCCATTCCACAGGGAAGGAAGCTCTGCACTTCCCTCATTCTCATATAGAAAATTAATCATCCTAAACTGAATGAAGAAATTTTACATGCCCATACTGACAGCTCCCTTACGGACTAATGGAATAACTTCAGCCTGTGTAAAAAAAATCAGTTGATACAAAATCAAGAATGACAAGAGAGACATGCAGAACAACCATCATAACTCAAGAACATCCCCCTTTGTGGACCAAATTCATACCAGATAGTATGGTTGTGTCTTTTTCCCCCCAACCTTTTTTTCTTAATTTTCATGGATCAAAGCTAATCTCTTAGACGATAGCAGCTGCTGGAAGATAAAAAGTATAGTAAACCACTATTTGCAGTTCCTACATCCTAATTTTTTTCTGCATTCTGCTCAGGACAAAGAAAGTGGAAGCTCTTAGAACAAAATTCAGGTAGAACTGCCCAACAGCAGGAACTCATGGGGCAGAATCCAGGGTATGTCAGTGGAGGAATACGGCTAAGGTACTGTCAGAGCCAAAGAAAGCACATCTCAAGTCTCAGGAAACGCAGCTACGAGCACCAGCACAAGGGCCTAGACAAACTTCTAAATAAGATGAATCTTGCTTCCAGAAAAACAGAACTGCCAGCTGCAAGGGCTAAACTATGTAATTAGCTTGAGTTACCTGTTTAAATAATTGCTTGAATTATGGGAGGACCTGACGTTTCCAACGATGTTTCTTACTCTTCTCTTTAACCAGCAGTCCTTCCACTCCAGGCTGGCAGGAGATCACACATAATGCCCTCCGCTGCCAAGCTACAATCCTTATTTTGCACTAAGTCAGTCCATGTGGCAGGTTATTTCTGCAATGCCAGAAGGCAAGGTCTTGCCTCAGTGACATGCAGGGGCTCCTGGCTCACAGCTTGTACAGGAGCTGGCAGGCTTGCCAACCGCTGCCTGACGCCGAGTTTTATGAAAGCAAGATACCTTGGCAGTACCTTCCCTCTACAAGAGGTAGGAGCTCTGGAATCGGACTGAGCTCAATCAGAGCAGTGGTCTGGCTTGAGTCTTGCCTAAATCCACACAGAAAGAGATGGCAGTTCATATCCCCATCCAGTTGTAGACTCTAATCCCCAAAATGTACTATGAGCTCTACCTTTAAGTCAAGTTAAAAGAGAAATGAGAGGTTTCTCCTTTTGGACGAAAGGAGGCTTAAGGCAGTTCAGAGCTAAGTGCTCAGGATGGCCAGGTCCCTTAGAGCTGTTGCGTGGAAATGATATAGAAATGTATAGTGAAAGGCACTGGCTTCCCTGAGGGACTTTGAAATGTGCCAACAAAAAGTTATGCCCATTTCAGAGGAGTCAGAGAAAAGCGTGCAGAGAGATTATATCACTTCATGTCAAATACTCTAAATTCTGTGTTCAAGTAGTTTACTTACAGGTTTGCCTTACCAAACGCATTGCTCCTTCATTCTCACAGAATCACTATAAGCCAAAGCATAGGGGTAAAATCCAGTATCCTCTGTTATTTGTTAATGAAAAAAGGGATTAGAAGTTTTTCTGGAAAGAAAAAACCATGAATGATGGAAGAGTATCCAAACTGGGATTCTACCATACCATTGCCCAAAAAGGTAGGCTTGGCTAGATCTATTCACTGTCTGCCAAAATTGCTTGAGGACAGCCAAGTAGTAAGGCTGGGTTCTACACCATGCCTAGAGAACTGAAAATGCAACTGTCAGAGAGTGCAGCGGTAAGTGAAGAAATACAGGAAGGTATAGAAAATAAAAATATAATTATGCTTAAGGTTCAGATTATCACTTATGTCTTGACTGAAATGAAATGTCAAGTCTTTAAAGTACCCTCACTCAGGTGCATCACACCATGTAGATTATTGGTATTAAAACAGAACATAACCTCTGGGGGAGTAAATTCATGCCAAGAATGGAAAATATTTGACATGGGCATTCCTGCACTGCCAGGAGAAAGGATCACAGACCACAGAATTTTGAAAGATTTTTATTTTCTGCGGGAGCCATTCCAATCTGACCGCTTAGTTTGCAAAGCAGAGCTAAATTATTTTGAAATTCCATATATGTCTCTGTAGTGACCGAGAGCTAGGCATTACCAACTTTTTCCTGTGTTATAAACCTCAGTAGAATAAAGTGGAAGGCTTGCATTCCTACACAAAAAACTGCAACTCTATCCTCGCTTCCTAAGATCTATCTCAGTCCAACACAACCATCAAATCTGCTTCTGGTATCTTAAGAGACATACTGCAGGGGAGACCACATTTCCCCAGAAATACAGCCCAATTTTGGATTGGGAAAGAAAATTGTAAAATTTAAGTATATTCTTGAAGAACATATGACAAAATGGATTAAAGCACTCTTACTAGCCCAGATGAACAGAACAAGCATGTTGCAAACAGTTACAAAAATGGCTATGCTAGAATTCTCCTAATGGGAGTATGGTAAAAAGCTGGCGGTAGCAGCCACGACAAGCACTGCTGCTTTTGTTTTAACTAAACGTTCAGTCAACACTGAAGTATTTCATTTCAGAGTACTACGTGTTAGTCAATACACATACTGGCTGTGAAATGATTCATGTTTCTGTGGCTATCCACTTGCCAGTCCTATTTCTTTGCTATTTGCAAAAAGAAAGAATGAAAAAAAAAAAAACCCACAACAACTCACTTCCTTCGCAATTGCAGCTGCTTACAGATCTACATCTTCCCTTCCTTGCGCCATTCCTTCCCCTTGGTTCCTTGCCTTCATCCTGGCTGAGATCACCTGCCACAGACTCAACCCATCCACCTTTCACCTCCTCTCGGCTTTCCCTCTCTAGCCTCCGGCTACGCCAGCATCCCCAGCGAGGCGAGCTCGGCACTCCCCTGACCTAGTTCTCACAGTGCATTTTGCTCCCTCGGGCAGCTCCACCTCACTCCACCTGAGCACTACCTCACTGCCGAACGTGGCTTGCTCCTCGGGACAACCAAGCGAGCCAGACTCTCCAGTTCAACCACTGCTGTATCTCACTCCCCCTTTTCCACTCTGACTAGCCAATTGTCACTTGTGAGAGTGCTCTTTGTCCCTTCCATTGACTAATACAGATTTTACCGACCCTGACTTGAAAGTGAGGAGTTACAAAAGTTCAACCATGATTCCTTGTCCCTAATATTGCCACTTGAATAATTAGAAATTGTGCCAGGCAGGTATGTCTTATCCACAAGTATGCTGTTCTCGTAACAGGTGTGAAAGTGGGACCTAAACCAAACTGTTTATAATTATAACCCACTTGGCTTACGACACATGTGGCTTTGTATCTAGCTGATGAGTAATGTGAATATGTGAAATGAAGAAATATTAGATAAATTAGATATTATGCAGCTCGAGAATTAATTTTCCTATTCCAAAAGTGCCCAGTATCCATATATAAGGAATTATTTCTGGCAGCTTTAGGGACATCCTTCCCTTCCAATGTCTTGCATGTGTGTGCAGTTTTGATTTTTTTTTTCCAATTTAATTCTCTTTTCATAATACAGCAAGTTTCTTCCTGGCAATGTTCTTACCTACTCAATTGTTAAAACAGTGTTGTTTATGAGCTATGCTAAATCTTACATGTTGAACAATATGGGCTGAAAAAAAAAAAAACCAAAATCACAAACTCCTGTTCAGTTTTGCAATGATCTCCCAGAACATGTGGATAGATAAAGCACAGGTGTGTCTGCTTGTTCTAACCATGGCTAAATGAAGCTAACAAAGAAACAAGAATTCAGCAGTTGTTTCAAGTTAAGAAAAAAGTTGTTTGTCCAATAGCATAGAAAGTAATACTGGTTTCCATTTGCTTCTACCACGTTTCAAAAAATAGCACCAGAAGATTTATCATCAGACTTGGTGACTCTATTTAATCAACATGATCTCATACATAAAGCTGTTTCCTATTCCAAGAATGTATAGTCGGCAAATATGATTGCCTATGTATGACTGATGCCCATCTCTCATACCTCTGCTGAAATACTGCATTGCAAACCCTGTGTCAGTCCTGTGGAAAATAGCTGGGTTTTTTGGCCACACAGCTAAGTGAGCATGTAGCACAGCCAAGAATGCAACACACTGTGCAATAGTGACTGAATGTGGCCTTGAAATGTTAGCCGTAAGCCAGGAAGATGTATGGGGTTGGAAAGAAGGAAGATAGGAATAAGCAGCAAACAGTGAAGTCTGCACACAAACTACTGTCAGTCAACAATGGTGGTTACTTAGAGGTTCCAGGGTGTAGAGATATTTTATTAGCTTCCCCAGCAAAACATCGCTCAAAATAACAAGAAAACTAAAGAACACTCAAACCTTTCTTGGCTATCTGGTTAAAAGCTCTTTAACAGGCTTTCCACACTATTCAAGTTACTCTGTGAGTAGCCCTGAAAGACAAAATACTCAAATTATGATCACCTAAGTCTCACGGAAGAAGTAGTCAGAGCTCTCTAAAATGCCTAACCATCAACCTCCAGCCCATGCTTACAGAAACTACCTGTCATCAAGTGAGAGGTTTACATCCATTCCGTTTCTGTCTTTATGCTGATGTCCCAAAATGCAGCTCCCACTAGAATGCCGTTGCGGCGTAGGTGAGGTACTTGATCAACAGGAGGTGAACTGAAATCATGCAGCCTTTGTGAAATGGGTAAACACCAGCCAGATGACAATGATGAGTTTGAATTTGCTCACTTGTGGACAATTCTCCTCTAAAGATGAAGAAGTGATGCATGACTGAATTAGAATTGAATTACTGCAAAACAGTAACATTTAACTCGAACTCAACTTTCATCTGTAGATAGGCTGGTAGCGGAGAAATATCCCATGAGATATGAGACCAAGATACACTTTTCTGTTCCGACTTACTACTGGCAACTAGAACAGGAGATTTACTGCTTTACACAATACACAAATCACTGGTATTTGAAAAAGTGGGAAGACTTTGATGAAAACCCCTGTGAATGAAGGTATACCTAACAGATACTGCTCCTATGTGTACCAAGTATTTTACAAGAAAAGGACAGAAAATGAAGTCTTTATCTCAGAAAGTTTACAGACTAAATAAATTCCAGAGAAATGCAATGATAAGATATGCACAATGCAGAAATGAGTTAAAGCAGAAGTAAACAGAGCACTGTGAACTCTGGGAATAATAAATCCTGGGTTTCTACGTGTGTCTCACCTTGACTAACTTTGGTGTCAAATAAAGCAACGCACTGACAGAAACTTCCTTCTTATTTGGGACATAGATCAAATCTCCTTTCTACTGCAGATTCTCCAGAGTACTAGAGGAATGAGTTCACGCTGCAGCTTCTCTTTCAACAGGGAATGTGCAGGGCCTTTCTCCTGTGCCTAGCTGCCAAATTTACAGAAAGAGTGGATGATATGCCTTTGTCAAATCTGACTGAAAAAGGCTGACTAGTTCACAAGTTGTTAAGGAGACAGTATCACTAAACACATCTTGTTTCTATAGGAAATGATGCCAAAACCAACCGAGATAGTATAACGCTACCATGCTGAAAGAACAAACTATGTAGGTGGTTAGTTTTTTCCTCCGCTCATATAAAACTCCCCTTCCCCAACCACACACCTTTTTGACATCTATTAAGTGTTCAGCAGGTTATAAAAATAAGCATGCCTACCTCATGTTTTAAGAATTTGCATAACTTGTCACTGAATGAATTTTTTTTTTCCTGTAGATGTTAACATCTTTATAACAAAATCACAGGATGACAATGCTTTGTTTCACATACTGAAACAGTCAAAAAAGCCAAAGTCTCTGATAATACTACTGACAAAATCAAATTAAAACATGCTTCACTTCACTTAAATAAACCCATGTAATTCTCAGCCCACATGTGAGAAAATTTTTCAAAGGTTATACTGAATCACAGATATAAAAAACTACTAATAGCACCTTATCTCTGCAAATTTTAAAATATTTTCCACCTATTGATGGGTAAAGCTTATTTTTACCCCCTGATTTGCTTGATTTAATGCTGAAAGCATGAAGAAGTTCATGCCAACATTTTCAAAATCATCAATTAATTGATACTTTGGGTTGGGGGTGAGGTGGAAGCTCACAGAGCTCCATTTTTGATCTGTCATGCTTAGTAATGCTGTCTTGTTCATTACTAGCAGACAGTCTGTTGACTTTCACTCTTGCATAACCTTCAGAAATGGATCTCTAATGCAAAAGCCACAGTGATTTCTTTACCAAATCAAAGCGGTGATGAGAGGATTTCCTTTACACATTAAGACAATAAAGAGAACAGATTTCTCTTGTCACAAAAGAAATTTAGGAAGAGGCAAGATGCTAATAAAGTGCAGAGAAAAGCTTGTTGGAAATGGGACAGGTGAACCTGTGTGCTTAGGAAGATATTGTACATGGAGGGAGATGGAAGGATCTTGTAGACATTATTTTATGTTGAAAACTGCTGCTGTAACAAGTCCTCTGCGAGGTTTCTACACTGAGCACCAACGCCCATGGGCCAGGACTCTGGTGCCAGCCTTGCAGCCCTCCTTGATCCTGTGTATCTCTGGTTAAAGACAGTAATCTTTTGCAGAATTTAATTCTTTAGCTTTCATTGGTGAGCAACAGACGTGAGGACGCCAATTCCTTTTCTGGAATACAATAAATTACACCTCTCCTGGGACAAAGGTTTTCAACCCAAGGTGAAACTGAATTTTATTAAAGCTGCTATTCAGTTCCCAAAGCACATGTCTCCTGTCTCAGGACACAAACTTGCTCAGAATTACTTTGACAAGTCTCACTAATGCACACAGCGTACCCAACATTTCACACTACTGCATGTCAACATACTGGTTCCATTAATATACATTCAAAAATAAAGACAGATTATGGAATTGATAAGCTTTCTATCCCTTGACAATATGTGTAGATTTTAAGAACAAGCAAGTAGACCTAGTATATATCAACAGCATGCTTGTCTCAGAATGAAAAACAAAAATCTTAACTTTTTTCTTTAAAAGGTATAGATTTTGCAAATGCTTATTTTTGTTTTGGAATCTGTACTTGTTCCTCTGCGGTTATGGGTAAAAATTAGATTTTAGAAACAAAGGTTCTGAGTTCAACCTGAAGAGACACGGTTAAGAAATTTATTGAAAGCCAAAAATTACTAATAGACAAGTTCCACCCATGTGGGATTGATTTTTCCCAGATTATTTCACAGAATCACAGAATGATAGGGGTTGGAAGGGACCTCTGGAGATCATCTAGTCCAACCCTCATGCTAAAGCAGGTTCACCTAGAGTAGGTTGGACAGGATGGCATGCAGGCAGGTTTTAAACACCTCCAGAGAAGGATATTGATACAGTAATTTTGTATATCATAACCTGGGATGAAACTGGGCTGTACATACAAAGTAGATTCTATTTTCTGTGTAACACCCCTTATATATTCAGCCACAGAGGCACCAATCCAATACTTAACGGCTTGTAAAAATCTCACTATTGGTTCTTTTATAACCTAAAGCAAGTGAAAAGAAACTGAGGATGACGGCCCATAGGTGAAGGATGATTGTGATTAGAAGAAAGGAAAAGTGGTAGAGATTGCATCAAAACAGTTTGAACAGAGTTTGTTTCCTTTGTGATCAAAACAAAACAACGAAAACCCAAGATTTCCCCCTTTGGGATTAACACACCCTGGTACCTGCTAGAACCTCCCAAACAACTTTACCACCCACATACGCAAACAAAAAAGCTGTTCATATAACAATGATGCAAGGGGAAAATTGCACAGGAGAGCAATGCCTTACATAAAGAAGATAAAACATCAAGAGACACGCAGATACATTTTTGTGCCAGAGACAAAGTAACATGTTCCCTTTGAGCACGCCTGATGTCAAGAGATTGCTGGACGTTCAAAAGCTCAAACTCATGACTTACATGAGGATGATCTTAAAAAGCTGGGAAAACACTGATTTTTCAAATGTTTTCTTGGACCGTGAAATGCTTTCAACAAAAGCTCATTCACTTTGAATAGTTTCATTGTTTATTGTTGGTATCTGTGTAGCACCTGAAACTCTGAGGCTGATCAGCAGGTGGTCCGAGTAGGAGATGTATTTGATCAGATCACAGGGCTGGGATTCTTTCAGGGAACTGCTGACAATGAGGTACACTGTGACAAGCACGAGTGGTCTTAAATTTATTTCTCGTTATATTCCCTGGCCTCCAAGGTTCCCATCTAAACCACTACAGTCACTGACACATGGCTGATAGGACTGGGTGGAAACATCCGTATCCTGCCCCCTCCAGGCAGTGGCTTGGGTGATCTTCACAGATCTCCCCTACAACAGCGTGCACAAAGGCCTGATCGCAGCTACCTTTACCTTCAGGAAGTGCAACCACAGAGGGGGAAATGTTCCTTGCAGAAGACTAACACAAAGTTTTGTGGAGACACAAGAAATGGACAGGAAATTGAAATACAGGGACAGACTGAGGCACTCTCTTGCAGAACAGCCCCAAGAAGCTCAAGAATGTACAAATGGCTGCTGTGATTCCATGCGTAGGCTGACAGATTTGTGACTGTGAGAAGATTAGCCAGGTTGAAGTCTCAGATAGTTATATGTGAGTCACAGAGGAGGATGTATGGCAGCTCTTCAGAGCACATGAATCAGCAGCAGCAACAGGGAAGCAGAAACTCAAACGGAAGTTCCTGGAGGAAGCAGAGTGCAGCATGATGTCAGCTGAAATGAGTCTCAGCTCCTCACCACAAACTTCCTTCCATATTCCTGTTGCTAAGTGAATAAATCCTCACTTCTTGGTAGGCTGAGGGGGAAAACCAGATTTTTGGGAAGCGGGAGAAATGACAGACCACATGCCAAAGCCTGTGCTCGGCCAAATGAACAAAGGAAAGGATACAGATGAATAATTTCCAAAAAGACTGAGATGATCAGAGAATGGACAAGGCTTTGCTGTGCTACATCTACACGGGATGTTCTCACAGAAATTCAAAATATTTTGGGAGGGAGAAAGTCACCTGGCTAAAACAGGTTAAACATCACTTTGTGCCGAAGACATAGATGCACATAGATGGCATCTACCCTGGAAATTTAGCTCTTCACTTCACAGTCTTACACTAAAGGTATCTTGCTGAATGGTCTAGCTATCTGGCTGAATTAATACATCCTGAAGTGCAGAACACTCCAACTCCTCTGCAGTCTGGCACACAATACTGCTGGTTCCTGCTGCCTGCTCTTCTACTTAAATGATGCTTTTCTTCCCAATTCAGCATCCATCCCACAATGACAACTCTCTCAGACAATAGTCTCACAAAACTTCTGGCTTGTTTGCTTTCTAAAAGTGTTTTCTGTGGAAAAATTAGCTGCCAGGAATGGCAGGAATTCTCTGGCTGAGCCACTGGTCATTGTAGGGAAATTTAATTTCCTGTTTTGCTGATTAATGCCACAATTCTAGCCACAACAAAAGTTAACTTTCTTTAAAAATAAATTAAAAAATAATAATCCATGAGAGAGTTCATACATCTGTTGGCAGCAGAAACAGACCTGCATATCATGACAAATTAAGGTCTCTTTATAGTTGTCTAGTACCCTATAAAACAGGATTTGAATCAGCACTGCACACTTGCGAACAGCAAGCTGTACGAGGCAGCGTGAGGTTAACCATTTTTCTGGGAAAAAGTCAGGTTTTATAGAGACTGTGGGAAAATAACGGAAGATTGGTGAGGAGGATTACAAACGCGCTCAAGTGACCTGCAGCTGAGGTGTAGAAAAACACATATATCATAGTAATTGTTGTTTAGCCTTGTATATTGGACAAGTAGGATATCTGTGTTCTGACAACATAAGTCTGTGATAGACTTAGAGGCAACCTATCAAACATGCTTGAGATTCCTGCCCTGCTCAGTGAAAGATCAAAGCACAGTGGTAAACTACACCTGAAATACAGGCAAAAAAAAAAGCAGGTTTGGTGATCCTCTAGCATGGATGAAGCTCCATGGTGCCTGCATCCCCACTTGTGTGCCTCTGCCCGGGTGCTGCTTCAGGGATCCCTTGGTTGGTGAAGTAATGAAAATTAATTTACTCTTTGCATTTCATCTGTAGTTTTGTGGTTGTTCCTGTGTCCTGCCTGTGCCGGCTCACAGAGAGACCCGGACAGTGCCTAAGCAGCCATTGTCTTATCATTCTGCCCATTATATTAATGAACTTGCTTCTGCAATGGAACATGGCCAGCTACGTCCCTCGATGACACAGCAGGTAGAAAACACGTATTACCTTACTGGTTTCCGAAAGCTAGACTGCCACTTACAGCTTGCAAGGGTAATTAATTCTCATGCTGAAGGGACATAAGTAGACAGGCAACAGAAGTAGCCACTTCATGGCTTTCCTTTACTAATTACCTCTACTGTGCAAGAATAAGCTGCTTACCAGGTGATTAGCCACAGAAGCCCCACTGGGGTTTTTGCATCAGTTCTGTCCATTTTGAGAACACTGCAGCTGACGCTCACCACAGAAATGCTGCCTCCTTACACTGAAGGGTCACAGACTCACTTAGCCTGCATGGGCCCTCAACTGGTCTCTGTTTCATTCTTGTGTTCAAAGGCAGGTCAACAGCAAATTCCCAGCAGGGTGCTCGGGTTTTGCCCAGCTGAGTCCTGAAAGCCTCCATGATGGAGGCTCCAGAGCAACATGTCCTGGTGCTGTTATCTGCATCTTGATTTTTTTTTTCCCCCCATATGTGAAACTTCTCCAGCCTCCAGGCAAAATATGAACCATTAACCACTACCCTTTGAGCCCAATGATCCAGCCAGTTATTAACCCATATAGTAGTCTACCCATCGAGACCGTAACGTCCCAATTAGCCTATGAGGACGGTATTGCTAAAGTCAAGGTAGATGACATCCATCAGTCTCCCCGCATTCACAAATCTAGTCACTTCATCATAGAAGAAAATCAGTCAAACATCATTTATCTTTGGTACATCCATGCTTGCTATTCCCAATCACCAGAAACAACCTTTGCTAGAAATGATCTATCTTTTGAAGACAGGCAGAACATTTGCCTTTCTTAAGTTATTAGGGATCTTCTTTGATATCCATGCCCTTTCAAAGATGACAGCGTGTGATATCACTATGACATCAGCCAGCACACTTGGATGCTTCCCTTCTGGCCCCATGCACTTGTATGGGTTGAGATTTCTCAAGAGATCCATGACTCAATCTTCTCTTACTACTGGTAGTTTGATGAGACAGAGGCTTGGAAAACTTTGTTGGTGAAAACTAAGGCACAGATAGCATGGAGTACCTCAGCTTTACCTGCATCTGCAGTCACTAAGTTACCCATCCTCATCCAGCAATGGGTCACATTTTCTGTGTTTATTCATTTACTACTAATGTAGCAGTAAAAGCTCTTCTTGCTTCCCTTGATGTCCCCTGCAAATGTTGACTGCAGGTGAGCTTTGGCTTTCCTAACACCATCCCTACCTGCCCCTGCAACGTTTCAAAATTCCTCTTTTGTAGCCCATTTCCGCTTCTGCCTCTTGTATACTGCTTTTATGGGTTATCTGGTTAGCTAAGCCAGTTTCCCAAGACATTTACTTGTTTTCATGAGTACAAGGATGAGCTGTTCTTGTGCTAAGAGGAGGTTGTCATTAGAGACCTGACACACTACGTCTTTCAAGCCAAAACAAATCAATACATGCTATTTTTGTCAGGACATAAACTTCCAAAATTTAATTACCTGAATTTAGAGATTTCCAGGTGTTAGCAGGGTAGTGACTCCAGCCCTACTGGAAACACATTGTGCTATGTGAAAAATCTCCAGCCTTGCATGTAAAGTCTCATGCAACACACTTAAAGCATTGTTACAAGAGTTGTTGACTGTTACATGTGCCTACATAAGGGTGACATCTTAGTCTGCAGAAAGAAGTCTTCAACATTTCCTGCTTCCAATGCATTGAGCTCATCACATAGCAGGGTAGATGACAGAAACAAGGGTGTGGATCTGAGACCTGTGATTATTAGCCGAGAGTGCTGGTGCAAAGCAACGAATTTCTGATGCTCGAAACCAAGGAGAAGAGAAGGCAGGAAATGAGGATGAGGAGGTCATGTCTGCGGTGCAGCTGAAGCAACAGGTGTAGTAATTGGTAGACAACTCTGACTGGAAACCAATTCTCAATATCTTCCTGTTGTCACTACAGCTATGAAACCCAGAGGGGTTATGGGGATTGCACTTTCCACTAATACATGCACTACAGAACAGGTCCAAAAGGCCTATGTGCTGCAGGTGAAACAGGCTGGGGCCAATAAAGTCCCCTTTCAGTTTGCTTTTACCCAAAGCAACACCAAAAAATGAAAATCTTTCAGAAAAAAAATAATTCTGTTGGTAGATCTTTATGGTTGCACAGCTGAGGCTGCAAACATCTGGAAAGGCTGTAGTCTGATCAGCCTTAACCCTCCCTCCTTTCTCTTCTCTTCTCTTTATTAATAAGTCTTATCGCATGACTCTAATTATGGGGATTAGCTTATTTTTTTCCCCACAGGACTCATTAACATTTATATTGCGTTTGCATCCAAAATACCCCAGTTACACTAACTACTGCAAAAGCACATGAAGTAAGTGCTATCTATCTATGTGAGAGGACAGAGCACAAAGAAATTACAGGGGGCATTTACAACATAGAAAAAAATTATTCTTAGGAGAACAGTTGCATGGCATATTCCTTTCGTGACTCTCTCTTTAAATTTTTTCTTTAAGACCTTCATTGGGGAATAAGTGACATTGTAGCACACAAAGGAGGAGAAAAGCAGGGGAGCCAAAAGCATGGAAGGGACTGAGACTGGCTGCGGGAGTATCGAATCAATAGCAGAGTAGAACTGTTAGGAGGAGGTCCAGATGTCACAGGACAGATGGTAAATATAATCAGCTTCTGAATTTTAGAGCCCCCAGATGCCAGAGGCTATCACATTTTTGAGTTATCAAATGAGTGGGGCAGGTATTACTAGATTTGTCTTTATCCCAGGCTCTTTTCTGCTGTCAGAAAGGAGCTTGAAAGCCCCGGAAAAGGCTGTCGTCTTGTTCACTGCAAGTTTCTTCCAAGCTACTGCCATTCTCAGTACAGAGCAGAAAAAAAATAAATTTGCAAATAGCTTGATACTGTCTTGGAGGCTAAAGCATCCAAGGAAATGATTTCTCAAAGAAATAAAATTGTTGCATATGTACTGTAGGAAAAAAGTGCTTCCACTGGACAAGCATGTTTATTATTTTAAAAATCCAACGTCCCCTACAATTGACACCCGATGAAAAGCAGTAACAGCAAAAGAAACCATCACTAGGAAAATACCTTGTCCTGGCTACTACAGTTACATAAATAAATAGGTTAGCTATTGAACTATGCTTTGCATAAAGGCAAGTGCAGGCTACAGGTTCTGGAAGAACACAAAGTATCTGCCTGTGTAATAAGCACTAACGAAGTTGAAGACATGGCCCGTGACCCACCTCCCAAAGCTTAGGTCTTACTGTGGCCCAACTTCCAATGAATGCAAGGATGCACCGTGGTTGTGGGGACGTGGTTAGTTCTGGTGTCCATTACTACATGGAAGTCTGTGCTGTCAGCTAGAATTGCGTGAGTCAGACTTAAAATAATCACAGAAGCTATTCAAACAAGCAGTCCCACCCCAAAGCGGTATATCTGTACCCCAAAAGCAACAGCTTCTCTTCTGGTAGGATGCTTCACTGCTTTATCACTCAGCTACCTCCTTTCCTGTCCTTGGTATGCCACAGATTGCTTAGAAGCAAAGAGAGCCTCCCTACTCCCCCACATTTGATCATCCCTAATTACTTTCCCCAACCCATTAAACTAAATCCTTTTTTTGGAAACCTGGGGGTTTGCTGTATTGGAATTGCTTCTCTATTTCTGTCATACACACACTGACAAACAAAATGTTCTTACATCATTAAGATGCAAACCACATTGTACCTGAGCCCAAGTTTTCAAAACCAGTGTTTCCAAAGCCAGCATTTCCTGAAGCCAGTACTTCCTGTGGGTTCCCTAGAAAAAAAGGGTTTATGGAGCCAATTTCTGTAAAGCCTGATGTACCAGTCAGTCAATTGTGTGCGCCTATTACTACATATTCCTGGCTTAGAAGACTTCACTGTGCCATGCCCCCGGTGGCATCCTCTGCACCACCAGTTGCCTCTCAAACCAGAACACAACTCCCTCCTCTCCTCCTTGCAAAGCAACACAGCTGTAACTGACCCCAAGAGTTTCAGACCTGCCACAAGTCTCAAGTGGTAGAACCAGCATCATCAGTCACGTTCCCTGAATATCCTAGCACTGTATTTCCCCTCCTGTGTAAGGTGCTTAATGGTGAATTAATTTACTGAATAGGCAGTAAAGTACACACACGTGTGTGTGTGTGTGTCAGAGTGTTAGGGGAAATCGGGGCAAGGTGGAGAAAGAGCAAAAGAAGAGGAAGGGAGGAGGATCACTGCAGTCATGACAAACCTGGGTCTGGCTTCCTTGTGCACCCAGCTGCCATATTCCCTGCTCCTCAGATCCCAGCTGTGAAGTGGGAAGCACACCTCAGCGAGGTGTTGCAAATACAAACACACTGGAAGACTGTGTGAAGGTGCACACCTACAGCAGTAGGCCATGTAAACAGATCAGGTAGGAAGGAACAGTATCTGTTCCTGTAAAATAGGATAAAGCATAAGTACTGAACAGGGTGAGGCAGCTGGGGCGGGGAAACAGACCAGACAGGAATGGGGAGATTCCTACCAGGAATGAGATTCCTGGTTCATACAGGACTCTCTACTGTTTCCTTCTCTCCCAACCTCTGTTTGAAGCTAGAAGACAGGGGAAATGGTATGTAATTCAGAACACAGTGCTAGACCCGGACTTACCAAATCTGCCTTTGACAAGCCTCCTGAACTTTCTAAGGCTTCACTTCCTCGCCACTTCCTCAGCTATAGATGGTACTGGTTCAGTGCTTTTTTCATGCCTCACATGGCAGGCTAAAACCCCTTCTCCTCCAACCACACAGTGCTTGCAAGACTTCACTAATCTAGCAGGTACATCTACTGACATTTCCTTCGTTTATTTGCCAGCCCTTTCAGGCCAATCTTTCTTTCCTTCTTACCCACTCTCAGTAAAATTCTACTTTACTTCTCTAGCCATATCTTTCCTATTAAGGAGGAAATTCTAATTAATCCCTTCCTGGGAGTCTACTGCTTTCACAACTGCTCATTTGCAGTAGGTTAACAGTAACTGAACAACAAGGCTTACTCCTTGAAATTTGCCCCTCAAACTGAAAGCAAAGATTTCAGACATCATTGTGGCAAATAGCTAATATATAAAATGATGAGGAGATACACGTGATATATAAAAGGATGCTATAGTAGGTTTCTGGAAGCAAATCCCAAGAAAGGCCTTTTCAATCATTGCACAAGCTTTTTTGCTTTCCTCATCCTACACAAGGCAATGATTGGGAAACGCCCATACCAAGGGAGACACCTAAAGCCAGACAATCATTAAGCATGACACTGGGTGTGCCTCCATTAGAGTGCTAGGTGCATGACAGCCCCATTTAGACAAAGATATAAGATAGCAGTTTATTTGTAAAACAGCGGAGCCCGCCACAGTCTAAAGCTTTCAACAGGGATGGTCAGGCGAGCGCTTGGGCTCCAAAGGCGACCTTCTCCATCCCCCCTCTCACCCAACACACCGTGCTGTAAAGCCAGCCTTTTTCTAGTCACTACAAGACTTCCTACTAATGATCACATCAAGATCCAGAATTAGGACACTTCAAGACAGACAGTACATTCCCAGTCAGAACAGGTATCGCAGATAGACAACATTTAAGATTTGGGCTTTTTTTGGCAAAAGCATACCTTTTGTTTTGTGGTTCATTCTTTAGGATGCTACATGCCAACTGTTCTACAAAATGTTCACACAGATGAGAAGCGCTGGTTTCAAAGACGGCTTGAGAAAATCACAAATAAACTGACTTGGATTTTAAGCAGTACAAGGCTGAAGAGCAGGGATCAGTAAAGCGCAGGCATCACTTAAACCAACTTCGCAGTAATGTAAACATCAAGAAAAGGCAGCTTCCCTGCATACATTTTTCTTTGCTATACTTGTACAGCAATAAATCACACTTTAAAAACCACTGTGCACACACTTTAAGTTGATAAAACAGCTTTCCACTACTGATTAATACATTGCAAAGTCAACTCCACCATTGGTTAAGCTTCCGCAGAAAACTGCAACATTTCAGCGTGCATGTGTTTGATATGAACTAGAGGCTGGTTAGTTCACGGGACTGACAGTACGTTGCATGAGCATTCACAACTCTCATTGCAGTTTAGGATGACAGAAAAAAAGCAGCTTCAGGTCTCAGGATTGTAAAACTTAACACACAAGCCTAATCCATGTAACCTGTTCAATGGAGACTAAGACCGCCATAAAACTAGCTTAATACGTAATGTTGCAACTACCTATTTGTTTTCAATATTGAGGCAATTAGGGTAAACAAATAAACCTTACCTTCATTCCTTTAGTAATTCCATTTTTCTTATAGAGTCCACTTTTTAAGAGGTTATTCTGTTTCTGATGATGATGATGTAGATGTCCATTGCAGACAGCGCTGGGATTAGCCATCTGTTTAAATTAGTCAGATTCTCAGTTCTTAAGGGTGTCTCAGGTCTTTCTATTTTAAAAAAGACAGGAGGACGAGCAGATAAAGTTCTTGGTTAAGGCCTGAAAGGTATCCAACTGGTCCGTCAGGATTTTCCGGGATGAGAGGAGGAACTATCTTTTGCAATATCTTAGAAACTTAAAACTGTTTCTTTCATACACCTTGAGTCCCAGCAAGCTAGAACGCAAAATACATAGCAGGAGGTGTGCTCTTAAAATCTCAGAAAAATAGTGCTCATTGCTGGCTATTGTATGAACACAGCTTCTGTGAGTCAACAAGACTGCTGCAGCTATCAAGAAGTGGGTGGATTCAGAGGCGGAGACACTTAAAGATATATTACCTCTTAAATATCTCCCAGTGAGGAACATTACATTTTTTTTCTCCTGATTACGCTCAATGTAGAACTACGTTACTCTGTTTAGAGTAATAAAATGTTTTGAAAATTTAAACAGAGTAATCTTTAAAATTACATGGTTCATCTTGCTAAGAGTATATTGACTGAAAAAAAGTATTTTGCTGAGTAGAACAACTTTTTTTTTCCCTTTTTTTTAAAAAAAATTTCTTCTTATCTAGGTAGCATGATAGACACAACATTAACCCTGCAAGGAAACGGAAAGCATTTTAGTATTAAAATGAAATTTTATTTTATTTAGAGCTAGGAACAATATATTTGGCCCTATCCTACAGATGCATACACAGGCATTTGCTAGAGTGAACTGTTCCTTTAAACTCAGTTTGATCAGTAATGGGATAAATGGCATGCTACTATAATTAATGAGAAATGGATTTTTATGAAGTTGATTAATCTAGTTTTAAAACAAGTCAGGCTTTAATCACATGTGAAACTACTAAGAAGGACTAACATCCTTGCTTTTAAGACAAGAGGTTATTGATTGTGGAAATACATATATTGCCTTTGCTGAACCAAATTCTCGTGTTTAAGATTTTAGTGGCAAAACATAAAAGTATAAGCATCTCCGGCAGCATCTGATAGACTCCCTTCCTCCCAAAATAATTAAAATTAGTGTGGAGACAGATTAAAGGAAAGCTGTATTATAATATCCATTTTGGAAAACAGTAAGGATGAAAGGCGGGGAGAATAAAAATACTTGGAGTATTTTAATCAGAAAAAATTAATACGTCATCTTGGCAATAAAATGTAAGTGATATACAGAAAAAGCAGCCAACAATTTGAGTATGTGGAATGCAGAAGATTAAATGCTGAATGAACCACTGAAAATATACAGGAAAACACATTGCATTGGTTTTGAAAACTTGTCTTAGACACGTATTGAATTGCTAAAATGTATTTTCTCCTTTGAATTGATTTGCAAAGTGGGATATCTTCAATGTGTTGGAAAACTTTTGGCCCCTACCTAAGAGAGACCTGAACTGAACTGTGTTTAAAAGAAATACCTGTGCATCTTTCCTTCTGCATTTCACCTCATTTCATACCACCCATTGGTCTGCAAAGACTTCCATTAACATCTGTAGAAAACCTCCACGGTACACTATAGAGTAGCACAACTGAAAAAGCAGTCCATCTCTAACTAGGTTTGATTTTGATATCCTTGGACAGAAGCCTTTTACTTACATACTCCAATTAATAAGACAGTAATAGTTCTGGTGAAGAAAATATCCCCTTAACTGACTAAAATGACACACAAACAGTAAACCACCAAAACGTTTTGCTTCCCAATTCCACCAGATTCACCATCAGAACTCAGATTTCCTAAGTTTTGTCTTTTTGGTGTTTTTCCTAGGAATAATGCCTTATTTCTGTATGAATCAGTCTTTTTTAGGCTTCATTAAGGCATCTGTAAGGATAACTCAATTACAGGTTAATTATCAATATGTAGCGATAAGATAAATTGTTGGTTGTGATAAGTGGCTAGGAAGGAAGTAACGAAAAGACTGAGATGAGGACAAGGCAGAAGCAGGCGGAAAGAACGGTCAGTAATACTTCCCTGCATATCTGTCACCTATGGTACCATGATAAATGGAACAAGATAACGTCAAGCACGCTCTCTACAGCTGGCAACCCCCTCCCACCAAGAAGTATTCTTCATTTGGGAATTATGTCCTTGATTGTCACAGCAAATCAAACATCTGTAAAACATGCCATCTGCTCAGTCAGTTACTGATCATCTTGACCTTGTTGTGATAAAGGTAAGACAAGAAAACTTACCAGAGTAGCATTCTTCCCCTTAACAGCTTCCAACGTCTCAGCTAGCACCTCTGCCAGGTACACTTCCCAGCAGACTCAGCACCTTCCAGGGCACAAAGTGATACAATTAATATCTCATGTCTGTCTTATTCTTTTTTTTCAATTAGGTTTATGGGGAGTGGAATCTCTGATTAGACAAGAGTTCAGAAGACGCAAAAGTCCCAGGCTGTAAAACTCTACACTTGTTCTCCATTTCAAGGCCCGTGAAATACCAGTGCCCTTATATGAATAAAATCGTGAATTAAATATGCTATATTTATTTTAGTTTCCATTGTCTCTAACATTTACGATCACAAATGGCAGCAGTTAAAAAAAGAAACTACATTAAATATGAAATTAAATGAGCAACTTTAAAAACCTCAGTGAACAGCTGTCCTTTTGTATTTCTTTTAACTATGCTCTAAATGCCAGAGCTCACAAAACAAATACCACTAGGGGCTGAGTAAAATTCCTGCCCTGATTCCATTCAGAGCAAATGATTTATAGAAGGGATGAGTCTGGCCAAATACACCCGAAATGATCTTTAAACATGATGTAGTATTTCTCCTGCAGAAAAAAAAAAATAAATGTTGAATCGTGCCCTTCAGAACTCCATCTTACTCAAAGCCATCTGTTACTCAGGCTTCTATATCCATATCTACCATGTTACCCATTAGCTCCACCTAAACCTATTACTCAAAATGTGAGAGTTTATGCTATCTGGACACTGAAGGAAGGACTCAATAATTGTCCACTTTGCAACATCAAAAGCACCAACAGCAATACCAACATTTTACTATTCTGTGAAGTGGGAGGAAAAAAGTTATACTGACTGTACAAGAACTGTGTGTATTTAACTGCAGGGGACCCCAATCCTACTAAGATTATATGTGCACTTCACTTCAGTGGCTTGGGTACTGGTCAGAAGTAACAAAGTTACCCTTGGCAAGAAGATGGTGAATTTCTGAGTTTACTAGCAGACCCCACACCATGTTCTACATAGATGCTAGTAACGTTTGTAAGACGTGGCTACAATTACTATAAATCTGTAGGAAAACCACCAATGAATTCCCAGGATCTAAGTTTTATTCCTTGCTTTATCATTATCATGTTAATGTCATTGGATCTTTGTTGACTATCTCTTGAAATCAGGATAAAAGTGTTTAAATCCTTTGTAAATGCTCCGAGACAAATTGCTGAGGAGTGTGGTGCAAAAGTGAAGTGAAATATATAGTGAATTAGCCAAGGTTTAACAACAGAGCAGAGAGAAAAGGGAGGGGTAGGGCTCTGTCTAAGCAGTCTCAGTATTTGAAGGAAATCACTTTTCTGCTATGCACCACCATTGTTCCACAGGATCGGGTAAAAAGTTGACCTCTGCTGATGCACTCAAGAAATAGGGACAAAACCAGTTAATCTTCCATTAGGCTTTTGGCCCAGTCAGAACATTTAGCGTCATTAGAGTGGCCATGGGGTCCGCAATTATAATAGCACTACTGGATTACCTACCAATAAAAAAAGTATATGTTGCAAGAAAGCACGAGAGCTGATCTCCAGAAACCTGTAATGTCATCAGCCAGAAGGATTTCCACAGGATCCCTGCTCATCCCAGAGAACAGTTAGTTACGGCATAGTTGTGAAATGGTCTTGCAATCTAGTTGCAAGAATTTGATAATTCCAGTTTATGACAGACACAAATTTACATGCCATGCGTGAAACAATAAGGATCCACACAGAGACACCTGCTAGCTTTATGCTTTCGCTGGACAGACACCAATGTCAAACAGGAGCTGAAAAAAATGGCAGCCTAACTCTTTCCTTTATTAAAAATCATGGTTCTAATAATATTTAAATTACCTGCAGAGCATGCCCCATTAGTGGGGTACAGAGTTAAAAAGCCTTCTTGCTCTCCTGATCACTTCTCTTGCAACAGAAGTCCACCTTGTAAACTCTCTGTACCATTGATGACTTATTCCCTGATCAGGATCCCCATATGTTTGGTACCTGTGGACACATGGATATCAGAAACAATTCTTGTGGATATGTAAATGACTTACGATAAAGCAAGACCAGTGAGGCTGAAATAAATGAACAAAGAGGGAGACACCATAACAATAAAGCAACATAAGCAACAGCAAGCACCAGGTATCAGCTGGCCAGTCTTCTCCCTGGGTGTCTTTCCAGATTCATGCAGACTTCACCAGCACCGGCTGCAGGCTAGACTTCCTAAACGTTCACATGGAAGAACCCCTAATCCACGTTCACTGCTTGAAACTCTATCCAGCCAATACATATGTGGGAATGAGCAGGAATATCACCCTGTACCTAGGTGTAAAACTGCGCGTCAACGCTGATGGATCCCCGCAAGTGCCCTTGCACAACTGCCCCTTGAAGGATATACAAAATGCTTTGAAATTGGTCATGAAAGAATCCCAGAGCATCTCAGAACCAAGACCTACGGCCTAGGTGGATGCACGCAACCAGCATTGCAACAGAGAAAACATGGTACAACAGGCAGGGCTCCTCCAGCTCTGGCAGGTCCATGCATCTTCTGCAGAGCCCTGGGGCTGGCCTGGCTGCCTTTTTTCACCTCTGCAGTCTGGGAGCTGGAGGGGAGAGAAGGGCACAAACAGGCTCCCCAGGGGTGAGTAGGGGATGGCTATATTCTTTGAGTTACATCAGACGTTAGTGGCTGGGAAGATCAACTACAGGGAAAATTTGCACATTTTACAGCTTTGCTGGGTTGTATGAAACTCTAGAAAAGAGGCTGTGAGATCTCCAGAACAGGAAGGTCCTGACAACAAGGTAGTCTCGCAGCACTTAAAAAAACATTTATTCCTTGAATACACTGCAAAATGCTCACACTCTGGCAGGAAAAGCACAGCCAGAGGTGTGGGCACAGGTGCAAGAAGCCATGTCCAGCTGTGAAAGCTGAGCTAGCCCTAGGAACCAAGATCCAGGGAAGTAGGCAAGGACTTGGAGGGTGCAGTCTGACATGCTTACAGCTGTTGCAATGTAGCCTGTTGTTGGACCCAATTGTTGAACAGACAGATTAGACTTTGATTGCTCGTTACAAAAGCCTTTCTGTGTGAAGCAAGAATACCAGGATAGCAATTTTACCCTGTCAGCATGTACAAATGACTACTGTGTGCTAGGAAGCAACTTTTTTTTCCCTATTTATGTAAACTCCTTTAACTTTTGCTCTACAAGTGTGTATCAAGTCTTGATGACTTTTCCTCAACAGTGCTCCTGTTCTAAGGGACATGGAGGTTGCTATTCTCCTGGTCCCTCCTCCACACCTCAGACTGCAACTAAACCTTAGAAGGGATGGAGGCCTCTTTAAGGGCTAGTGGATGGAGACATGTGGCTTCATAGCTTGAAATGTGACTCCAGGCTTCTGAACTGCATTGGTTTTCCCTGAGAGACATTTTTAGAAAACTCACTCTGGTTTGTGAATTACCAAGGTGCAAGAACTTCTTCAGGATCATGGGTATTCCAAGCACAAATACAGGCTGTGCAGAGAACAGATTTGGAGCAGCCCTGAGAAGAAGGACTTGGGGGTGTTGGTTGATAAGAAGCTCAACATGAGCCAGCAATGTGTGCTCGCAGCCCAGAAGGCCAATCGCATCCTGGGCAGCATCAAAAGAAGTGAGGCCAGCAGGTCGAGGGAGGTGATTCTGCCCCTCTACTCTGCTCATGTGAGACCGAACGTGGAGTACTGCATCCAGCTCTGGAGCCCCCAACATAAGGAGGACATGGACCTGTTGGAGCGAGTCTAGAGAAGGGCCACGAAGATGCTCAGAAGGATGAAGCATCTCTCCCATGAAGACAGAGAGAGAGTTGGGGTTCAGCCTGGAGAAGAGAAGGCTCCAGGGGGCCTTATAGCAGCTTTCCAGTACCTAAAGGGGGCCTACAGAAAAGACGGGGAGGGACCCTTTGTCAGGGACTATAGTGATAGGATGAGGGGGAATGGTTTTAAACTGAAAGAAGGTAGATTTAGATTAGATATCGGGAAGAAACTCTTTACTCTGAGGGTGGTGAGACACTGGCACAGGTTGCCCAGGGAAGCTGTGTATGCCCCATCCCTGGAGGTGTTAAAGGCCAGGGTGGATGGGGCTTTGAGCAACCTGGTCTGGTGGGAGGTGTCCCTCCCCATGGCAGGGGGGTTGGAACTACATGATCTTTAATGTCCCTTCCAACTCTAACTGTTCTATGATTCTATGATATAGGTACCTAAGGAAAGAAAGCCTATTGAGCAAACTTGCAGTCTTTACACATGGATTCACACATTTAAGGGGTCTACAAGAGACTGAAAATTTTGTTTGGTAGACTATGAAGCTACAGCACTCCATGCAACTGTCTTGCATTGAAAAAACTTTAATGGATTCCCCCCACCCCCCACCCCGGGCAAATGGGACTTGAGAACTTGTTGTTATTTTGTATAGCAACAGCCCAGACAGATTTATTGATTTTTAATCACAGAGGTGGGACATTACTAACCTACTTTCAGGTTCATACCTCAAGGAGTGGCACAACATCATGATTCTGTGGGAAGTCACATTCACACAGCTGCATGAAAAGAGCACTTCCACAAAGAAAATAGGGAATTCCACATTTTTTCAAGCAGTTGGCATTTTCTGCCCACCCCCCCCCATGTAATTCCCTGTCTCTAAAAGGAAAAAAAAACAACAAAAAAAAGAGTCTATAAGCCCCTCAAAATCCAGCTTTGGGCTGCCCAGAACAGGTGTCACCTTTGAAACCTGACACACCTCATTAATTCTCTCCAGTTCTTTCTTTGATGGATGGCCCAAGGGAAGCTCTTGGGAAACAGCATGAAGCAGGCAGAGACTTGATCTATCACATTTTCCATCTGAATTTCATCTGTATTGCTTTATCATCGCAATCTATTGTTTCTCTCCTTCCTTTCAACAGATTTTTGTGGATAGGCTCTCAGTAATGCACAAAGAGCTTTTGGCCTTCATCCATCCTGCTTGCCCACAAAAATTCGGCTCAGAAAAAAAAAATAATCACCCACTACAAACACACACAGAGTAGGCACTGAAAATTTTGAGAATTCATATTGGATGGCACTAATAAAAAATGTTTGCATGGGTATAAGGAAGGGAAGAGATTTCCAGTTATGATCACGGCCTAGCAGCAAAGCAGTGATATGTACTTACTGGGAATCAAAGGTTTACTTTGGTGTGAGTAAAGTCACTGAACTGGTCAGAGCATGGAATCTACAGTACACAGGCATGTATCAATACACTCATTGAAAAGACATGGAGAACTAGGCACCCTATATGAACACTTGTTAGACCACCCAGGCTGGCAGTTCCATAGGCTTTCAAAAACTTTCCTTCAGGCTTTTAACTCTTATGAAGACAGGGGTGAATTCAGTTCAACAACTTGATTACACTAACTATGTTCACGAAGGGATCTGAAAACGTTTTAAAAACAAATGATCCTTCTTATCTCAGAAACCGTTGGCTTAAGGGAATGAAGAGAAGCGCCAATGAAACAAAGGAATTTTTGACAAAACTGCTGCTGCGAGAGGGATGAAGTGCTAGCAGTTTAAATGAAGATATGTTTCTAGTAATTGTTCACTTTGAGGAGAAAGGAGAGAAAGTTTCCTCACACCTGCATGAAAGTATGTGTTTTCAAAGGGAAGCTCAAACATTGCTGACCAGGGCAGATGCTCTATTTATGCTGCTTGCACACCGCTGGTGCAGAACATGTTCTGAATTTGGCTTCCCACCAGCTCTATGTCTTTCGTTTCAAATTTGTTGTAGGCTTTTCAGAACAAAGCTCTCATCTTGCATATCAAACACAGTGGAGCTCCAATCACACCTCGAAGTGCTTATATAATACTAGAAATAAATTATCTTTTCTTGAAAAGCAGAATAAACTATAGCAGAGAATTTTGCTGTTTGATATCAGTGCAACCAGGGCTAGTTGAGCGCACTAATGAAGTTAATTCAAAGCAGACAGCACCGCGTGAATTGCCAGACCATCACTGATAACTCAAGTGCCCTCAATCGCAGTGGACACATCTGAAAACCCCAAACTAAACAAGGTATGCATAACATTTCTCATTTTAACGTTGCCTTCTATTAAATCCTTTCTGGATGCACTTAGTGTTAATTTTCAAGTGCTACAGGGAGATGTACTGAAACCTTAATGTACATTTCTCTGAGCAAAAACAGTGGCTAAAAGAAGATGCATGAACTAAGTGCAGCTGTTTTACTAATTGGAGTCATGCAGGATCCCATTGTATGTCTGAATGCCAGATCATCTGCTTGTTGGATAGCAAGATCGTTGCTTAGATGTCTTGTTTCTGTCATTTTTGCTTTTACCACTTTCATATGTAGCTGTTAAAAAGAATCATAGAATCAACTAGGTTGGAAAGGACCTTTAAGATTGAGTCCAACCATTAACCTAACCCTGCTAAAACCACCACTAAACCATGTCCCACAGCACCCCATCTACCTGTCTTTTAAATACCTCCAGGGATGGTGACTCAACTACTTCCCTGGGCAGCGTGTTCTAATGTTTGATAACCCTTTCTGTGAAGAAATTTTTCCTAATAACCATCCTAAACCTCCCCTGGTGCAACTTGAGGCCATTTCCTCTTGTTCTATCACTTGTTACTTGAGAGAAGAGACCGACCCCCACCTCACTACAACCTCCTTTCAGGTAGCTGTAGAGAGCGATAAGGTCTCCCCCTCAGCCTCCTTTTCTCCAGACTAAACAACCCCAGCTCCCTCAGCCGCTCCTCATAAGACTTGCGCTAGAGACAAATGCAACACATTCTCGCTACCCACAGATGTCATTCCCTCCTGAATTAGGGCTGAAGTCTCATTCTACTTTTGCACTATAATACATTATTTAAGTCAATATATGTCAGTGGAGTAACAGCAGTGTCAGTAAGTTACCAGTTGTGGCAGACATCTTCATTTTCTAACAATTTTTTAATCCTAAATTTTGTCAACAGTGTGTCAGCAACTAGCATAAGTTTTGGTGGAGTTTTGAAAAACACTTGAGATTATTAAATCCATAGATCATTTATTACAGACTAGTAAAAGACTGGCATATTATAAGCACACCTAAGCTTCACGTATCAGCATGTGCATGTCACTTCATCGCTTTGGATGTTATTCTTGAACTATACAAGGAAAGCATGCATTTCAAATCTTCAGTTTATATTCCAGAGCCATTAATGATGAAACCTACTATTCACGTCAGGGTTTAGATAAAATTAATAAACTATTCTCTGGTTTTTTCCTGTTTTTAATCAGAAGTACACATCTTAAATAACCTAAGTCTGCATCAGCTCAGATGTGTAAATAAAGGAGGCTGTAAGTTTTGAGTAGAAAAAAACAACACTAGGCTTCCAGGTAGCCAAGTTTCTACTAGTTAATCAGATGTATTATGTTATGAAGAAAAAGCATCATGGTTCAGGATAACTCAGTTACCATGATTAATAGTTTGGGGTGTCTTCTTGGCATGTGATGCCTATAGATATTTTTGGAGATCAATTACTATTGTAGGGCTGTGCTTGTCTGGACCATTTAGATCTATTAAAACTTAGAGAAAGGTCCTCTGATGTTTCACTGTCACTACCATTACTTTCATAGTCCCTTTTGGTTTTTTAGTGTCCATAAACTGAACGTTAAAATATAATATCTTTTGTATGGTATAAAAAGTTCGCATGTACCCACTGATTTTGGCTATTTCTCTTGAGAAATGAGGCTTCTAAATCCTTCTTTCTTTCCCTTTTGTTTATTTTATCATAAAACTTAAATCCTCAAACCACCTGTACTCTGTATTAACAGTCTGCCATTATCATAATCTGATCTACTGGAAATTTAGTCATAGTTGTGCTTTCATCTGAAAATACCTACTTACTCATTTTTGGTTGTTATGTAGATTACAAAATTATTTTATAATTGTTTTCATGATTTACTAGATACAGCCAATATCAGGTATGGAAATACCATAAACCAAATTTAAAATAATAATTATTTGAGACCGTCTCCTTTCCAAAACTTTTGGATGCATTTCAGTCATATTTTCAAGTACTAATGCAAAATCTTTTGTTGTCATTGAAGGCTGGGAATCCCACCCAACAAAGTTAAGTTCTAACAGCCCCAAATCACCATAGTTAGAAACACAGGTTTTGCTGCAATATTCTCAAAGTGCTACTGTAGGGTTTGCAGGGGAGAGGGAGTTTTTCTGATGTTTTCGTTTCAAAGAATTCTGCTAACTCTTAAGTGCAGAGCGAAGCTGGTACAAACGTTTTTCTAAGATATTTTCAGATGGACATATGGAACTCATGTCAGGTAATAAAAGGAACCACAGAACAAGCTATTCTGCTCGTAGGGAAAAAGTATCAGAAATTACCTTGGGTTTGAATCCCCAAACTTTCATATTTGGGGGACTATTCAAACCCTTAGCACAAGAATTACAAGTTTACCTTTTTCCACTCACTGTACAAAATAGTCTTCTGGCAGATAACATCAGCACTGCTAGAACAGTCAAAAGTAAACCAGGTAAACAGTTTATTACTTGTAAAGGGGGTGATCAGAGTTTATCCACATCTCGCTTTCCAATCTGGATAAAACAGTTAATTTTATTCACTTTTTATTTAGCAAGCAAAGACTTTTTAGNACAACTATATGTACGCCCCTGACAAAAACAATGTGTTCACCAGGGCACAGAATAAACTTCATAAAGACTCAGACCAATAAATGAGTCTTTATATACCAAAAACTTGTATTTGGTGTTCTATAACAACCTGTACCACAGGCCCTAATAGAGAAAGTCCAACAAGTTTCCTTTTTTGTGCAACAACAAAATCTGCTTTTCTTTAGTTACAAATTCTGCATCTCCTTGTTCTTTCATGATGTACAATAAGACAACAGGAAAATGGTTGCAAACCATAAGCATATAAATATACTGTCCCCCTGGTTTCTTAAGCAGTATTACCAGAACTTGCTCTCTGAGTGTATCCAGATGTCAATACTGTGAGTACTCATAACATTAGGAATTTGTTGAGAGTTTTGATATATGGTACACGCATCTGGTTAGGAATTTGTACCCAACCCCAGGGCAGTTGTGACACCTGGGACTTTAATCTCCTTGCAAGGATTAAGCCTTTATAAATTGCACAGCTGATATGGTTCTGTCCCTATCTTATGATACAAAAATAAAAAATATCTGACTGGAATATCATTGTCAGACAAAACCAACAGCAATAAAGAAAATTGGACCTTGACAAAAAGAATAACAGTACAGTAACTAAGAGCCTGCTGCAAAAATACAGCACTAAGCACAAGTAAGCCTAGTATACCCTTTTGCTCCAGCTTCTTCCACTTACAAGTACCATGGCATTACTACATTCTTACCTAATATTTGATTGTGAAGTCGAATCTGCAATTCTTACCCTTTAAATGAAAAACTTCTTCATGTAGCTAGACCCAGTGAACTCAATAGAACTACCCACCCAAGCCAAAGGCTGAAAGCATTTTACAAGCACCAGGTCGAGGCAAAACCTCTTTCTTGGGACATTTTTCTACTGACCTCTTTCATCAGCGATGTGATCCATAGCCACGTAACCTCTGTATCTGTCCAAGGCAGATTTCAGCCTACTTTTCTGAGACCTCCTGCCAGTCAGGCTAATTTGTTTGCTGGGCTCTGTAATTTGGAACAAACCAGTATGGCACTGTCATTGTTTCCAGTTGTTGACATGATGAATGGAGCAGGGACAGCTCTGTGCCATCTGTTCCTTCTCTGTGTCATCTCCACATCAATTCAGACAAGTGATTCTTAGCTACAAATATCTGGAACATTAAGACAACTGACACTTAACCATGAAGACCAATCTCCTTAGTATTACTAATAATACTGAACCAAAATAAATAGCTTTAACCTATGTTTAATGATGAAATTTCAGTCTCTGAACAGGAAATTAAGAAGTGATTTCACACAAAGCTTAAAGGTTATTGCTCATTGTTCTTGTAATGTAATTGTTCAGTGCTTCCGGAAGCGTGAGATTTATACGGCCCCAGATGAGAATTAGTAAAGGTACCCAGTTAAAAA
>RSEF01000003.1:14039101-14236099 GCA_003993805.1 Himantopus leucocephalus
AAAGGAAAAGGAAAAGGTAGCATTGCAAAATACATTTTTAAATCTAACAAGTGGCTCCGTTTTGTAATTCTTACTCATTCAATGAAGCACTTCATGTGATTAGACCCAGTGAGGTCAATAGCCCTAACTCATCCAAGTAGTAGTTATGCTTCAACACCTTTTTATTAGCATTACTAAACTTGGTGACATGATACAATAGATTATTTGCCTTCCCCATTGCCACTGAACACATAATTTCACGATGTGACATAGAATTAGATTATTGTGCTAAATGTGACTCCATGCATGGGCTATCTATAGTCTCATTTCCTGTTGTCATTGCCTATAGTTTTCTTATTTATCATTTCAGATCTGTCCATCCTATCTCTTACGGAAATACAGGTTGAAAGAGGAACAAAAAAATAATTCTGTGTTTATTACCAGTTATTATGGTAAAGAGCTGGTAGCTAGGTTGCCTTATAAAAGCTAAAAATTTTTCATTCAGTTGCCTTATGATAATTTGCTGTAGTTGACATTAGTTATTATTAGCCTACACTGTCAAACAGATGCAAGAAACCAAATTATTGTTCACTCTACCTGCTTACTGTAAATTTTCAAAAGGTTTTCCAGATCAATTTTTTTCTGTTTTCACTTGTGCAGAATTTCTTTTGACATTTGAGAGTTTTGCTCCATCTATGGCTTTGCAGACTTAGTTGAAATTCTGTTTTATGCAGCCTTAGCTACAATTATTTCTCAATTTCATGCCTCACTGAAGTCAACAGAGCTCTGAAGCAGTACCAAAGGTCAGATGGGAGAAAGAAAGAGCGAGAGCGAGAATTTAAAAGTTCATCCTAGAAATTGGTCCTAAACACAGGAAGGGCAACGTTACATAATTATCCCAAGATTTTTTAAAATCCACAAAGTTTTGAGATTTTTTTTTTTAGGTTGGTTTAAGCCTTATATTTAACTGCACTATATAATTTTGTCAACAAAATAAAACGTTATTGTTTCTTACTTGGAGTTATTTGTATTTAAGACTTAGCGTACAAGTCTGAAACACTCTGAATTCCTTACAGAAGCTTTAGGAACATGCACTGGTATTCCAAAAACACTGCCATGTTTCAGGAGCTAGGACTCCAAGAGTTCAGCTGAAAGCTGCTACATATACCAGAGAATAAAGTCATCTAAATGTTTCCCAGAGCCGCAAGTTCTATTACAATACGTTAGTTTCAGTCACAAGATTTTCATTAAACACACTCATATTCTGCTAGTTTATAACTGGAGTCTTAACTGTGACGCCAATACACTGGAAAACTAAAGCTTCTTTCCTATGGTTTTCATTTGTTTTTATATTCCACATAATCTCTAGTTTTAATATTGTGCAAGGTAAGTTTGACTGACCACAGTAAAGAACTGGAATCAAGGGTTGCTTTTTTCCAGTCTCTGTAGTTCCCTTTTGAAACGAATCCCTATGTCAAACAAAGCAGCGTATTTTATATCACTGGAGAGAGCTAGGCAAATCGGACCTTAGAGTACTTTCAGGCAGGCCTTGTTCCACTCTCCAGCTACGTGCATTCATCCCTTAATCTGGGCCGTGACTATTCCAGCTATATTTAAGCACCCTACTGCTTGCAGTGGATTTCAAAGCAACCTAACTAACCAAGCATAGAGGTCCTGTGCTGCTTTTTCAATGCTGCTAAAATTTCAAGCTATTAAGTGATCAGCTACAACATGCTTGGAGACTAGTGCATGTCCTTCAGTTCCAGCATTTTCCCTGTAGCTAACAGATATCTAAACCAGTCTTTTACCTTGAGCAGTTCTTTTCCTTACCTGCTATTCACTATGCTGGCAAACAGCAGCTGATGTTGTAGACTTACTGCAGCATTAATATAGTTTCTTTGCATAAGGTTTCCTTCTCTTCCTTTTCTTTGCTGGAGGAAAGCATGCTAAAAATAGAAAAGAGGTGACTCAAGACTTCTGACTAGGATAGGAAAAACCTGAATACTTAGCAGGGAAGGAGAGAACTGAGGGTGGGGAGAAGCTTCATAGACTGTTTTCATTGAAAACAGGTGAATAGAGGAAAGGAGTGGAGTAGGAGTTGAGAACTGTCAGGAGACATTCTGGAAATTGAGGTTTACTATTGTACTTCTATGAAAGAAATACGAGGAAAAAGGCATTACTCCTTCTTTCCTGACCACAGCAACTGCCATGCTTCAAACTCCAACCTTTCCCTTGTTAGCTCTAGCAGCCAATTTAGCTCCTAAGATTTCTAGTCCTGGTAATGGAGACAGCTGAGCCATGGCCATTTTACTGTCCTAGCTGCCAGCTGCCCTAGATGACTGCCTCTTTTACATTATACTTAACACAGTCATTAAACAGATCTGGCAGGAGCACTTGTTTTTGGAGGCCAGTTTCTATAGCCCTACAACCCAACTGACTTACATCAACAGCATTAGTAGAGTACGTGCTACTCTTTGTCATATAAGGATTTCAGAATTCTGATACTGTTTTTAATCCTTTTAAAACAGTGTGAAGATTACACCTTTATCACTAGATTTCCGAGGCCAGGATACACCACTAATCTTGAATCATTAAATCATTAGATTCAAGATTACAATTTTCCTCAGACAGTTTGGTGCTCTCCTAGTCCATAGCCTGGTGCTCTATTAGTGACCTGGGTTTGACTAAAGGATCTCTCAAGAAAATTCTCTGATTTAACCAGAATTCCTCAACAATGGAAAATGTAATTCTTTAGCAATATGTTCAGGATTACCAGTCACAAACACAGACACAAAATCAGTAGTTCCACGTAAAAACATCTAGAGGGGGGAAAAAAAAAATAATCCCCTGGTAACCTTGCAGTGAGTCATGGCCCTCTCCCTAAGAAGACACGTGTGCCTCTACAGAGCAATGTTGACTCCAGGCACACTGTCCAGATTCAGATTTACACCCAGAAAGACTCAGACCAGAGTCTATCTAGGCCTAGTTTAAGATTGCTTGTATTCTTACTAACTCGCTCTGTCTTACTGAAACTTGCCAAGGAAGTTAGATACCTACCCTGACATCAAGCGTGAAAAGTTTTAGACCAAACTCATCTTCCACATGATGATTACGGCAATACTTAAATTAACTTCAGGAAGCAGTATAATTAAAAATAAATCCGAGATTTCATATAGTGTAGAACAGCAAGCAAATCGTCCACATATTTCCTCTTTTCCATATAGGCTTATTAGAATTGTAAATAGACGTTACAAGAACTCAAAACACTGTTCAATATCATGACCTTTTGATAACACAGAACACCTTTGAATTAAGTATTTTTATCTAACTAGTCGCTCCCAGAATGCCAGACAAAGCTTTCCTGGCAAACGTTCCTGCCTTCCTACAGTTACATACATATTTTGAATATTCCTGACCGTTCTTACAATGTTTCTCAAATCATGATTATTAAATGTGGTTAGATTCTAGTGAGCCTTCTTTCCAGGGTTGTCAGGGCCTTCCTAAGGCCTCACAGCATACCTCTGTCCCTCTGCATCACCTTCAATAAAATCCAAGCTGTTTCGCTATCTTGTAATGGTATGAGATAGCTAATTATTGCTGAGTTAAAAAAAAAGTAAAGTAAAAAGCAAAGACTTTTGGGTTAACACTAGCTGATATGGCAACAGAAGTCAGGATACTGCCTTGTTCAGTCTTTGATCAGATGTCAGGGCATACATGATGACGTTTGGTCCTGCGGAGTGTACATTTTCTCAGATACTGGGATGTCCTAAATCATTCACAAGGACTATGAAGGTTTCCTAGTCAGTTCAAAGCTGGTACTCTTAATGTGTATTTACTAGACTCATATTTTGAGCTCGATACCATGAGAGGATTCTCTTCCCATACTCAGCACTGCCAGCTGTCACAGTTTTATTAATAATCTAATGGCATTCAATGATTTTTTCCTGTGGCCCTAGCTCCTGGAGCAATGGGACTTTGTGAGATTAGCTTTATCCTTTTTTTTTTTAATGACAGTAGAGGAACACTTGAGTTAGTGCTTTTTGTATTTTCATGTGTTCCTCTACAGGCACAAAGGCAACAACATGGTGTCTTAATGAAAGCTGAGATTTTCAGATGATAAATGGTTGTAGGAACTAGGCTTCAAGATAAACAACCAACATAGTGAGATCCATGTTGAACCTGAAAGTCTTGGCAATTCTGGTTATGCAGCATTTTGTAATATTTATTATCCTCTGAGACTGAGTTCGAGTATTTCGTCCAATAAAACCAAGTTAATAAATTGCATTTTTAATTTTGAACTGACCATCTACACTTGAATTTTATTTTCATAGCTTAGTTACAGATAAGAAGCAGTTCCCATTACTATTTATGCTGTCCTGGGAACTAAAATAATATTTCATAGAATTTTTCTGTGTTTCAGTATTTCTTTTGGGTCAGAACCAAAATTGTTTAGAGAGTTTTTTTCCTAAACAAACACTTAAACCCATTCTAGTTACCATTTTTTTTTGTTTACCTTTTGAATTTGTCTCTAGAGGGAGAAGATCTCGTAACTGATAGATCGTTTTTATAGTGGGAGACAGAAGTTCAAATTCATTCTCTGCCAGATTCATAAGAGAGATTCTCAGCCCTTTTCTGCAGCAGGGACTTAAACCACTAGATTCACTGTCTGTCTTTCACTCTTCCACACTACAGCCAAATAAAATTTTACAGTGAAACAGATGCAGAAGGATACAGAAGTAAGTATTGGTTTGGGAAAATAAGTTCAGAACTTCCTGAACTTTCTGTTCCTTAGAGTTTTGTTATACATTCCATTTTTAGCAGTTTATAGCAATTTTTTTTTGAAAGAACTACAGCATATAGTAAAATCAGCTATAAACCCACAGAATGTAGCCTTAAAAACCTCATTCTCTTTACCTGAAGACTATTTAGATTATTTTTATTTTAGAGGGCATTTCACTGTGGCCCATTAATATTGGGCTCAAATGAGCCACTGAAATAATACATTGCAAGGTGTAGGCTCTTTGCTGTAGCTGTCCTGGTGCTCGCTCTTAAAAGCTTAAGCTTCATAAACCAGCAGGATTAATGTCAAATAGATCTCAACGAGGCACAAGCATTAACCAAAATCTGGAAAAGCACTCGGTATAGCTATTCCACTCATTCCAGTCCTTTGGCAATTGCTGACTTATACGCCCCAAACTAGAACAAACATGAATTGGAGCTCTTCCTGGCACACTATATGGCATCAAGATGTTAGTGTAAGCATATATTTTGTGTTCATTAGCTTTTTACAGTTCCCAAGAATCTTCTTATCTAGTAAGATGTCACAGACATGAAGGCTCATTTTAATCTTTATCAAAAACTTGTTATGTAAAACTGGAGGAATAAACTGCTCAGATGAATAAGCTTATACTGACCTCTGATGGCTGTGAAAGTGTATGAAACAGGGTCCTGGATCATCTGTGCTTCCTCAGGAGCTCCAGTGCTGTAATTTAAATAATGTTCATGTGACAAGAAAAAGCTCTTTTCAGATGGAAACCAAATAAGGGAGTCCTGGAATTATTTTTGCTTTGCATCATAATTTTCTTTTGAAAGCACGGTGAAAATGTATACAAGCCAAGTGTTTGCAAAAAAGTTATTTCCAATGGAAAGTCTGTTTTTCTATCTTTCAGCTGTTTGGAAATTTCAAAAGAAGGTTCTATTAAAACACCCATCCACCTTATGCCTTCTTTATAAATAAGTTTATCTTTCCGATCATAGGGCAGAAAACACATGAAGCATGAAAAAATTTCAAAACGTCAAAATTTTCATAGCTGCTGAGTTCACAATACACTACAAAAGACTTGATTCCTAGCACTATTAAGTTGGGAGAAGCACATGAACTTAAATCGCTGTCAGTATGATAGAAATTGTCTTGTGATCTTTGGAATGGACCCGCCTGGGCCACCAAAAATGTTGGTGGGGCAGGGGAAGAAGCCACCTTCATTCTGGCAAGATTTTCTCCCAAGGGTTTGTCCCTGAGACAAAGTCTGAGAATTTCTAGAACTTTACCCAGGAGTCTTCTTAGCAACTTTCAGCCTCTTAAGTGGAAATATCACTCTTTATTAAAAAAAACCAAACCAAACCAAACCACAACATATGGGTCATGCAAAGACAGCCTAAATAAGCCCCCCAAAACAGATGAAAGAGCTTTGAGAATGAAAGAAACAAGTGCCTAGGTTCCCTATCTGCAGGAAGAAGCTGAAACCAAACATCTACTTGACTACCTACCAAAAATTGTAGGAAAGAAACCACCTACGTTTTGAGTCAGTCCAAAAGAATCACATCTCAAAAAAAGGGTAATGGCAGAAGTAGAACGCAGTGTATATCATCAAAATTTCTTTTGCCTTTTTCAACAATGTACCCCTAACTTTTAAAGAAAAATCACTTGGTCACCAGCATATGGTTCCTTTCTAAAAAAGTACTCTGTGCAAGTGCCATCTGCTTCCTCTATATGTCCCTAGTCACAATTTGCTGACTTGGGTGATGTGAGATATAAATTAAAAAGTGAGGCTTGATTCTCTGTGCTTAGCTTGAATGGTTGAGGACTGAAAGGCTTTATTTCCTCTTGGTTCACTGTGTTGCACAGAGCAAGGCAGAGCTGAGGAAACAGCAGCACACACCCGCCCCCAATTACAGCACAGTATGGGGCATAGGGATGGTGATGAGAGCAGCACTTTGTGTATGATAATTTCTTATCATTTCTACCTGTGTTACCTTGAATAGACAGAGAGGTTCCTGCAAGTATAATAGATGAGGTGGTCTGGCCTCTTGTCCTGAAGTACTTCTGGTAACATCAAGAACTTGAGAGAGTGCTCCAAACCAACAGTGAACCACTCAAAGCAGCGTACTTGAATATTGATATCCGACCTGGTGTCACTTCTGCGCTCCATCTCAACTCCATATTCAATATCCCATTGCATACTGGCTGCCCCAGGAAATCTGTTTGATCCCTAAAAAAAAACCAAGCGAGTGATATCAGTGTCTTCAACATTTACAAAACACTGTTCCTGAACATTCAACATCACAGTGTTTGCAGAGAACCAGTAATATGGCATTGGAGTCAAGTAATGGTTCATAGCTGATTCCACTAAACTAATCCTCTGGCAAAGTTGGGATTCAGTGTAGAAACTGGGAGCCCTCTCACTTTCTCATGTTGAGTTAAATGTGGATGTTCAGTGCACATTTCCTCCTGCCAGCTGGGTTTTCATAGAAGATGCACCAGGAATATTTAAAATTAAAAGAGAAAGAAAAAAGATCTTTTGGCCTCTATAATCAGTTTGAAAATTCTTTGGTCTTAAAGTTGAGTCCAAAGTCATTAAATTTGAGAGAAAGATTCCCGTTTGTTTTGGTGGGCACTTAATCAGGTCCTTGGAGCTCAAAAGCAGAGATGGGAACATGAAACCCGCTACAGAATTTCCATCTTGTTGGATAGTCTGACTTTTCAGAATTTTATTTTGTTCTAACTTTGGAGAAAAATTCATAATCTTGAAGCATTAAACACACTGGCAATTCTGAAATGCCTTTAATAATTAAACCTGAACATATAGCATAATATTCTGTCAAAATAAAAGGAAATGAGAAAGTCAAAACTAAATCAGAAAATGCAAACAAGTCAATTCATTGATTTTTTTGAAACACTTACAAATGTATCTGTCAACAGTATAGTTGGGATGGAAACAGTCCTGCAAAAATTATTATTTTGATGAAACTACATTTTTTCCAAAGGAAATAGAAAGGCAGCAGTCTTGGCACAGCAATCCTGATAACCCCAGACACTGCCAAAAGCCTTTACTGAATTACAGAGGTTCAGTTCTACAGGGAAGGGTCAAAGGAGGGTTTTATGCCAACAACTCCCTGTTGGTAAAGCAAGGCCATTAAGTGACTGTTTCAGTGTTTGGTTTAAATTAGAGGAGCCTCATTACTACACAATCTGACTGTGTATGAAGACAGAGACTTTAAAGGTTGAACTTGTCAGACATGATCTGAATCCATCTTAAAAGCTCTTGCTAATCACAGCTAGCTGGAACCTGATACTGAATAAAGCATTTTTAGTCAAAAGCACCTAAAGTGGTCATTGAGGGGAAAAAAAAAAAAATCTTTGGAAGAAAAACTCCCAGCAAAGTGACAGCATCCTCTCTGCACCTATTTCCACCTTCCTGAAAGCTTTTTAAACTGCCAGAGAAGCAGGCTTTGGCAAAAATCAAGAACCTTGCTTGTCTGATGTATCAGGGTCTTTAGTAGCATGCTGAGAAATATCACTACTTGTGAGCTTTAAATACAAGCATGTGTGGTTCTATGTAAGAAAGGACAGAGTAAAGTGGTCATAAAAGAACATGCTTACACTACTTAGATTTTTGAGAGGTAGGTCATATTATGCGCTATAAATTGAGTGAGAAAATACAGCTGGCTCGGTACAGCACTTGGGTGAAGTCTAAAATCAACAGGAAAAGTACTCATTTGCAGATGAAGAAACAGAATATCATGGGTGACTCAAGTCACAATTCCTTTTGCCAGAGAACTGTTGAAAAGTGGTGCCTGGGTGGCACCTGCAGACCTGCTGCTGCACAGACAGCAAGCATTAGTGGCTAGCAAGCCTTTGAACTATAGCCTCCTCTCACATAGATACATTTCAACATGCCAAATCATACCCATTTCATTTCTTCCTTTGGTAATAATGGTATGTTAGAATGTCCTGAGAATACAGTGGGTAACACAGATATATCTACATCCTTTAAAATTAAAAGACAGCATATATACACACTCATAAATATACATCATCTGTGTTGATTTTAATTTCTGCCATGGCTTGGATTGTGCCAGGCGGATGGTGGGTTAATGTGGAGCACCGTGATTTAAGACTAGAAATTCAAATGTATGTCTTCAATTGCTGGACTGTCCTTAATGCTGAAAATGATTTGTACAAGCTAAAAAATTAATAAACATCTTGGGTCAAATAATTGCCTGTTCAAATGACTTTTATAGCAAAGTGTCACAAATGTATTACAGAACCTACAATTCACAGTTCATTTTCTAGGATAATCACACAATTAGCAGGAAAATTGGCCAATTTATCAAAAATTTGATTATGTTTATGACCATTATGCTAAATCCAACTTCTGCTCACTTGAACTTTGGTTTCTGAACTGCCACTGTTAGCATAGATTAATGCCATTGCAAGAGTGGCTCTGATCAAATTTATACCTAAAACTTTTTGGAAGAAGATGTTACATTCCGTTTTACCATTAAGTGGAGAAAAAACTCCTAAATTCACATGTAATAGAGGATTTTTCAGATTGGTGACGCAGTGCGCTTCTCTAATGTATATTGGAAACGATTGAACACTCAACTTCACCCTCTTCAGTAGATAGAAAAATCTTGCTAGTAATGTATTTTCTAGAGTATTTGAGCAGAAACACCTCAGGCACTTGTTGACCTCAAAATTATGGTCAACCTTTGTGCTATTATAAAGTGAGACTATGTGCTAGAAAGTTCTTTATAATACTTTGCATACTCTATACTTTATAATACTTTATATACTCTTTATACTACTTAATATACTTGTATACTTAATATACTTGTAATAATATGGTCTCTTCAGGGCACTTGATGCAACTTAACTGGAATGTGGGTTCTTGGGAGGTATTTCAAGAGAGGAATGGGTAGCCAGATGAACTTTTAGGATAAGAGGTGAGAGATGTTTCCAAGTTAGGGAAGCACAATACAGTAAGACATATCAATCAGTGTTAGCACCTAAAATAACCCAACGTAACTTCTGTAATAGTATAGTGGGTGCAGTGGGAATAGAGCGTACTTTTTTTTTTATTTACAATGTTATACAGACTTTTTGTCATTACACAGTGAAATGAGAAGTTGAGTGGCACAGGAATAGGGCCAGGATCCTGACCTATTAATTCACATTTGACAGAGAATAGAAACAATTAAATAAGAATCATGGGAAATTGAGTTTGTCTAAGTGCAGGAAAGTCAGAAAATCTCAGGCTGCCACTCTGGGGTGGAAGAATAAATTATGCAGAGACATCAAATACTTTTCCTATGTTAATTACACCTGCTTCAGTGGAGAGCAGATGACAGCAACACAGGAAGCCCACAGCTGGATAAGCACTTTAAAGTCGCTAAATTTGAGCAGGTACATCTGGTAAGGAGAACAGCAGAATGCCACACACCAGTGAATCAAACTGAAATATACAATTGAGTGACGAACCCGGAGGAGAAGGAAGATTGCTTGATTGGGAAAAGATACATTACTTCCAAGATAAGAAGTGTACCATCAGTATTGTGATCTTCATACTCGCATAACCTAGGAATACTGCATTTAAAATGATATGTTCATTGCTAAAGATGCGCTGTGTTTTAGCTGGAGTAATTAGCACACACAAGGTTGTGTGAGGTTTAAAAGAAAAAAAAAAGACAAAAAAAGACAGCAATGTCAGAGTACTTCAGTTTTACTGCAAGATAAATTTAGCTAAGTCAACCTTAGGCAGATGTATAGCACTGATCTTGTAAACTGAAGTGTCTTGCCTTCACTATGTTTTACCTCAGGAAAGCTAAGGTTTAGTACTTATCCTAAGGTTAAAAGCAAAAAAAAAACCCAAACCAAGCCAAAACAAAAAAGCTGCTTCAACCATAGTGAAGACAAGTAGTCAGTTTAATTTACTGTAAGGTAAGCAGAAAGGTTGTGCCTAGATAGGAATATAGCACTGGCCTTACATAGTTGGCCAGAGGCAACTACCTGAAGCATCACCTACCCCTTCGGTATTTGTTGTCAGGTAATCCACATTTGTTATCTTGCTCAAACAAACTCACCTGCCTTGAGCAATGAAGGCAAAACCTTCTTCTGTTTTGGTTTTGAGGTCAAAGGCAAAGCTTGGAGGAGGTGATTAACAGAATCAAACATATTCAGAATTGTTGGAAAACCATTCTGTTCTATTAAAAATACTGATTTGGTTTTGCTCCCAAATTTCTGAGGGTTTTTCTTTTGCTTTCAGTAAACATAATGTAGCTATTATCTTATTCTGGTCAAGCTGTTTTACCTTTCCTGTGCCTTCAATGCAAATTGATATATCAATTCCCACTTACGTATCCAACTCCAGATTGCCTCTGAGAATGAAGTTATTTATGCAGGATAGAACTTGTATGTTCCTCTGAGGTTAGGGATCAGTCCTTCTTCCACAGAAGCTTCTGGAAACAGCAGCAGTCAGCAATTTCAAAACCAGGTGAGAAAAATCCAGGCCTTAAAGATTAAAATGGAGGCAGTCATGAAATTCATATTAAATAGAACATAAAATCCAAACCAGACTAGACCTTTTCTGTTACAATTTGCTGACTAAGCGAGAATAAAACCTTACATAGCAGAAAGGCCAGCTTCTCCTAAAAACAGCACACAATCTGTCAGGCATCTCCCTTGAATCTGAATAACCTATCCTTTTAGGGATCTTGTGTTCAGGTAAGAACACTCTATTAGCAAGTGGGACATGAGGATTATTTCCATTCTAATAGTCGCATATATACCCTTGTCCTTCCAGCTGTATCAGTTCAGTATCAGCTGAACCTTATTTAGAACATAACATTAATCTGCTGCTGCTAACATACGGGATAAACACATCACAATCAGAAGCTGTCACAGTCTAAGCCAAATTACAGAGAAAAAAAACAGCACAGGATTTCAGAATATAAGACTTACGATTATCACATGGAATGCAGTGGTCAAATCCTCAGTGTTTGCAAATAATTTGACTATCTCCACCAAAGTAATCACGTGTGTCAAATATTCACACTGGATGTCTGCCACAAAATGTGGCAAACAAATCACATTAGTGCAGATCAACCAGTATAGCCCTCTTCTCCATTATTTAGCATAACTAGTTATTTGGACACCTTTCTTATGGTTCAGACACCCTTGCCCCTTCTCTCCTTTACCTTTTACAACCACTAGCTGTTATCCAGGCTTGAGATTTCACTGACCTACAAAAGAAATTAAAGACAGAGAAAGAAACAAAATTAATTTACACCCATTTTAAATTACATTAGAATTAACAAGTGACCTTTTACTTTGCTCTGATTTTTAATTGAAATTCAATCTATTTGTACTCAGAATAACATGTAAGGTGTGATTTTCAACACTGGCTCAATTTTTTCTAGATTTAAGCATAATTGGCCTCAGCAGGGACAAAAAAAAGGCAAGCCAGGGAACTCTCAAAAACTGCAGTTTGTGCCAGATAAAAACACAGATAATATTTCCATTGAATGCACTGTGGTTCGGAGCTTAGTCCTGAGTACCAGTAATGGCTAGCAACAGCGGCAATATGCCGATACAAAGTCCCTGCCCAAACACCCAGCACCATGGTACCGTATCAAGAGCTCTCCTTTGTGTTATTGTCACCTGGAAGAGAGATAACGTGCTCAAGCATTACACTGAAGACTGTGGTAAGAGGGGGAGCGAGTGTATCTACTATTTTGTCTCTATCTACTAAAAAGATCTGGAGACGGACAGCAGAGTGAAGTTACCTCCTTCGTAGTGGGAACTAAGCCCATCTAAATGGCCCCAGATCTAAGAAAGGTACAAAATCAGTTCAAAATAGAAGTCTGGCAGAGTATCTCAGATGGGAAAGACGACATACTGGCTCAGACCCTCATCATGAATGGCAATGACATGCAACTAGGCTAATTTATCAAATCGTAAATCTGGATCAGTAGATCTCGGACAACCAAAGACCCAATTATTGACTGTTTCAGTTAATGATCAATATGATGGAAAAGGTTTTTAATAAAAGCCAATAATATACAAAATATAAGGATCCAATATATCTAATCCAAACCTTACACTAAACCCAACTTTTTAAAGATAAATATGACTGTGATTTTCATGAGTATGTTCTTTACAATATATACCTAAAGGTGTCATACAAGTCCAGGGACAAGCTAGTCTTTTGTTCTACACTGACATGCACGTTGAGATTAGCTGCGCCTTTGCCCTCCCCAGGCAATGGGTCCATGCTGAATCCATCATTTTTGATGTCAGCTGGCAACATAGTCCTGCAGTATAGAATTGTTACTTGTGAAAAGACCCAGAAAACCTCTGTACAACCAGTAACACGCTGATGATAAAGCCTTGCCTGCATCCCAGATGTCTCCAGCACTCCTAGGACCCATTTTCACATGTGTACATTTCCTTTATAGTGGACTTATGCTCAGCCTGAATTTAAACTGTCCACAAACACCATCTGCCCTTGCAATGAGCACTGTACTTGTTCCTTTCTGGGCTACCGGCAGCCCACACTACGACCTGGAAATGAAGCATGTTGCTGCGCAATCCAACAGATGGCTGTCTTGCATTTCTTTCCATTAACAATCACATTTGCTATAGAGAAACAACTGTCACTGTTTTCTGGAATCTATTTCCCATCATGATTCTACATGGTTTTGCAAAAAGAAGGAAAAAGAAATTCCCTAAACTCTTCCATCTTGTTTATGGAAGAAATTTTAACTACAACATGACTGCTCCACTAAATAGGAGACTGCTATTCTAAACATTTTTTCTCATTAGGTCTCATCAATTATGATACCAGACTTCTTTCTACTTTTATTTAAACCTTTTCAGTCTATCTAGCTCAGCAGAATCAAAAAAATAAATGCACACAGATATAATCATCATCTAGCATAACTAGGTAAGAGTACCTGGTCTACACTACCTAGGAAATTACAAAAATGATCCAACAGTTCTACCTGGCCTTCAGAATCTTTAAGTCAGCAGATCCTAAGCAGACTTAGCTAAATACCACAAAACATAGTGAATAATTTTGTCATAAGCACTGTCGGCTCATTCAGTTATTATTTGTGGCTTATTCTTATTAACCGCATATGTGTATCTGCATGACAAATGTTTTTAGTCCTGAAGATGTTTATGAATCCTAAATACTTCACAAATAGCCAGTGAATAATTATCCATGCTGAAAAGTAATATCGCAAGTCATTATGGGTTAGATGTTTTTGGTTATTTTCTCATTTTAACAGACTAAATTATCTAACCATAGTGTAGAAACAGAAAACACGCCTAAACAGACAAATCAAATGCATGAAAAATATCAAATTTTTAAAGAAATAGTAGAATAGTAGCAGGGGATAGTTAATAAAAAACCTTTGTAATATTTTTTGTGTTGTTTTTTAATTGGCAAGAGTTAGAAGAATTTTTGAGCAATTAACACATCCACAACATTCATAGAAAACCTGGTCAGTTCAGGAACAGGACAAAAGGAAAAAAAAAGAATAATCATTTCAATAGTTCATCAAGAATAATTTTGAACGCTTCTAGTCCACAAGGGATTTAAAGATTTACAACTAATCACCATTGTCAGAGTAAAATCCCCCGTTCTTTAGGATTTAAAATAAATTAGACTGCACTCTGGACAACTCCATTGTTCAACAGACATAATAAACACAACTTAAAAGAGTATTTAGTTCAGATTAGTAGACAGAAGAGCTAAAGACAAGTTAAAACATACTGTTTACAGATATTTGCATGGATGCCAGTTTTATTTCAATTTTGCCTGCATTCACATTTGCGGTTGGCGTTCCACAGAGAACTTGCATATCAGACATACACCAGCAAATATGTCCGTAGTGGTCACTTGAAAACATATCAACATTTCTTCATCACCCTCTGTCCACAGAAAACTTTGTGGAAGACGACTCCCTGCCCCATTCTGAATGCTTTAGCCAAAAGCAATAATATTTTGGATTTGAAGCACATTGTTGGAGCTTCACGGAATTTGCACTCCTTTATATGCTGGGGTCAAAAATAGCATGCTTTCTCCACTTAGGAAATACACATAATACAAGATGAAACGTAGACTTTAGGATGAGAACCCAGAGAGAAAAATAAGGACATAGGACAATGTGCATTTTGTCATTAAAATGGTTATAGCTTTGGCCAGATTGGCTGTAATTTCATTTTCAATTACGTATGATTTTTTACAATCTCAGAAAGTAGACTGTCTAGATTAAAATCCTTTTTAAAATAAATGTTTCTGATGGAAAACAACACAACCAAACCACATAGAAAACCAGTTTCAAGTTCACTATTCTGGGATAAAAACTAGAATCCTGATTAAAATTTTTATCGTTCAGCTATTAAAGGAACAGAAACACTATCACACGAATAACATGTCAAACCCAATAAACTATTACCTCCTCCAAACAGATGTCAAAAGGAATTTACAGCTTAAAGTTACGCAGGTAATCATTCTAAACAACAAAGACATTTGGAAAAAAAACCACAGCTAATATCAAACCAGAAAGGAAAAACAAAGTTTATCAAATACAATTTCTGCTGTTACTTACTTACCATAACACACTGTTCTTCAGTATGCAGTTGCTGCGCTTCCAAAACTGTTCCATCAGATGAAAGAGAATGATGATGATAAAGCAATATGTAAAAGACTTGATTTTTTTTCTGTCATAAGAGAAAAAAAAATACCTACAGTTACTTACTTTGGGGAGAGTTCACATGGTGTCAATTCATCGTCTTGTCTTTTCCCTCTCTTTTGGTAGAGGATCTTTTTTGACATCGCAGAGGCCAAAGATGAACGTGAGGCCAGTGGATGAGGTGAGAATCAGAGCGGAAGAGGCGGGTCATAATTTTGCAGAATGTCTTTGCCTGGAGTTTTTCACCAGATTCCAATCTCCCCAAGTTGCCAAAGACTGTGAGGAAGATGATGAAAAGCATGGACCTCAACAGCTCACCAGGATGGTCAGTCACTCAGAGGCAGTCTGATGCTTGCAGTGCATTCACATGCTTGTGAACAAGAACAGGCAGAGGGATGAGGGATGTGCCACTAATTGCAGACATGATATCCCTGAGGTCCCTTTGTTCCATACACTTTGACACTTCATCCTGCAACAACATTTGGAAACAGGAGAGTGAATAATGAGTCCCTGGGATGAACCAGCATAGCTATTTTTATAATCTTATGCTCCCCTGAATGGAACTTGCATTTCTTCTGCAAATTTCTTCTTGCCTTTACTGTGATGCCCGTGTGTATTTTTTGAAAGCATATACTGCACAGCAGGTTTTTCATCTGCAATAATCAATGGTCAAATATTTTTGTGTAGCACTAAAAAGAAATCAATGGCCATGTTCTTACTGGAAAAATATCTAGCCCACATTTATATGACAGCAGAATATATTAAAAGACAGTATACTTGTGAAGTGAAACAACCACAGGTAAATTGTTCCTGGTCCAGGGATTGACACAGCTCGTAGTCTAAGGGGAAATTTTGTGGTTTACGTAAGTCCTTGCACAGTGGGGACTCACAAAGCAAATACCAACACAATCTTTGCTGAGAACCAATCTCCTTTCAGAGTCTCAGCAGCTCTTAAAATCCATGGTCTCATTATCTTGCATACAGCAGGCTTCTTTCTTGTATGACTCTATTTACTTTTTTATTTTTTAAACTGAAGACTGTTTTCTAGCGCCAAGATGCTGGGAATCTTCCAGACTGCTGGGTTCTGCTGAAGCTGCATGACCTCAACACAGACCCTCATCTCCATGTCTGGCTGATACAGCGATAGATAGTCAGTCTCTCATCACAAGCAGGCCATCACCCACAGATGAATGATCGCAGCCAGGTCTCCTTAACATACTCCAAGGTTACCTTGACATTTAGATGAAACTTAAAATCCCTAGCAGTCAAAAATAACTTCTGGCATTGGCTGTGGAGAAAAATGACATTCTGCAAGTCTTCCCTGTAAGTGAGTTCGAGAAGGCACTATGGAGAGGATGTTGCCAGGACCCCTATCTTTTGCAGACAGCAAAAGAAATCAATATGAGTACCTATTCTTTCCAGTCTTGGTGGACATTATCAACAGCTCCTTCTAAGCAGGCTGCATTTCATATTTACAGCTAAAGCATTCACAACGGAGCTATCAAACCTTTTATTGTTTAATTTGCTTTCACATCAGTTTGGCTAAAACTTCATGTTTTTCCCTGCAGTCTCCCCATCCCTTCTTTTACCAAATTCCCTCCTGCTCCAGAATATTTTAACTTTCTATGTTTCTGAGTTGAAGCTAGTGAGACCTGACGATCTGGCAAGCAAAAAGATTAGCACTGCGTTTCTAGATATGGACAGAACATCTAATGCTATGGTAAAGTCTTGATGAGAGTGCTCCTCACTCCTGGAGCTCTTGAGTTTCTGCAGTTGCTCACAGCCCCGCCAAGGAACTAGCTTTCCTATTAGGAAACTCTTCACAGTTTTTGATGTTGAGGATGATATGCAGACTGCATTCCTTGACCTCCTCATCACGATGCAGCCACTGCAGCAGACCATTGTCACTGGAGTTGATTTAAAAAGTACAAGAGAGGCAATTATGATTTGCCTAGATGTCTGCACACTTATCTCTATGCTCAGTTACGAGTATTGATAATATTAGGTTGCTACAAATAGATTTTTCTCTACTTTACATGTACTTACGCTTGGCTCTTTCAGATTAACTGACAAACCACAGGAATCCCATTCCTAGGTACCATATCATCTTGGAAGATTCTCATGGTGCCCACAAGGCAGTAGGTTTTTAGCAATACCTAAATGTGTGAAGACTGCATGAGTTATTTCAGAAACTGGCTAGCAAAGAGGGTGTGTGTGAAAGAGATGTCTTCTAGTGACTGTTGTCACAGAAAAGAAGTAGTTTATACGTAGTTTATCTCTCTCTCTGTAGCAGTGCAGGAAGATCACACAGATCTACACCCAGTTAGGTTAGCTTCATAAAACCCTTATCCTTCCTTAAACAGAGGAACCATTCTGGATCTCGGCTTCCATACTCTTCTGGAGAGGAAAAGATTTACCCTGGAGGAACTACTGGACAACAGAAGTAACAACTGTAAATACAGCGGGAGGAAGCTTGCTATTTTCTAACTAGAGCATGTTTATAAAAATATCTTTAAGTATGTCATACCTTATAGAATGATGTAGATATAAAAAACTAACTTTCACACACTGAAAACAAAATAAAAGAGAGAAAAGTGCTATGGAAGAAAAATCACACACACGACAGAAAAAATTCTACTATTATGTTGAAGTCAGTAGCAATAACATTGTCATAATTGCCTCCTTCCTTTGCATTAATATTTGTCTTTTTTGGCTATCGTGTGCTTACTAACACCCCAATTTGAACAGCACATACAAAGAGCATGTGGGCCATCCTCTTCTGAGGATTGTCGCATAAATGGTAGGTGAAGTGATTATTAAAACCTCACTAGAGGTTCTTTGATTTAAGGCTGCAAACAATAAGAAATTGACTGTGATTGTAGGAGGTACATGCTTCATTGCTATGACAGATTCACTATGGTCGTTAATTATTCCCAGTCTTCTAACAGAGCATGCATGTATGCAGCTGATCAGATGGGAGCCTGCTCTCCTACCATTCAGTTCAGTTCCACATACACTGATTAATTTCTAAAAATATTCTCTCATGTAAGCCATGTTCTCTTGGATTTTACTCCTGCAAATGTAGCACCTCCTTATTCCCAGGTCCGGTGTGATTTCTATCAGGCTTAACTTGATAAAACAATCTTCAGATTAATTTCAGACTAGAGACCAGGATAGTTTTAGGTTTATTGATGCCATTGTAACCAAGCTAGACAATAAAAGGACAATGAGGGATGGTGGCACTGTGTTACTAAAATTATTTGATCTTCCCTACTTGACCTTGGATTTTGTTGCCAAGGTCAGGATATGGACAAAAGACAAACTTATAGAAATAAAGAATGGCAACTGTCTCTAAAAAAAGGTTATGAGTATCTTTCTCCATCCAGCCACTTACTGGAGAAGTTTATGAATGAAAAGTCTCAGTTTCCTGACTAAGTCAGGAGGCTGACAAGGAAACACAGCCCCTGGAATCTATGAGGTGCTGGTTCATATTCAGCCTAACAATGGTAAGAGTCAAAATTATCCCCATAGAAGAACAGTTCATATTAACTGAACTTGCTAAGGTAAAAAAGTTTCCAGGAGGAAGAAATGCCATGCTCCTCAGCACAACTGGCATCCTTTAATCCCTTTTAGAAGAGGTCTGATTAAAATTAAATCTAGATATATCCCCAGCTAGAAGCTGACACACACTGTTGGAGAAGCTTATTCTCTAGATCAATATAAAATTAGCAGTTTCTTAGCTTCTAATGGTTGAGTGGGTACTCTATTTCTTCTAAAGTCAGTGACAAAGTACATACTGACTACAGTGGAGCAGAGCTAACTGGACTACAGCACTGCTCTTTAGCAAATATGACTCATACATAATAAACCAAAAAAGGATAGTTTTACAGCTCAGACCTTGACTGGGACACAGAAGATCTAGGTTCATCTCCTAGCTCTATCTTAAAGTTCTTGGGTGACTGAAAAAAAAAGTCATGCCATCCCTCTGTATCAGAGTTGCCAGATCAAAATCAGAGCAAAGAAGCCTTCCATCCCTTGACTTCTTGCCTTGGTCTAAATGGAATAAAGAAGATTTATCCTCAACTCTTACCTTCCCGAACACCATACTTGTAAGATCATAGTGTAATCATGAAGTGCTCTTGTATGCACTGAACCCCATGGGCACAAGCCTAAATGTAATGAGACCAACATCAAGTAAAGGGCTGTTTGAGCTCATGCTAACGGGGCAGCTCATGCTAACAGGGCAGCTATCAGACGTGTTGATCTGGGAGCCATCTCATTCCGTACAGTTGCACAGAAACCCCTGATTTAAACACCTATGAAGCAGAAGCAGCTGAGCTGTGACAGCAGAAAACTTTGAACACACTGATGTAGTTTTCCAAGAAAACAACTCTGGTATCTCCCCTTTATGCTGCAGCACTGACATGTCCTTTGTTAAAGACACGACATAGTTCATCTCGTCTCCAAGTACAAATGACTTACAAGTCAATTCTGTGCTTAATGCAAGCTGACAAAAGGAGGTTTATATACTGCGTGACAATACCCACTGCCACTCACTCGAAGAGAAGTTACTTCCACGGCCGCCTGCTCCTGTGCGAGACAACTCTTGCTTTGCCAAACAGAACAGATGACTTGGAGTGCTAACACTGTTTCCTGCTCTAAGTCCCTCAGCTAGAGTGTTAACTTCTATCTTGTGGCACGTCTGAAGATTAATTGGTATCTTAGCCTGCCGTGGTCCAGCTAATTTAAACACAAACACACTCTGTGGAGAGCAGAGAGCCTGAAGCAGGTGGGAGGGGAAAGCTGGTGGGCTTTGAAGGATGTGCAGCCTGCTAATATCTGCAAAAACTGAACAAGAAATAGATAAAACTAAATTAGAGATCTATTAAAAATAAATTAATGGTATCTGCAAATGAAATTAACTCTAAGATAATCACTCTAATAGCAGTGTCTCTGGTGAGCACTAATACTTAATTTTTTCTTATATTTGATGAAGGTATCTATTAATTAAAAATATTTATACAAGGTAGAGGCTTGACAGGAATACTCCGTGCAGCCATTCTTAAGGGAGCTGCTTCTGTTAATCAGCTATTTTAGAAGAAAATGCCTCTATTCTACACAACAAAGGCAAGACTGTACTTCCATAAATCTTATTTAAGGCCTGTGCTTTCCAAGTATCCTCTGTGGCTAGAAGTGGATGGAGTAGGCTGCTTTCTACAGATGATATAAGACACTTTCCTTCCCGTTGTTTAGTTAGCTTGTACTGAAAATAAACCTTCATCTTATCCTCCTCCTCCCTTTGACCCCCCTTTTATTGTTAATCTTTTATTGAACTGTTGAACATTCAAGTACAAAAGCAGATGATCTGATGAGCATGAGTGTATTGTATAAATGAGGAGGACAAAGCTAAATATGCATTCAATAGTAGGTATGAAAATATTACTGGACTTTGAAGCGGGGCCAAACCAAGATCATGTGCCATTAATGAGAATATTCAACGTAATTTTGATGAAGTGATGATTCTATTGTCCTCCAGTACTAAGAAGGAAAAGCTTAGCATTTGTAAAAAGAATCATTAATCACCATGCAGCTCTCTGGGGCATTAACTTTTTTCAGGATTTTCCTCTTTGTTTCCCTCCCCCCCACCACCTTTTTTCCTTTCTTTTTTTTTCCTCTCATCTTTTCAACACAAGCAGTGCTATGAAAACAGAGCGGATTAGAAGTTGTCCCTGACATATTTCATTGTAAGGTTGTTGGTTTTGTCTTTCTGCATTCATTAGTTTGAATTCTGTATGAGGCACCTGTTGGCTGTTGAGAATAAATCAACAGGAAGGTCACAAATGGCTTTGTATTGTACGCTTGCCTTTTTAAGCCCGTTGGGAACTCATTGCTTTGCTATACAGGAATAACTGCTAGAAAGGCGGCCAACCATGCTGTTTAACACTATTTCATTATGTGAATTGTGTGTGAATCGTGTAGGCTTCTCAAACAAAAGTTAATCTTAAAGTCCTGTTGATAATATTGTCATAATTAACTCAGGCTAGAGACGGCAGGAGTCTCAATTCATGATACCAGTTAAGTAAGCTATAGTTAAACTTATCTACCATTGCTATTGCTATGTTGCACGAAGAGAAACAAGCACTGAGAAATGGCACTTAGAGAAATAAACAGGGAAGGTGATGTATGGATGTAGCTTTCTGAAAACTCTGATAAAAAGGCCTGGCTGTGCAGTCCATCATGCTTGGTAAGTCAAGGATGGGTGGCATAAAAGCAAGTGATATATGTGTTAAATTGCTAAAAATTGGAACAGGGGGACAGCCTAGGAAAAGTGACTGACTTAATGATGTCTTTTGATTATGCTGCTGGTACGATATAATAGCACGGACGGCCATGCAGGAACCACAGAATAAATGCTGCAAGCCCCCTCCCTTTTTTAATCCAGCTGCAATGCAGCCAAAGGAGGAGGCAGAGCTGAAGTGAACTCTGGAGTAAGGAACGTTTTTTTTTAAGAAAGCGGAATAAAATAAAATGCATTTAACACAACTTGATATACATTATGGCTCATGAGAATGTCCAGTTCCCCGTGCCCTTTAAAAACTACATCTGAGCTTTCTTGAACATCATTTCTTGAACACTGCAGTATATATATAAGACTACCACACACGCCTGAGGAATGGAACACAAACTCAATGCCCTCCTTGGGATGGGGAGGGAGAGGGATGCAACCCTCCCAAACGCAAAAGCCTTTCTCACCTGACAGTCGGCTCCGCAGGCACTCACTGCCCCTCCCCAAGAACCTGTAACATTTCTATGAAAGAATAATTCAGCACTATTGAGGCAAGAAAGAAGGAGTAAAGGGTATTGCGCTCCAGTCCCTGTCCTAAGTCTTGCTTATACATTTTGATGGCACACAACTAAGTATCTAGGACATTACCCACCTGAATTACCCAGATATAAACTTTCCTTCTTCCATTTTACTGTATTACCTCCAGAATCTTGAAATTATTATTTTTTAAATTTTTATTATTAAAGATACATGCTACAGATATGTTCACAACATTTTAGGTCTGCGGCCAGTTATATCTACTTTTTTTTTCCCCCATTAGTTAAAGATACGTTTACAGTTAGCTCTGTATTGTTTTCATCAGATTGGGTGTTTGATTAAATATTACTTTTCCTCATACTATTTTTTCACCCATCCCTGCAACTTGGAACTACAGCCAATACCAAATTCAAAGCACAGTCAGAACATCCTTTCTTGCACAAAGTGAAAGCATAAAGAGCTGTGAGTTAAATTCATTCCATACTGAAGCTCATTGCAAAGCTACCACCGGCTTCAGTAAAGGAAAGACCTTTCCCAGTTATTACAATATATGAAGAGACAAATGTTGCAATTCATTCTACCTTAATTTTACTTAACTCTAAGGAACATCCAAATTACAAGTAATGATAAATGTCAGGCAAAACTCCCTCAGTTTCTCACCCAGAAGGACTGTTTCAAATGTTGGTCAATCAGGTTCTTTCTTCCATAAAGAGAGCAACTTTCCAATTCCAATTGTACAGATGCTCTAGGTACTGGTACAGTAGGAATATGTATTTTGCAGATTCAAGGGATTACCTCCAATAATAATCAAGTAAGAACTCCTAAAATTTTAGCATTTGCCCATCATTAACGTGTAGCATGAACTGCCCTATGCCCCAGACATTTCATTCAATAATTAATTCTGATGATACCAACACATTGAGCAGCAAAGCAGAATAGACAATAGAAAAAAAAAAAAGAACTATCAATCTGTGGCTAAGTGTTAGTGGAATGGCATTATTAACATTTTTTTCAGTTCCATTGATGGGCAGCATGCTACAAGTAACATGCAGTGCCAGCTCACCAGCTTGTGTAATTCGTCATCTTTCTGACAATGTTAATGGATCTACGTAAGTTTTCCCCCTGGTGAGAATCTGACCCAATATTTAGACATGACATTGCTTTGATAAACTCGCATTATAAAGAGGACGGTGGCATAACAGGCAAAAGCCTTCTTGTGAAGGCAGAAACAGAGGCAACTGTAGTCTGTCAGCACAGGTGAAAGAAGAGGGGCTGAAGAACAGAATAATAGTGATAAGTACCAGAATTTGATTTCATTAGCCAGAGAAGATTGAGGTTTTTTTGCTGGCCACTTTACAATTCTCTCACTTGACTTGTTTACTGATGGAAATGTTTGCCAAGGAACTTTGGAAAAATAGTGACATATGAACAATCTGTTGCGGCATATTGTAGTGGTGTTGTTTGTGCTGCTATAGATACTAAGCTTTTAGCATTTTCATAATTTGTCTTGAAAAAGCTGGAACTTGGCATGAAATTTTTGGGTGCCTCTATCTTCAAGTCAGATGGTTTTCATATTTTTTGTTACATTTCTGTACAGATTTTTTTCTATGTGAAGAAAAGCATGAAGATATGCTGTGTCAAGGAAAAGGAAAAAGTGTGCTCAGTTGAAGACAGAAGCAGAAGGTGGGAAAAAAGCACCAAATGCATTGCAAAATAAGGAGAAACAGGTGCAAACTTCTTTTCAAGGTGAGAAGAGTGTTTACAGGATACTCATAGGTCTTATGTAACTGCAAAATTAATCAGGCTGTGCAAAATAGGCCTTGGGATTTTTACTTTCTTTTGGTTCCAGGTCTTACAATGATGATTTACTTCAATGCTAATCTTCCGTACAGGACAGCAGCTTGACTCAAATCTCTGTGTGTGCTCATCCAATGGACTCCATAAAGATCAAATCAGCACACTGAGGGAAGTACAAGCTTCATATACTTTAACTGCAGACATTAAATGGGTACAAGAAAGTGCAGGGGCAAAGAGCTGTACAAGCAAGTTAAGAGAGAACAAACCATGGCATCAGCAATCACCAAAAAAGACTGAGCAAAGAAAACATGAGTCTCCTGCTTCTGTCTGAGCAGGATGCCTTAGGTCTGCCGGCCTAACGCTGAGCTGTAAGATACATTTCCGTTGCGTGATAAGCCTAGACCAGAACCTCCTGTTCAAGTACTTGAACTGCCATGTGGCTCTGCTGTGGTGGGACAGAGAACTACCTACCACAAACGTGAACTGTACAAGCACAGCTTGTATGTTGGAAAGAAGTCTAGAGAGGAACTGAAGAACAGGGAGAGAGAAAAAGGGAACAAAACCCAAACAAAATTATGGATGAGAAATCCACCTATAAAGAGAAGAAAATACCATACAAAAACTGGCCGTGAGGGAAGCTGGGAAGTGGTAAGTGTGGCCAAAATACTGGGGTATGTTATTCCATTTGGGAGTCTCTCTCATCACTTCCTAAGGCTCATATGGGTAGTTCCCATTACTGCTAAACGCATACGTTTCAGTCAGAAGAATATGACTTTGTCCTCCCCCTCCCCAAACCAGAGCCCACACAGAACATCCTACGCTCCTGCCAGGCATCATCCTAAACACACAGAAAAACTCGTCTGACACATGTAAGATTAATAAGGCATTTAGCTAGTGTTATGGAAGTCTTCGCTGCTCAAATGTCATGTCTTATCACAATTCTGCTACAATTTTCTTGACACTTTGAACTTTCCATAGGTCTTTTTGAGGGAGGAGGCAGCTGAAATGGAGTATTACAGTGCTGTTGATGAACCTGTTAGCAATAATGCTTGTTCTGTGCAACTTGGGGATGAAAATACACAGGTAATTCTGTTTGCTTTTAACATTTTGCCTTTCATAGTAGTTTAACAGGTGGATGCATAGAGAAGTTCTTTACAGTAGCTTTAAAATTAGGAAAAAAAATAACTGAAAAATTATACAGTGTATGCTTAACCAACAGAATTGATTAATTCAAGATAATATAGCTAGAGGTTTGGTGAGTTTAAGTGGCATTAGATGTGTATATGTAACACGAGGTATAACCATAATATATATCCATATGTATATATAGTTTATGATAAGATACAGATGCATGTATTAGAAACAATTATGAACCAAAAGAACAATGGCTAGCCCAGACCTCACTGATGGTTATTAGAAAGAAAATTCCCCCTCTGGGAATTTTATTCCACAGTTTATCTTCTAATTTACTCTTCAGGAGCTCAAATCAGCCACTGTTGCATGCCGGACACCTACTTATGGGCCTCTAGTACTATCCTGCAACACGACTTCTATGTTCTGACGTTCCCCCCATCAGTCCCTGTCCTGCTGTCTCATACCATGAAACACAAATTACCCGTAAAAATGATAATTCTCTTATTAGTTTTAAAGGTCAAATCAAATGATGTGGAAAATAAGCAGTGGTGTGACATATAATTAACATAATTGCCACAAAAACACTGTACTAAAGCTGTGTGGGGAAAAAAAAAAAAAAAAAAATCAAGCTTCAGTCTGAGGAAAAGCTTATCAGCCAGATTTGCACTGAGAGTATAGTGGAGCTGCACCACTGACACATGAACAGCACTAGCAACCCGACGATCCCCACCACATTCGGTTCTGAAATTACTCTCCTCTTTTTCTCCACCCTTTCCCACAAATATACGCACACACAATAAGAAAGTGAAAATGAAAGAGATTTCCCACCAATCCTGGATTTTAAACTGATTTGTTTCTAGATTTGGAACGTAATTTTCAAGGTCATTATATAAACACACTACCTTTGAGTGAAGGGGTGGACACAAAGACAGTCCTACCTGATGTCCCAAATGGTGTCGCACACTGGAGCTAACGAGGTGTGAGCAGAGTCTGTGTTAGGGGTCTCCCAGTCCCTAGCATCCCCTTTGCAGAGGCTGCTTTTCTCTTGCCTAGGCACTCAAGACAAGGAGGTAAAGGACTTCATTTGGCTTTCAGATAGAGGTGCTGCCAGCACTGCCCTTCTCCTCCAGGGCTCACCAGGGCATGGTCTGTGGATCCTGCTTCTCCTCGGGACACAATTCATGTGGGGATAAGCAGGAGCTTTGAATACGTAGGGTGCAACAACACTGACCCCAATAGAGGACTGTTGAAAGCTGAAGCAGTAGCTGATACGCTTGTACAGAGAGGAATGAAACTCAGCTTATAGCTTAACAGTGATTTCTTAAAAGCCCTCACTTAAAGAAAACAGACCCTGGATAAACGTAGTATGAATCCATGAAAGAAAAAAACAAAAACAAACTCACCACAATTAAAGCAAAATCTGAGCTATGTAAAAGGAAACTTAGTATTTCTTCTAATGCCCTGATACTGTCTGCTTAAACTGATTAACATGATGGCTGGGTTTGGCTGATAAATTTAGAGGCATTTTATACAGGAATTAGATAACTCAAAAAATTGGTAATAAGCTTGACATCTGCTCATTTTTCTTCAGGTTTAGGGTGCATCCCTCTCCTCTGTCTGCCTAGCACACAGTCATTACACGAGGCTTTCTGCTTGGTGCATCTGACAGCTGACACAATGATGCTTATTTCTGAGATGAAGACAGCAAGTTGTCCCTATTTGTGTCAATGAACTATTAATTCTGACTATATCGTTCGTTACTATGACTCAGTTTATTAGTATATCCTCTTGTGTTCTTATATCTTAATTTACATGTACTGTATTAACCATGCATGTGATTATTTTGCGCTTTTTTTTTTAAAATATACAAAGCCAGTCTTACTTTACTTTGATTAATTAAGGTTGATCTTACCTTAAAATAATTAAGCTGACAATAGCTGTCTACACATAAGAAAAATGGAGCAGGATATTAAGGAAAAGATGTTTTATTACATTATGTCTCCATTTTGGATTTATAACCCAGTTCATTTCATATCATATATATTTATCATCTCCGTTCTTAATAGAACTTTTTAATCAGCAGAAGTGAGAGAGATCACTTATTCATTTGACATATCACAAATTAATAAAAATGCAATGAATGAGCAAATCCAAATGGTCTTTCAGACCAGAAACTTCGCTGCTTCTGAAGTGCAAAGCTCTGTTATGAAATAGAAGAGGTAAAATTCTTTTAGCTATCAACAGGGGTTCATATAATTCACTGCATATATTAAAGGAATCCCCACAAGGTATCTATTCAAGGTCAAGTTATTTTACATTTCCATAATATTAAAAAGAGGAAAAAAAGTAACACAATGACACACTGAAAGAGGGCATCAGGTAATTAGATAAGGAACATTTGTGATCCAGGCATTCAGAAAGCTTAAAACTAATTTTAGAAGTGAGCAACACGGCTCACTTTTTTTTAGGATCAGATTAACAGAAGCCTCAAAAAAACACAGCTGAGTTGAAATATACTACTGTCAGGATAAAAGTCACTTTGCACATGGCTATCGGAGACACCACAGGTGAAAAAAGTTCAGGCAATACTGATCAATCACTAGAAAAATCCTTACAGTTCTTCAATGTTGCCAGAAATGCGTACAGATAACTAATAATCATGGGAATTTCCTTTTCTCAAAGCCTTCATACATATCAACCTATATGCAATGTTATTAAAGCTATTAAAGTTTAGGAAATAAACAGCTAAGAAGTGCATATTTGAACACCTAATTTTTACTACCCCATCCCTTTTCAACCCCTGCCTTTTGTTTTTCTTGCCTATTTGCTATATCTTGTCTCTGACAACAGATTTGAAGAGTAAGAGCTGTCATTTCTGTGTTTTTTACTATAGTGAGCACAACCAGGCCTGTAGATGTTAGAATAACAGTAATAAATCACAGTCTGAAGGGACAGCTCAAGCAAGGGAAATATTCTTTGTCATGAAACAGTTGGATCTCTGGTGGTATCTGGGCAAACTTTCCTGCACTGAGCACAAGCATACCCTGACACAGTTTTGGAGGGCCCATGCTGGGGATGAGGAGCTCGGTGCTTCTCCCAACGTGTTTCCCCACTTTCCTTGGCTGTCACCACTCCTGTTGATAGGGTGCTTGCGTCAGGCTGAAACTATGCTATTGACATGTGAATTGAGACCAGCTATTATTTTGCACAGCACTGTCTGGAGTTAAGTACGTCCATTTTCTTGAATTTGAGAAGAATAAAATTTATAATAATAATTATTATCTTTTTATCAACAGTAGGCTTCTCACAGACACAGGCCAACTTACAGACTTCTATCCACGGATAGCAGGTGTAAATTGATTTAAAAAAAAGCTTTTTTAAGTATCTGTTATAATGCTGAAGTGGCATAAAGCAGCTTTAGTATGAGTCTTGATCACAGTATACTTCATTAGTTGTGATAACTATTGCATCTGATGCTGTTCCAGCCCAGCCAAGGGATGGGGGGTGTGGACAAGAGGTTTCCTCATGGCTGGTCCTGGGGGTGTCAACCTATTAAGGAACTGTTCCTTGGTTCCATAACCTGATTTGTCCCACCATCACAGGGGTGACAAAGATCAGTAGAAGGCAGATTATAAGGCTGAACATTTGCCTTTGGTTTCTACTGTGATTATGAAGACACACCTATCATTTTTTATTCCCATTAACAGTTTTTCTTTTTTGGTATATACTGTTTATTATCCCAGACTGTAGGGTTTCAAGGCTAGACATTGTCTTTGTGTGCTCTGCCAAACAACACAGCTCTAATTCTTGTTGGGGATTATTAAACACTACTGCAAAAATCGAAATAACACACTTCTGGACAACAGAAGAAAAGATTGAGAACTGTGAGGTCCAACTTTAGATTTGTGAATGTAACATGATCCAGGTCCAGAGCATCACAGCAATAACAAATTGTTGAGGAGTCTGGCTGGGAGTTCCTGTTCACAGCCCCACACTGCAGCTAGCTGCGTAAGCTCAGTCGAAAGCCTTACAAATTTCACGCTTAGCGGGAAGATTATGTATGCACCAGCTTATTCATCATTACTAATCACTGCCATCAGATCAGCACAAGATTTTACCTGAAAGGCTACTATTGAGCAAAGAAAAAAAAAAAAAGTTTTAGACTGCTTTTACAACAATTTGCTCAGAGGCTAAGGATGAGGTTGCCACACTGAAATAACCACCATTGGCTGATCACAATTGATATCGGTGTTTTGCTCAGTAACAGACGAAAGCACAGTAGTGGTATAAGCCTGCCAATTTTGTACTAAATAAAAATATTAAAAGTATAATGAAGATACATAATCTGTCTTTTTTAAGACAGTATTTTAAAGTGTTCGTTATTGCTATACATCTTGCTTTTTGCAGCGTTCCTCTGCATTATAGAGGCTACCAAGAGGGGAACTTGTTTATCTCCCTCCAAGGCTGATGGCCCAGCTGAACTGCAGTTCCCCTTGCCCCTCTTGAAGTGGCCCACATCAAACTAAATTATGATCTCTTCCCCCCAAGCCCCACTTTCCTGCATGACTGCAGGCAACCAAGTAATTTCCAACATGAGAAGAGTTCTTGGGTTTGTCTGCCATAAGCTGTTGTGCTGGGAATGACTGGGATAGCTGACCATTGCTCCAGGTATCTGTATGGTAATTCTTCCCACTCTGAGACAGTGGGAGTGACGAGCCTACACTGGAATTTGAGGTTATGACAGGTGGGGATTCCCTTTAGCTCTAGACTTGACTTGGATGTGTGAAAAAGATTTTTCTGAGAAGTAGCAGATGAGAAAACACACTGGAAATGGACACGAGAAACCCAGCTGCTGTTATGCAGCCATTGAAATGTTGCTAAATGAACATTTCAATGTGGACATGTTGAATTTAGGCCTGAGGAAGAGCCTGGATCTGTGTAGCCATGAACCTGCCTGTAAAGCAGCAACAAAACGCTCCTGAATGTGAATTCCCTACTCAGCCATACAAGTTTGGCATCATTTGGAGGCTCTGGGTGTGATACTGGTATTACTTGAATGGGTTTCAATGGCGCAACAGCAGTGATTTGTCTACCTAAGGCTGGTCTTGACAGTAGCTGCTGAGACATCAGAGTCAGGCCAAGAAAAACATAATTATGGATTATTCTGACACCCAGTCTGTCAGCAAATTATTACCTAACCTACAACTACACATGGCCCGTTCCCAGAAAATGAGTAAGACTCAAAACAGATCATAACCAAACGTATTCCAGTGCAAGAAGAGCCAATTTACTGACCCTCCACGCACCTGCAGAAGGCACCTGATGGCAACTTTACTTATGTTTGAACAGACTAACAGCAGGTAGGAAGAGGAGTTTCAGATCTGGCATAAACAGTAGCTCATCTCATAGTTTCAACTGCTTGTCTCGAAGATGTCAAGGTAACGGAGTCCTGAAGTGAGCTCTGTGAGATGTTTATCTTCTGAGGGCAATGCTTTATTTATTTTTTCTGTGACTAAACCTCTTGGTGGTTTGTAAATATTACAATCTTTTTTTCTTTTTACTCAAAAGGGAACCAAACAAAAAATCCCCAAATGATCCAATGAGTGGAATGGTGCCCTGAGAAGAACATTCACAGCCATATTTCAAGAGCTGTTGTCTAGATTTCTGTAAGATGTTTCGAAGCATTTCCTTCAAATAAGCTCTATTTGAACCAAGGTACAAATGAATAGAGAAGGCAGATTAAATGACACCACGCTGATTTGGTGGGCTTTCATCACGTACTTACTCGGGTTAACATGGAAGACTGTTCTGAGCCTTCTGTCACTAAGTTTTATAAGCAAGCTGCAGCAGGACTTCTGTCAGCAGAAGTTAAATGTACCAACTGAGGGCAGTATATCATCTGCACAAGAACTCGCTTAGAAATTGAGTGTGCGTTTGTTCTGTAAAATATTTTCAGCCAACTAATGTTTCTTTCTCATCAGAATTTTTTTCCAGCAGATTTTCCAGCCAGTTACAGAATGGATATTATGACACATAAAAAATCCAGTCTGCTTTTGTCTGTACAGAACAGAATATTGCTCTCTGGCTTAATCTTTCAGTGGTCACCAAACAGAGTAGCAAATTACTGCTGCAGGAGGTCTGAAGCAATTTATGTAATATTTTGCTCATGAAGACTTACTGTTATTTCTCAGCAGTCATAACAGAAAAATATATACTGAATACCTTATTGCTTTTTAGCATTCATAGACTTTGCAACAAACATGTCAGGAGTTGCCAAATGCAGTAGTCAGACAGAGGTGAGGCTGCTGCAGCTCAATGTTCCCACACCCCGTGAGCAGTGAGGCTGAGCATCTATTCCTAATAGGTACCCACACAAACACAGATATACAACAAATATATACATAGACACACAGCCAGCTACATGGCTCATTGCAGACAGAAACACTAAGCACTCACACAAACAGCACCAACAGCCTCCTCATTTTCCTCTCTGGCTGAGCAGGATAAAAGCCTGTTAGTGAAGATATACATACACCCCCCCACATATATAAACATATATATCTGCACACACAACACAGATACCCTAAGTAACTGTCCTCAGACACAGTCTATCCAATAGCTTGCTCTCAATCCTTGCTCTCCCCAGCAGCAGGCAACTCAGGACCAGCAGCCCCACTCCAGCTGCTGGTCAACAAAGGCTCTTGCATGCACACTAGATATCCCCCCAGTAAGTGGTCTTAAGCATTCAGCCTATCCAGTAACTGGCCCTGGATCCTCTCATCTCTATCTGCTTCATGCAGAGACACACACATGCAGATAGATCCCACTCAGTTGACCCCACAGACATACAGACCTTATGGTCTCCCTATTAGTTGTCTTGGACTTCCGGGTCCCTACAGTAGCCAACTTGCAGACCCTCTGGTCTCTGGCCCAGACTCACAGTTGCCTCGATACCTGGTTCCCATGCCTCTTATTCAACTCACACGTGGTCCGGTTTGTTACTTGCTAGCAATCACACACTGATGCACACACTGTTGCTCGCTCCTTTTGCTGGCACCGCAGGCACACAAGCCCCTATGATCTATGGTCCTACTCCAGTTGCTGGCAATGAGACCACCATACGCCCACAAATGCACTCAAACAGAGACCCCCTCATGCAGCAAGAAATTGAGCTTACTGAGAACACAGGACAAACTGCAGTGATCAGAAGACTGGTCCCTTTTACCCCTTTTCTATTTTTTTCATGCTTGTTCCTTCCCAAATCACCTTGATCCCTCTCCTTTCCCTGCCTTTGTCTCTTCCCCTAAATGAACAAATCTAAAGATCCGAAGGTGTTCCTCCCCACACCCCATAAGGCGGCCCACACCTCTAGTGGTATCCCCCACCCCTCATCTGTAAGGTGCTCCAGAGACCATCTCCCATTGTCCCACAGTGCTGGTGGCCCTCCAGCCCCTGGGGCTGAGGCTCCCCGGGACAGCCTCAGTAGGGTCTGGGTCTCCAGTCTCTGACTGGGATATTCGGTCCCCCAAATGCTATGGCACCTCTGTGCTCCTTCATGTTTGGGGCAACAAGCCCTTATCATATAACCTAACAAAATACGCAATATCAACATCCTGAGCCGCTGCAATGGAGAGCAGAAATCTTACTGGAAGGGTACAGAACTGTGCTGAGTAAAACCTGGTCATAACAACAGACTCCAGACCACCCAGTGCTCTGTTTTTCCTGTAGAATGAGGCATCCCACAGTTACTCAGAGGCACGGTGAATTAACAAGTTATATTGCACTTCAGAAACACAAATACCTGTAGTGTTCAGCAATACATTTGCTATGCAACCAATTTAATCTACAAGTTAATACAAAATGTTTCTGTTTTGCATTCTGATTTCGCTGTTACATGTTAGTGCTTTCAGGCTGTAAGCTTTGTACAGAACTACAAAGGTATCTGGAATTAGTATATTTTTCATACTTCATATATGATATTATTAGAAAAGCAGCAATTATTTTGGCACATTCTAACTAATGTATAAGGTATATAACATTTATATATTTGAAAACAAAGATACAGACAAACACAACTGAAATTCAAAGGTTTTTGGATCATTCAAAGCTGGACAGATCGTTTATGAGGTGGTGAGGCTGAGGTAGTACACTAGTATGCCAGTTTTGTGGCTGACTGTACAGAAAAGGTTAATTTCAAACTCGCATCATGTAGTTTCCATGCAGATCTGTTCCCTTCCAACCACTTTCTGATGATTTACTGTAAATGAATAACCTGGCATAAAAATGGCTCATTCAAGATGTGAGGCACTAGCTCAACAGCTGAAAAATACCATAGCAGTAACTTTGCAGTCTAAATGCCGAGCTTGGTATGAATGTGGTAACAAAACCAACAGGGCAGTTTGATAAGGAGCCTATCCCTGACTAATGGGAACAGAAACTCTCTCTGACGACCCCTAAAGGGGATCTTCCTGCCCGCAACACTGAAGTGAAGGAAATCTTCAGCAGCTGAAAAGCTCGGAAGAAAGCGGTGGGGGGGAATCCATGTACTTCCTAGCCCTGGGGCAGAAGGGCTTATTTAGAAGCACCAAGTGTCCTACACAGACTAGAAAGCCCCACTATGGGCCATCACAGGACAGGAATTCACGGAGCAGCAGGCATCCTTCTTTCTTATTTCCACAGTTTTTAACAGATACATGGCAGCCTGCACAAACCCTTATGGGAAGTCCCTAATTTCTGGGGATTCCTGAGTCAGTCCTCATTAACTTTTTCAGTTGGGATCTGGTGTACTGTTTTGAAACAAATCTCCCAATTGTCCTTATCTGCTTTACTTTCCTTCATGACACAGGGTTGTCTCAAAGTGCATGAACTGGATCCCTTTTGGATGTACTGGACTGGAAGATGATGTCCAAGAACATGCCCAATACACCCCAGCTAACAGCAACGGCCAGTTCACAGAGCCACACTAACACGATTAAAAAACCCAAACAACTGCAATGCAACATACATGTTGAGGGAGCGTCCTCAGCACCAGCTGTTTTGCTCAGCACATCCCAGCCCTCCTTGGCTGCCTCACTACTCAGTGTGGACTCAGTCTAGCCAGTGGCCATGTGGCTGCTCCATTAAGGAAAATGAACAGAAAACAGATTGGCACAGTGTGGGCAAAGCTGAATTATTCCTTTGAACTTTCAGGCACTAAAAAAATAGTAAAGTGAATAAGCCACATAAATCCCAGCATTGCCGGGCAGCAAATGCTTGTAGCTCTAGAGCAGTGGTTTTTAAGCACGTGCATTGGAGAACTGAGGTCTATCCACACCAACATGTGCTTTCTTGTGCTCTGATTTAGCACCCCTCACAGCAAGCACTGTGCTTGGACTGCAGAATTTTTTGAGTACCGCTACCATAAAGTTTTTTTTCTGACCTTACGCTTTTCATATAAGTATAAAAAAATACTTATGATACTTATGCCATTTTTTTTCCCATACATAGCTACTGTGTTATGCTCCAAAACACAGGCACGCTCAACCTAGGCAAGTAAGACTTTGCAACATAGGCACTATCATCACACAGAAAGCAAAAACAAACATCAAGAAAGTAGATAGCGTCTACCGTATTTTAGGCAAGGGTGACTAAACCAGAAGTGACATCTAGGACAGAGAAGGAATCCACAGCATTTTCTAAAAAGAACAGTGTGTAAAATGAAGACTACATAGCATCAGAACGAAACTGGGAACCTTCAGCTCCCATAAGGCTAACACGTAGAGTCAAAGCTATTCTGCAACAGAAGCTAAACACCTCTGAGATTTTCCCAGCAGAGCCATACAAAAGTTGACCCACCATCAACTTCTCTTTACCAGAATCAGAAAGAGATGCTAGATGCACTAGGCCATGTCCTGGTGGAAGCTGGGGTGGTGACTCACATGAACTCATCCCTGGAGAGCCGATCCACAACTGACCTTAGTGGAGAGGACAGAGTTTGTGGGAAAGAGCAGCAGCTCCAAGCAGAGAAAAGCAGCTGCAAGAAGTAGCAATGAAAGGAAGAGGTAAGAGTTCAGACCTTCTTTGGTGTGTAACAGTGTTGACACAAGAAAGAGATACAAATCAAGGCTGAAAACTAAAATGACATTTTTAAAGGTCTGATCAGGTACTCCTGACAGTGAAGTAAATCAGTGGAGATTTACCCTGCTTAAAAGTGCAGATATGGGCCCCAAACTTGGCATTAAAAACATGTTAGCAGTATTTTGGTATTCTTGCTGAACCTATGTCTGAGACCATACACAAGAAATGGGCAGTATTTACACTAGATACTGAAGGGGAAACTGTAAAGGTGGTAGAAAGTAAAGGTTAGGAAAGGCAGTGTACCACAGACCAGGCTGCAAACACCTTTTTCTTCCTCATAGGAAAGGAACTTTCTCTGGGTCCAGTTGAGCAGCCAGCGCTTCCCCAATGTGAGATAAAGATTTACCATATAGCCCACAGAGAGTAGAGTCAGTGTCATTCAGCCAGACTGAGCTGCAGTTTTTCCTGTAATTTGGGCATCTGTTGAAATGCTCTTTTGCATTGCAACATGCAACTCAACTGTGGGACTCATAACACTTGGCATGTCACTCTGTGTTAGCAAATGCTGTACCCTTTGACAAATTCTGACTGTGATCAACTTGGCACTCAGTATAGACACCAAAAGTCATGGATAAGTACAGAAATGATTGGCCTGATTTTCACAGCTATAGAGCACCCAGTGCTCTAAAAGCTCAGGGGATTTAGTGTTAAAGTTTTGGTTCAGTCTGTTGTAAAGAAAACAGACGCAAATTTGCATTCAGCTGAACATCTCAAAAGTTTGAGATGGCTTAATACGATTATAATTTGCACCCATATCTTCTTTGAAGACAAGAGATGAATCATCTGCAAAATTAGTTGCAGATGGAGGCTCAGGTCTTGGGAGGCTTGAAAGATTCCAGGCTGTTTGGAAGGGTTTCAATTTGCATCCACAGCCAGTTCAAAATGAAAGATGAACCAAACCAGCTAATATACATTGAGATAGACTGTAAGGATCTCCTTTGTCTGTCTCCCCTGGAGGAAAATTCTGGCATAATAAAAGGATGCTAAAAAGAAAAACAATATTTCTTTTCATATGTTTTACCCACATTGTAAAAATTTCTTTACTGTTGTCCTGTACTGCTGTTGTGTCTCGCTGTAATTGAACAGCCTAATGCAAAAAGAAATATTATACAATCTGAACACAAACATAATGGGTATTGAAAAAAAAATCCTTGGCAACAGCCAGAAGTTAAACAAACAAACACAAAAATTATCTTGCCTAGGCATAGCATTTCTATTAAAGAAGGCAAATAAATGAAATGCCTTTGTGTTGGAAAGCAGGGTACTTCTACATATATTAATATATATTCAATTCTAGCTAGTTGTACATTTTTTGTTACAAAAACATTTGTGATTTTAGAGCATGGACATCTGCCTCTGCATTAGGCTGTGTCCTGGACAGAAAACCTTTGCTACTCAAAACTAACACAAAGGTGTGGAGAAGAAGAAATGGAGTCAAGCAAAATGGGAGGTGGGATTTCTGGTGACCAGCATGATCACGCAAACATAACTTTGCAAGAAAGATTTTAAGATTTTTCAGGTTAATACTGCAGATTGCACACAGAAATTAAGCCTACATGGTAAAGTGCTTAGAAGAGCAACTAAGGGGCTGACATGTAGAGCCAGCAAAAGCAATAAGGCAGTATTAATAGCGTTTGTAGATTTGGTAAGGGTTGTTTTGTTTTGTTTTAATATTGTTTGGTATGAGCAGATTTTAAGAAAACTTTATGTATTTTTGTCTTCCCTTTTACTTATTTAGATAGAACAACAAATTAACTGGTTTGTATGCCAGTTCTGAGGACAAACTAATGAGGAACAAGCTGTAAATCAAAATTTAAATAACACATATTGAAAAACTGAATTAGAGAAAAGCATTCACTGATTGGAAGTTCCAAACTAATAAGGATCTACAAAGATTAAAAATGTTATTAGCACACAAACCTGTATCTTCCAACAATTTTGACAGGAACGTATAGCATTGAATCTGGAATTTTCAAACTGCTGCAAAGATATCCACGCCTATTATTCCAACTCCAACCTCTGGCAAACAAGTATTAGTATCTTTCACTTTCACCACATCTAGGTGACTGCCACCTTCCTATTGTTGCCGCTAAATCTTTTATGTATTTCTTTCATATACATATTACTAATAAAATATAAAAATATATACACACATATATATGAAATGTATAATTTTTTTTCTTTCCACGCACCCCAGGCCACAGCAGGCATATACTTTGCTGGCTTTACAAGCATGACATCCCTTAATGATAACTTGCAATGAAGGAGATTAAATTGTATGTGATTATAGTATCAGTTCTAAACATGTCAGGGCTCTAGGCATTTAGCTGTACGAATCTTCTGGAATGTTCAAATATGCCCTTTTCATAATATACTGGAGAAAAATGCTAATTGAAAACATTTTTCTTTGAGCGGTAGAACATTCCAGTATTCCTTAATTGGCACATACATTTCTCACCACAGTCCACCTGACACAGCACAAGTTTTGAGAGCAAAAGATTTTCTCTCTTCCTCCATTTTCCAGTGTTTCCACTGTTATTTTAGGGTATTTTAGCCATCAACAAATACATATCTTAACCTACTTCTCTACATAAAAAGGACTTTTCCGACCATGGCTGGGCCATTGTGTCCAACACAGGCCATGTGGAATCAAGTTCCCTCGCTGGATCAGCTAATGAGGACTGAAAAGCCAAACTAACAAGGCTTCTGCTAAATTAGAAAGTTCATTCATTCCGGTCACGTTTGTTTAAACTCCCAAACACATAAAAGGCTCTACAATAGCGTCACTACCAATAGAAGGCTGTAAAGGAGTGGATGCATATCCAAGAGAACTATTCAAACAATAGTAGATAAGAGCTAATAAACAGTAAGCACAAGAAGAGTTGTGCTAGAATGCTAACGCAGGTTCAGCGGGAATCACCTTTTTAATAGTACCAGCACGAGTATCTCTGTCTATGCATTTTTCACCAGTTGAATGAGAGCTGGAATAATCCTGAATCCTGCTGTGACACCACAGGGCAGAAGTTCTCATGCCTTTTTGGGGAGCATCTGCACCAGTGAGTGTCCTTCCCCTTTCTGAAGGGCGTAGTTTTCATTCACATAAGAAGCATCACTGATTTTCTCCTACGCTAGGATGCCTATTACCTAAGAGAACTATTAACATAAATGAATGCTTGATAAAGCTCTCCAACAAGCACCTGAGGACTCTGGTCTATGCACCAGTCCCTTCTAGAGGGAAAATTTTATGGTCCAAGATAGGAAGAAATCAAGACTTAGGAACACTTTTTGCTGATGGCTTTTACAAGTAAATGGCTCTAGTTTAAGATGATTTATTCTGATCAACACTTCAATAATTACAGCTGCCGTGAAGTCACCTCAGAACAGCAGTCCCTTAAGTAAGAACGGCCCGAGCCACGTGGCCATTTTCAGCTTAGTCAGGCTTTTATTTGGCATTGAATTTCTGTAAGTCTGTGCATTTTTAATACATCAAAATGAAAGCCTTATCCTTCCTGCCTTATGAAGATCAATATGGTAAGTGTATTATATTGTCCATCGGACAATAATTGGTGCCGCCTTCTGGAAGCACAGTGCTGACTATTATGGCAAACAGTGGAGTATAGTTTTCGCTCAGCAAGTCACCTACAATGGATTTTGCTTAAGACTGCTTGACTAATGCCCAAGAACTTAATATTTAGGGAAGAAGTGCAGTAAAGACCATGACAGATCACCTCTTGGGGTTTTTTTCAGATTTCCCGAGACTTAGTTTCTCTTCCAAATCCATTGCCAAGTTGATTGCAGACCTCATAAAGACTAGAAATGCTCTCTTTGGAAATGCTGGACAGGTGACTAGAACAGCAAAGACTTATTATCTGTAGCCTTCATTCCTCTTAGGCTGTTATGCATATTTTTCTTTTTCTGGCAGGGGTTAGTTAGGATTGTTCCCTTCCCTGTTCAGCATACAGGATTTTCAGTAGGAGAAGAAATCTGAGTAGCACTGTACTCGGGGAGAAAAACAGTACTCCAGACCAATCTAGTGCAACAGGATATGCAATCTAGTATCACTACAGCATCACAGGACGGACGGATGTGACTGAGTTTACCTTAATTCAGGTAAACTGAAAGTAATGTTAGAAGACAACAGAGTGAGCAGCAACTGATAGTGATCACGTGCCAAGTGCAATGCACATTCACGGGTATGGGTGTTCAGTTAAATAAGAGTTCTTTTTAGAAGGCCAAAAAGGGGAAGCCAAAATGGGGAAGTGTTATGAAATTGGGGATTCTATTCAGGCTCTCATAATGTATTTATTACCATGGTATCTGAGGGTTTACCTTACTCTTTTTTTGATTCTGTCTGGCTTTACTCTTGACAACTACATCTTAGTCATGTAACACAAAAGCTGCTGCTAAGTTTATATAGGGTCATGTAGGCACAGGACAGCAAGGAACATTTGAAATCTAGCTATAAAGACAAAGGTAAGACGTTTGTTGAGCAAATATCACAACTTCCCTTTGACATTGAGACCTTCAGAGGCCTCTAAGAAATATTCAGGTATGCTTCAAGACTTGGAACACTTGGGATCAGGTTTCCTTTAAGACTGCTTCATCTAAGTCCAAGCAATCATGAAGAAGCAGCCAGAAGAGTATTCTAGTCAGAAATCCACAGCTCCCTGCGGTCAACTGAGATGCGGACTTATCACCTCTATTGATATTAGTCAGAACCTGACAAAGCGTACTTGAGGACAGAAGTGGTGGGTCCACTGGCAGAAGGAATGAAGGTTGGTTGATCCATGAAGGATGGGTGGAGGGAAGATTATTCAGGAAAACAGTCTATTCAGGATATTCTACTGGAAGCACCTATAAATTGGAATTTGTATCACTGGAGATTTGAATCCATAGTGGTATCTATCTGTCTAGATTTTAACTTTGTTCATGGATTATTTGAACATTCTGAGCAACCCCTGTGTCCCGAGAGAACTAGGAATAAAGTGAAAGAAAAGAAAGTGTCACTCCTGGGGTGACAGCGGTTCAACGCGCAGGAGTCATTTGTATTACCACAGCATCCTTCTTCCTCAAGCAATGACACACCATGAATGTAATCTATTTAGAGACTTTAGAAAGGTAGCCTTGTGATAGCTCTGATCCAAGGAACCTTGCTATGGATCCCAAAGATGCAGGGGGACTGGACAAAGGCAGGGCTGCATGGGAGGGCCAAAACAAATGTATGTTTCCCCTCTTCCTGCCCACCCATGGCTTGCTTGCTGCTCGCCACAAACCAAGCGGTTTTCTCCTTTCCTCTACAGAAGCAGATGATGCGGTGGAGGAAGTGTCAGGAATAACAAGCAGTACTGCAGGGTAAGTAGTAAAGCCCTATAGAATATATAATCTTTTATGAAGAACTCTTTTGGAAATACTGTAAAAATATCTGTTTATTTATTTGGGGGGGTGGGGGCAGCGGCACAGATCATAAGCTTCCTATCAGTCAGAAACAGTCAGTATGGACAAGCTTTAATTTGCTCTGAGACTTAGAGGAAAAAAAATTATCTTTCATTCAGGGCACTAACATATCATCTATGCACAGAATATGTTTTTGCTTATGAAGTATTAATATGATTTCACCCCTGAGTAAATAGGATAGTAAATACATTTCTATACATGTGCTTTTAAGAATGTGTTTGAAGAAGCTAGTTTTAGTCCATCCATTGAACACTAAAGTAAACCCCAAATGATGGGGGGGGGGGGAGAGTACTGTGAGCTTTGAATTCAGAGTTAATCCTTTCATGCTCCATAAATCTTTAGTGACCACCAACACTTATGCAAGACATACCTTTATCCAAGCAGGAAAGATTAAGTTATAAGATAAATACATGTAATCAAGATGCGTTTCATTTTTTTCCCTTTCTTGAATGATAGCTAATAAAACTGGAAAGAATTGAGAGTATGCCTGCAAAAGCAAATAAACTCCAGAGATACAATCTGTTCAAGTAAGAGGTTGGTTAAATGTGTTACTGTTTGGTGGAAGGCACTGGAACATTTCCAGTTCTCTGCAACTTGCGGAAAAAATTAAGAATAATCAAGAAGGTGATACTAATATTACCCACATACATATACACAAGGAAAACAACACAGGGCCTGATCCAGAACTCACTGGAGTCACAGGGTTGTAGCTATTTAGACCCAGGCCAGATCCTGAGCAAGCAAAGAGCTTTTTTTACAATTCCAGTCCTATATTTAAAGCCCCAAGTGTGTCAGTATCATCATCATCTGCCAAAAAAGCATCCAATTTTTATATTTTTCATGGATAATTCCATCCAAGGCAGATAGAATGAAAGAGACGCCACGTATCACACAGAAGGTGGCAAGTTTGCACATCCAGGTCCATGACAGCAACACAACAGCGTACTCTATCTCCGCTGTCAGCCTTTACAGTCCAACATACCCCTCTAGAGAGCACTATAGCAGTGCCAGGCTGTAAGAAGACTGAGCAAAGCTTTCCAAGAGTGCAGTACAGTACTTAAATAGGTGCCGAGATTTTGGGTTCTGATGCGTGAAAAAGACCCAGAGTCTGTTAAAGGTAAGAACTTGCTAAAGAGCACCATAAAGAGCTTGATGGAAGCACAGAGTCTAGGCTGTGGCAGCAACAAAACAGAGATAAGATTATATTATGCCAGAAGGATAAGCGTTAGCAGATTAATGGCCACATGGTAGTCTAAATATATAGCAACATCTCTAAGCTTCAATGACATTTTCTGGCAAATAATACCACCAAACCCAGTATTCAACAATGGGGAAGAAGAGTGAATTAAACACGAGCTTGAAAAGGGACAGGTTGCCCGTGCCATGTCTTGGAACTTTCCAATTTTGTCTTGAGCAATAAAACCAGGAGATGCAGAGTGCAATTAAACAGCTGCTTAAACCAAAACAGCCTCTAGAGCAGTTGCAATCTGACATTAAAAAACATGCATGTTGCTGTTTTAAAAATAATTTTTTCCACATTTGTATAGTTATGTTTTTAAGGTAAACCTATTCATTTATCCTTCATCTTGTCTAGCGAAAAATCTGACATTAAGTAACCTGACATGCACGAGGCAGTCTGTATTTTCGTGGGTGGCAAATCTGTTCACTGACAAACTTCTAGAAAATCTGTCACCCAGCAGGCTCTGGAGGTCCCAAAAAGCAGCAGGACAATCTGCTACAGACCTGCTTGGGCCTTAGCTCTAGGTGGGTAACGCACATGGCCATATTGCAGGGGGTTGTTCTCTCTTGGCAAGCAGTGGCTAAGCATCTTTGGCAAATCACAAGAAAGCAGCGAAGAAAATTAGAGGTCAAAAGGAGCACCATCAAAAACGGACTTATTGGCAAATGCCTGTTGCAAGACAAATAACTATAGAGGCAGGAGCTTCAGAAACACCTGCGTTCACCAACTGTCTTCCCAAACATAAACTGTCCATTTCCATGCCTGCAGTTCTGCATCAGAATATGCAGTTTATTCTTTGATATACTGAACGCTTGTTTGCAAAATTCCTTCAAACCTGATGCAATGAGCCTAAATGAATGGAAATGAGGAAAGCAAACAATAGGATATTAGTAATTTTGCTCATTCAGGTCAAGCTTCCAGTTCTACGTTCAGTATTTTTTTCTGTGATTCTGGACCCAAGAAACATACAGATAATCAGTCAAGAGTTACGAGCCAAGACTGACTTTTCATCTCATTTTGTCTCAGGTGACACTACTGTACAAGTTTTTAGGTGATGCTTTCATCCTTCACCTTTCAAAGTGCAGAGCACTTCATGAAGTGAAAAACAGGAGACAGAAAAAGGGTGAGAAAAGCCATTTGTGCAATGACCAGATTCTAACTTTACCCCTCAAATATACAAGTAATTTTGCAGCTTTACTATGGTGGGAAAACAAGTTTCAAGCCACCGATATGTATTTGATATCTAAAACCAGAGAGACCAGACTAAGGAAAAAAGAAAAACACAAAATACAATCAAAAAATGTCTCACTCTCAGTGAGAGCACGTGAAAGACTACGTAAAAATCAGACACCTCAACTGGTTACTGACCTCTCAGGTATTGTTCCTGCGTACACAAGATTTTAAATGTCAGATAATGCGCAGACACATCTTAACTCCTATACCATACACCGGCATACCCAAACACTGAGGCAAGTACTTCTTTCCTTTTCTAGAGCTGTTAAAGAATTAAGGCAGTAAATAATTTAGTAATGATTGGCTATTGAGACTCTGTGGAATAATGAGTTATAGTCCCTAAAAAATAATCTGATTAGATGCTATTTTTAAATGAAAAACAGACAGAGAAAAAAAAACACCAAAGTCTTCTCTATTTATTTTGAAGTGAAAAAAAATAAAAACAACAACAAACCACAAAGCACTGCATCATTAAAGAAATGAAGCCAGCATCTCATATCTGTCTTCACTGATTCTACAGCCAGGAGAAATTATGTGATCACTAACCTGTATTAAAAACCTCAGAAATGTCTCAGTTGTCCCTGTATTATTACTGATATGATCTAGGGGAAAAAAAAGACAAACTGCACAACTTAATTATGTAAAAATAAGCCTGTCAGTTAAAAGAAAAAAAAAAATCCATTTTGAACATAAATAGGCTCAGTTTTCCTATCAAAACTCACTTTTTCCTATGCCAATCAATTTTGGGTAGAAAATACTTAAAGCCTATGTCTAGGATACAAGCCATTGATCAAACCTATGAAAAGAAAAAGTTATTGCTGATTAATATGTCAGCACTAAAATGATGCTAAACGATGGAAAACATGCATTTATGAGTTTACATGAAAAGTAGGCAATGCATAGAAGCCCTTATAGTCTAAAGAGCAATGAAAAGGCATCATCACAAGAAAAAGAAATGGAAGAACTATGTTTGTCCTAAGCTGTCTGTATAATTCTGATTTAGTACTGGATATTAATCCATCCTAGACTACTATCAAACACTAGTGACACCATTAATCGTTCTTTTCACTGGAAGTAAGGACAAGATCTCTGGTGCTGTGTGGGAAACAGAGAATTTTTGTTCCTCAAAAGATACAGAGATTTGGAACGTAACTTCAGTCCAAATTGGAGAAAAAGACAAAAATTATATCAAAACTATCTGAAGGAGACATTTTAAAAAGTTGTTTTAGTTCTTTAGATATTCAGGCTATTTTGACTTTTTTTCTTTTACTATATAAAAACATCATAGTTGAAAGGAAGCTAAGACACAAAATATCCCATCAGAACAAATGGCAACATCAACAATAAAATTATAAGCATTAAAGAGATCAAAATATTTAATTTGGAAAAATACAGGCACGTGATAAATCAGGGTTTTCAAAAACGTCTCCTCCTTTCCTCCTAAAAAAAAAAACCCCAAACAAAAAAACCCACAAAAAACACCACCAAACAAAAAAACCCAAAACCCAAGACTTGCAAAATTTTGAAATGCATTTTGCTTTGGTTAAGATTTCAATAAAATTACTCCCTCAGCATTTCCCCAATCAGCTGTATTTTTGAGGACTGCCAGCAAATGACAGATAAAGTACCCCAGGTTCCGCAGGGGATAGAAGCACCTACTGCTTATGAACCTGCAATCCCCTTCTGCCTCGAGAGCCTCACACAAATCACATTTCTTCACCACATCAAGACATGGCCACAGTCCCTGCGCATTCCCGTTTCTACCACTACCAGCCTGCAACAAAGCCTGGAAAGTAGGAGAAAACAGACTGAGTTAATGGTAAATTTCCCTTTGATGTGTACTGTTGAGGCCTGTTCTTCATTTACACCAGCATTACAGCTGCAGCAGCACAGAAGGTAGGAGCAGAGACCTTGCTCGTGCACAGGGCTCCTACCTGTGGAAAGCACTGTTTGACTTCATTTGCTCTTTCATTATTTCCAGCTTATACAGGATAAAGTTTATCTCCTACCCTCCTCCCCCAGGAGGCTTATTTGTTCATCAGGCATTTATTTTAAAAATGTTCCGCTAATTTCCATGTACATTGCTGCTTGGTGCAGGGAAAATAGATTCTTTTTATAGATTTATTTAATTCACAGATGCTATTTTAATTGGTCTCCCATGCAATTGTCTCTCACTGGGAATCTGCATGGCTCTGGGGAATTGGCAGCGACTTTCAGAGCTTTTCCAGGTCAGCGATTCAGATGTAACCAGAGTCACTGGTGACTGAGAATTAATGTGGAGAAGACTATTTGATGGCCTGTGTGAAATAAAGTAATGATTTCAGTCCAGTTGCAGTTTGATAGATTACTAGCAAAACCAATCGGTGCTTTTATGGGCCTTTTTGGAAAAGGAGCCAGAAAATTAGCTTCTGCAAATTACCTTTCATGTTAGGGCTGAAGGCAGCCATCAGGCATGTAAGCATGAAGCCTTTATTATCGATACACCTTTTATCAAGGTTAATTGTGGAGATTTCACATTTTTTTCAAATTCTGCCAGTTTGATATTCTGGAGACTGTTTGCCACGCTCTGCTTTAGACTAAGAACGCTAATCTCTTTAAGCTTCATCTGTTATCCAGGGGAGGGAGGAACGGAGACAGAAGAGGGAGGGAAATACTTGTCCTGCATTATTCTTTACAGAGCCTAATTTAGAGAATTTGGAGCATCTCTCTGCACTGCCTGGAGGGACTGCCTTGGGCACGTAACCTTTAGAAGGCTAAAATTTGCTTTTGTAACCTTCTCCCCCCTGTCCCTGCAAACACACTGCAAGTGTTAGGCTAGATTGCCAAAAAATGTGTCAGACCACTAAACTCAGATAAAACCACTTTGACACAGCTTTATCCCTCAGCAAATTTTTGATCCAGTAAGTCCTAACTGGACATTTTGCAGCAAAAATAGTTCTCCACCTCACACTTCTGTTTGATTAGCGCATGCTTGTTTTCTAAACTCTCATTCATCACACTGACAAGACCTCCTCAAGGACTGGCTTTTAAATCAGCAACACCATTAAAAGATCTAGCTCAGGTCTTGTTCGTCTTTCTCACAGAAGGGAGAAGTTACAAGCAAGCTCGTGTCTGTAGTGAAATACTGTTCTTATAGACAACAAGATCCTGCAGTCTTCAAGGAATGAATGCACTGGTTCAGATAAAGTTAATGTATAAAAACTAAGATGAATAGAAGATGCATGTGTTCTTCAAATTCCTATATAACCTTTTCCATTCTCTCATTAATTCCTACTAAGAAAAAATAACCAACAAGGAGCTTAGTTTCTTCATAGTTCCCTTGCCTGGCTCTCAGCTGTGTACCAACACAGGGATATTTGGGTTGTTTTCTTGTGAGGTTTGTAATGAATTGCCACTGGTAACAAACTAATGAGGTTGTCAAAAGCTGCAACAAAACAGTTCTGCAATTTATATGAGCAGGATAGGGTCTATCCAAAATACATAAAAAGGTATGCAAAATTCAGCTTTCCTCAGCGTTAAAGAAGAAAAGGTACGAACATCTTCATTTATTGTCATGTAAGGAAAAAAGCAGACTGAGAAATTAAAAATTTCCCAGGTGAAAGAAGAAAAGATGTGGAAAGAAACCTAATGACCCATTTTGTCCATGACAACAAAAATGGGAAGTAATACACAGCTAAAGCCCAGTTAGTGAGTACTTTTCTGGTTTTGAGGGGAAAAAAAAAAAAAAATTCCCCCTTCCTTGTCATAACTTATTCAATAGTGCTTTGGTCCAGGAAAGAGAAGTATTCTATGCCTAAAAGATTTCTTCTCCGGTTTGCGTACTTTGGAGACCTGCACTTAAGATGTTCAAATTCAATTTACAGTTTATGGCACCCATGAGAAGTTTAAAAATTCAGACCCACTGAAAAGAGGAAAAAAACCCCCCGAACTTCTGTTACTTCACACATAAGGGTAGGGGATGCAGGGCTACCTTCTGTGCAACAGTGACAGTTGATTTTCTGCCTTTTTTTTCCTCCTGCTATTCAATGGTCAATTTGCAGTTAGTTTTATTAACTTCTGAAAGTATCAGTGGTTGGAAATAGCTGTTTGAAACCCAGGGCAGTCCCCAATCCCATAGAAGAATTTGAATAGGTAAACTGCTGTGCAGTAATTCAGAAATTGGTAGGTGTAACACATCATCTTCTATTATAGCTGTCAGTTCTGGAGGGTCTTGGTTCAGTGCCAAAAGGCAGTCAGGCTGTTCAGGAGACTGCACACCGCAGAGCCTTCTGATGGCACAGCTCCGAAAACATGGGTGACTGTCCCTTTGAGGCCCGGGCTTTGAGGTTCTGCCTGAGCACAGAAAAAAGCAGCAGAAAAAGAGCAGCTGCTTTACCAACGGGTCATTCTAATTACCAAGAACGAAGTGGGACAAATAGATGATTCCCAGTCACAGGAAATGGTATTATATTGATAACCAAGATGCAATCAGATCCTGAACTGGTGAAAATTATCATGGATCAGTTAATGGTGCAGTTATTCAAGCAAACAGAGAACCTAGCCTTCTTCTGTTAATCTGTCGAACCTCTGATCAAATGTGTGTCAGTTCTAGCTTACTGAAGCTGTCTACCCACTCCTGGAAAGACTAGATGTAAAGCATACAGGTGACAGAGGGTACAGTTATCCACAGGGTACCTAGGGATCCATACAGTAGCATATGGCAAAATACTCTAAGAACAAAGGGATCAGGTGAATAGAAAGCCAGTTCTGAAAACAGGTTGGAAGCAGCCCAAGGAAGAGAAGGCAGGACTGCGGCAGCACTTGTCCTAGACACCTCAGCAGTGTGATTTGCAAGTGGAGACAGCTTATCTTGGGACTGAGGTACTCATTCCTGCCCCCTCCCTTCTCTCCAAGCTCCCTGCGGCTGCTGAGCTCAGCTGCTGCAGCTCATAGCTTTTATCAAGGTAAAGAGCACTGCTTTGCTCTCCCTCAGTATACCAGATGACGATGCAAAGCAGTTCAGCAGCTGCCACACAAGTAACTGAGTCATCCCAGCAAGGCAGACAGCTATGGGGTAGAATTCCTAACAATCATCAAAATGTTAGCAGTCCCTCACTGCAAATAGGATACATGAGATACGCTGCAGTTGGCGGGGGGACAGAAGCACATGCTGCTGAATGATACAGATCCGTAAGCTGAAAATACAGGGTTCTCACTCCACGACTGAGCTCTCCCTTGAAGCCAAGTTAGGAGCTGAGAATTCAACTGAGGCGCCAAAAGGCTTGGGGTTTCACCAGCACCAGACCACAGCCAGAACTAGCTCTGAGGAAAAGCAGCCAAGGCAGTTGCTGGCGCTGCTTAACTGGGTGACCCTGAGAAGCAGCTCAGGTCATCCAGCTGGGAAAAAGCATTGGACCTGGGACCTGTTGCTACCCCTTACACAGCAATGATCTTCATACCTATTAATTTCCATGTATACAAAAGCCAGCAGCATCATAATTAACCAGCACAGAGAGACAGGTAGTGAAAAGGATAACTCGTCTCTAGCTCTGCAAATTTTCAGTGTGCTGTAGCCAAACACAAACTTTGTAGAATGAATGCTACTCTCAAGGAGAGACAGAGTTAGCACGGAAGGAATAGGTTCATGTTCCCACCCACTGAAAGAAAAAGCCCATAGTAATGACAGGAATTGGGGTTATTGGGTAATTTAAGTAATCATGCAATTGCCTGACCGCTCCTCTGCAATCTCTGTAAAATATCCACTTTCTGGCTAGGAGAAGCATTAGACTGAATTTCATAGGGAGTGGAGAGCACAGGGAAGACAGAATAAAAGATAAAGAAATGGAGAGTTTATTTAACAGCCCATTAGGCTAAAGGAACAAGATACTCATCTGTTGCTTTTCACAGTGTACCTATGCCCAAGGTCAAATTCTGATTGATCTCTCATGGAAGCAAAGTATGTGCTTATGGGTACATCAGCCTACACACACACACATATATGTATATAAAAACCCTAAAGTGTGCCTCACATATATGTGCTCATGTACCTCTTTCAGAGCACTAAGATATACGGTGTACGTGTCACCATGACCTACCTGTTGCATGAGATGTGCTTTACTATCTGTGACATTTAGGACTTAACCAAATGCTCTTGATAAGCGGAGGTATCAAAACAGCGGGGAGAACGTATACTCACAGTCAGAAGCCATTTCATGGCTACCAGGCTATTCGGGTACTTTGATTTCTTTTTTTTAGTGCTGTAAAATATTAACCTATGTTTTAAAGAACCTCTGTGCTGTTTCCTATCAATTCTATGCTTTCCAAGAACTGGGAAACAGGCTGTTGCTGAACTTTCTTGGCCTTCACTGAGGAGTATTGTGTTCACAGAAGAAACTTTCAAGTAGCAGCTAGAAAAGTTCAATGCCCGACAGCGTTAAGTTCCAGAAGCAGTGACTTCCTAACCCACAATTTGAAACAGTGATCGCTTCCAGGAACAGAGCTAGTTCTTACATTCTGATTTTAAACACTGCTGCTAATCGTGTCTTATCTTGAAGCTAACAGAGGCCATTTTGGTGAAATAGTTTTCTGGCTTTCTATTGGTTTCTTGTATTGTTTTGCAAGGTTTTGAATTATTCATTATAAAAATAGGGAATACTATGTAAAGAAGCTTTTGAGATTACAGATAATTAAAATGTTCACTTTTATGCCTACATGCATGACAAGCTCTTAACTTTTTTCTTGGCAAGAGGGTAGAAATTTACTTTAACTGGAGACAGCGGCCAAAGCCAATATCTAGCTAGCTACTGTAATTGCTGTGCTGGGAACCAGTGTATATTTAATATGCAATAAAAAAAATCCTGGCCAAAACCTCCGTTTCCCATAATGACTGACAGCAGTGAGGTAAAAGCAACTCAGTTTTAGCCCTTGTCGTTAAAGCTTGTTACGAGTGTCAGCGAAAAAATGGATTCAGCTTTTCTGTATTTGATTATGCTAGTGGTCAAGCACAACCTTATCATCCAAGGACTCCTTTTAATAACAGGAGAGAGGTGAGCACTTTCAGAAGGGATTTCCTCCTACATTAGGGTGGAGTGCATCATTCTCTGGGAGTGTTTACATCTCTGCAGAAATCAGTTTAAACTAGCTCCTGACTTTAGGTTTGCTAAAACTAGGTAAAATGAATATCACACTATGTCTTCTTACTCCTCATATAGACCATACTTTGCTGGAAAATTAACAGCCACAATCACTTGAAGTGGTGAGAGGACCCCAGCTCATGGTCACAACTGCTGGACATCGCAGTCCTACTACATGTTAAAGGGAAATTTCCCATGGGTCAGCAGATTTGGCTTTGGTGGGGTTTTTTGTTTGTTTGGGGTGGGGGTTTTTGTGTTTGGTTTTTTTTTTTTTCTCTTCCACAGTTCATTCAATCCTCTATAAGCCACTTAATTTCTTCTAATTTAAAGTGTATGCAAGCTCCACTTGATTATCCTTGTTGCTCTTCATTAAAATAAAATATTACTCAAAGTGTGAACATCTTCAGTGTAGCTAAAACAATTTGGGATAGCAACACCACCCAGCACAGAGCTTACCGTTAATTCCTTAAGAAAATATTCATCTAACACACCTAAAGGCACTGCAGAGATGAGGCGTGCACGCATTCTTGGGGCAGATGTTTCCTGTACTACGGAGTATCCTATGAGGCTCTTGTTACCTAAAGATAACAGGCATCATTTTTGCTATTTTAGGAGAAAGCAATGAATACTTTACATGTAGATGCTTTGGAAGTGTGCCTGAGTGACACGCAAGAAGACCAACTGAAGTCCCAGCAGAGAAGAAAAATTAAATGCGAACAGATGGACTAATTCAGCATTTTCAAGTAGCAAAATCCAAATGTGAAAGAAACCTGGCCGGCTACAGATGACAAGGCCTGTCTCAGTTCAATCTTCAAGCTATAATAGCAGGCTCTTAATTTTTATTTTTTTTTTTCTCCTCCATCAAATTAATCTTCTTGAGGAAGCTGGCATTTCAGTAGGTTTGAAGCAGTCAAATAACCTTCCTTCTCCTGGGGCTTCAGTTTCAAATCAAAATTCAATGTACCACTCACTAGACTTGTTGCTCTCAGTCTATTCAAGAAAAACCAAGCCAATCTGCACAGTTTGCTATTTATGTGTGCCAATATCATCTGTTTGGAAAAGGTCAGAGTAGAAGAAAAAGTTTTCATAGGTCAGCCTTGAAGTGCCCTACCAGGGGTTCATGCAGATACTTAAACAACTCATTTCAACATTGCCAGCTTCCAGCGTAAGTTGATGATTGACTACTATTAACAATGCTTAACTGAAAACAAAGAAAATAAGCAAGAATACCCACCAAGCTCACTCTCACTTGTCAAAGTCCCCCACCATACAAACCTCAATTATTTGTAATGTACCAGCAGCATGGTGAACCATATAAAGTGGGTCATGCCACTGGGCAACAGTAAGAATATAGACAAAATATGTGATTTCTTTGATTTTTTTTTTTTAATGGAAATAATGGTGTGTGGGGGTTTTGGTTTTTGGTGCTTTTTTTTTTTAGCTGGAGAAAGAAAAAGTTCCAGGGAATCTGAAGCACCTTGCTATTTCTACAAGATGAGTAAGAATGTCAAGAAAAGTCATGAAAGAAAAACCTTTTCAGTGTTTTGACTTGTAATATTTTGAAATTTTTTATCATTTAAAATCCCAGGAGTTTGTTTTTAGAAAACAAATGGTCTTAATCACCCTCAAATACTTCTGTTATACGTCTAGTTCTCTTAAAAATGCAAAGCACTGAATTTTGAAACAGAACAATTTTTTCTTTCTTCCAGTTTTCAAGACTATTACTAAACTAAAACCTACAGTTCTTTCCACAAAAAGTTTTGTGAGAAAAGTCAGGTGGGCAATGCAGGAAGGGAAGAACATGCTGTAAAGGTAGTAACGTTTTAAGGTTTTGACAGAACTTATAATTAAACTCAGATTATCTGAATTCCATCAAGCACCTTGGAGCATACTGTCTTTTCAGCAAGATAAATTAATTCTTATCATTATATTTCATCTGAAGTTTATAATCTATTCATATGGGACCTGTTGCCATTATGGAATATTAACACAAGCCTAAAAAGAAAAAGGATCCATATTACCTTACCCATAATGTAGTTATTCGTTACTTATAATGAACCTCAAGAGGTTCAGCAAGGTCAAGTGCAGGGTCCTGCACCTGGGTCGGGGCAATCCCCAGTATCAATACAGGTTGGGGGATGAAGGGATTGAGAGTAGCTCTGCCAAGAAGGACTTGGGGGTACTGGTGGATGAAAAGTTGGACACGAACCAGCAATGTGTGCTCGCAGCCCAGAAAGCCAACCATATCCTGGGCAGCATCAAAAGAAGCCTGGCCAGCAGATTGAGGGAGGTGAGCCCTCTACTCCGCTCTGGTGAGATCCCACCTGGAGTACTGCATCCAGCTCTGGGGCCCCCAACATAAGAAGGACATGGACCTGTTGGAGTGAGTCCAGAGGAAGGCCACAATGATGATCAGAGGGCTGGAGCACCTCTCCTATGAAGACAGGCTGAGAGAGCTGGGGTTGTTCAGCCGGGAGAACTAGCTGTTCTCAAGCTGGGGGCTTATAAGAAAGATGAGGACAAACATTTTGGCAGGGCCTCTTGCGATAGGACAAGGGATAATGGTTTTAAACTAAAAGAGGGTAGATTTGGACTAGACACAAGAAAGAAATTTTTTACTCTGAGGGTGGTGAAACACTGGAACAGGTTGCCCAGAGAGATGGTAGATGTGCTATCCCTGGAAAAGTTCAAGGTCAGGTTGGACTGGGCTCTGAGCAAACTGATCCAGTTGAAGGTGTCCCTGCTCACTGCAGGAGGGTTGGGCTAGATGAGCTTTAAAGGTCTCTTCCAACCCAACCTAATCTATGATTACATCTCCTTCCAACGATACATGCAGTTCTGTACTTTTTTATTTGGTTTGGATTGTTTACATAACCCAAACTGTCTCCACACAGATCCTTTGTCTCACAGCTACTGAAATGCCAACTCCCAGCTGCTGGAACAATACAGAGATCAGCAAACTATCAGTGGGTAGGCTGAGGGGAGCTCTCAGTCTCTAGACAGAAAATTGTTAAAGAACCCTTTTCTATATACTGTGGTATGCAATGGCCAGTATCAAAAGCAATTAGGGATTCCATTTACTTTCCTCACTCTAGCTCCATGTTTTATCTAATGGCTAGTGGAAGAACTTTGTAATTGACCTGGAACAGAAAAAGATAAATGACCCTACACGGGAGACAAGTGTTCTAGGTTCCCTCACTGAACAACATGTATATGTAAGTTCATCACCTTTAAGAAAAAGAAAGTGAACTGGTTTTGAAGTTAAAGGGAGCTGAGTATACGGTGAGCAGCTCTGGCTGAACTTCTTGTTATGCTATTTGGTATGTAGACCAGATAAATTTCACCAAAATGTCATATTGTTTGACAGTGATTTTCCCTGATACACTAAGGAGTGAAGCTGAACTCCTTCCAAGAAAATAAGTGTATTGTTATATCAAGGGATAAAAAAATAATAATCTGGGAACTATTGGCAACACTACAGGCATAACACTAAACTGTTGAGTACAATAAAAATACATGAAATAAAATAATGTGAGGCAGAACAGCAATAAAATAGAAGATGCTGATAGTAACCAAGATTCACCTATACTAGAAAATGGAAAATATATAACAGAACCAGAACTATACTGTAACAGTAATGTAATTACCTTTACTGCAAAGTGCATCCCAATCTAGCAATTGCATTGTAGTTCTTGCCAGTGAAGTTTAGATTGAATCACTGATGATGAGACCCATTAGCTAAAGACTAAATCAAAGTATTATAAATGGGGGAAATGCCACAGCAATATAGCATAAAGGGTCTCTTTGACCAAAGAGCTCTGCGGGATCACACTGTGGCTCTACCCAGCTGAAGTCATAAATTTCAGAGTAGTAGAACTAGTCCTAGAGAGTTGCCATTTTAATCACATCAATAAAACCACAATCCACTACCATCCACAAGTTTCCAGCACCTTGAAAAACTGGAAATATAGGAAAAAGTAAAAAGTACCAAAAGTAAAAAAATAAAAGACATTATACATCTGACCATCATTTAAGATACTTTACATTTAGATTGGTTTTCATGCAAATAATACAAAGGAAATCAGAACACAAGCATATGCTGTTTAGATGAGCAACCTTTAAAGTCCTTTCACTCTGGTCTTCCCATTGTAAATTGTCCTAAGTTACCAGAGCCTATGATACAGCACTTTGCCAACAGGGGCAAGCTCCTTCCTCAGATATCGTTTCCAGCACAGAAGGTTTCACTAGAGAGGGAGGGAATTTTTCTCTGGAGAAGCTTCAAATTGGCTCTAGGGTCCCTTCAGTCAGGTTATTACAACTTAGCAATAACACAGACTTTTAGAGTTCCAGTTCTGTGTAAGCCAGGGAGGGGACAAGCCCTGCAGAAGTATTCCCTGGTTTTGCTTCTTTCCCTGCCAAAATACCATTTCCTCAGCCCTTGAGCAATGCACCACAATTGGATCTTTCTCCCCTACAATTGCCCTTGGCTGTTCTGCTGGTCGTGGTTTCCGATGAGAAACATGGCTTAGCAGAATAAAAGAACAGAGAAAAAGGAACTGATTCCCTTCTAAATTAATCTCTAAAGAAAGGAGACACCAAGTGAGATGGATTGGCTAAAATAAATTTTGACTTAACTTTCAAAAACACGAGCACGTGTGCTTTCAGTAACCTTTCAGTTCTATTGATTTAGGTCTGCTTATCTTAGATGCCTCTCTTACTACTCACATAAGAAAACTGCTTCTGCTGACAAGAGTTCTGTTTATCTTCAATAAAATACTAGTAATTAAAAAGCGGAAAGTGGGAAAGAATATGCCCTTCCTTTGTCAGAGCCCTGCAGTAGTTATATTTGTTTATGTTAATTTTGATTATGTAGCAATGAGCGTAGTTGTAAGATAAGTTTGCTTTGCGAACACACTAATAAATACAGTATTGAGTACTATAGTACGGGGAGGACCATATCCGCCTGCAGGTAGAGTGGTCTTAGACAGTCTATTCGGACAGATGGCCTTAGCTTTCACCAAGCTTCATTTCCGCAAAAAAGAAAAACATTATTTAAGATGGGTTATCACTCAGTAGATTTAATTGAGAGATAGTGCATTTCTGCTGTGGTTATCTGCATGTTTCTTTAGAAGCAGCAGCGTGGGAAAAAAAAACAAATAGGAAAATGATGTCTATATAGATATCACTCTTCCATGAATTGAAAAGGAAGCAGTAGCCTGTTTTCTGATACTCTTCATTATTTTTACAGTCTTCTGTCCCATAATTATGAATTAAAGACCCCCTGAAGACAAAGAAAAGAGACAGAAGATACAGGCTGCATGTGCAGAGATAACTAACGCCAGAGCTGTCATTAATTTATGCTTAGGGAAGCCTTTTGCGCAAATGATGGTGTAAAAGATATTTGGCTGGGACAAAGGAGAGCCATGTTGTAACTCTGGCTCAGGTTGTGAAGCGCTGTGAATATGTTTGTCACCTCCATGCTACAGTGATTACACAGTTAATCACAATTATTCATTTTGAGCAGTTTTGCAGTATTGATGTGATAAGCTTACCTGATTGGTCCAAAAAAAGCAATTAATACTTTAGTTTACTGTGCATTGGGAGGGGAGGAGAAATTTGGTTTACCCAACACAAAGGAAAACCCCATACAGTGATAAGCAAAACTAAAATATGAAAAATTACACTTAAATAAATACTAGTTCTAAATGGAGCACTTCATTACAATTCTGACCTCCTCACTTTGTTAAGGAAAATTTTCAAAAAAGCTAGATCTGCTAAAAGAAATTCAAGCATTAGTTTGATAACAAAAAATAAAGCATAAACTATTTAGACTTTTTCCATACTTTCTTTTTTCTGGCTTCCTTCCCTAAAGTGAAGAGGCTAGTGGAATAACAATTACATTTGCCAAAAGCACTACTGTCACCAGACTAGTCACTTCAGATGTTCTGATTAAAAAAAAATCCCTGATCATTAATTTTCTTTGTTCTAGTCACTGATACCTTTCACTGGGCTGTACAGAAACTCCTGCTGCCTGGAACATGCCAGCTATATTCACTCAGATAGGTATTTATGCTTTCATTAAGAACATATTATACCAGCATCACTACAGATACATTTTCAACTGTACTACTAGCAAAGCAGTTAAAGATAAATCAGTAGAGCTATAAAACCCAAGGGAGCTGAAATTGCAAACCTCACAAATAGCAGATTACATTCAGTAAAATCACAATCAAACATCACTATGCTCCTGATTTCAAACAGTCCTGTTCCAGCTGTGCTCATTACTCACTATTCATCACTGGTTCCCTTCTTTGAAGATTTTTAGGGACTGAAATTCTTACACTGGTATTTATAACATCAATAAGGAATACTGAGAAGAACAGTTCCGTAATACTGGGTCCTGGGCACTGTTAGGCCAAAATCAACGTAGATGAAGCATTTCTCCCAACAAATTATCCTATTGATACATTATTGAAGACAATACCACAAAAAGTTTTCAAAGCTCCGTCACTTCTTATCATTCAATGTAATTTCCTAATATCCTAGATTATGATCAATAGTTCTCTATACTGCTTCCAAAGTACACTTCACCACACTACCCTTAGGTGCAACATAAGTACTGCATCAGTGCTTTGGCCCAGATTCATGAGAGACAACCAGGAAAACTCACAATTCAAGCTAGGTGTCTAATAACCCTGGACAAAGCACAAGGAGACTTTAGCACCTAAAAATAGATTAGTAAGTCAGCACACTGGAGGAAGATGTTGCAGGTAGCTGCCTAAGCCACCTAATAAACCAAAAAATAGATGAATGTTTAAAATTCAATTACACTGCTTGCCCCACGCCCCAACCCTGATACACTTATATGTACCCTGAAGTAGATGTGTGTGTTGGATTGGGTCCCCACAGACCCTTTTTGCACTTAACTGCTTCAGACAGCCATTTCCTTCTTTCAAGTAGCATTTACTGTGCTGTGCTCAGGTTTTGAGAGCGCAATGCTGTGTTTACTCCTACACCTTCCATCTTCACATCTGCAGGCGATTCTGATCACCTGGTTATAAGCTGAAATGGTGCATTCCCTTGGGAACTGAGAAATGCAAGTTTGAATCTCTTTCATCTGGAGAGGTTATTGATCCAGGCCTCCTACTTCATGATCACTAAGTGGACTGATCTGATATTACACACATGCTGGGTGACCTGGCCTTTNAAAAAAAAAAAAAAAAAAAAAAAAAAAAAAAAAAAAAAAAAAGAAAGAAAGAAAAAAGAAACACCAACAGCCTTAGGCCCCTGTATGGAAATCAGTGCTATCAGCACCCTGCAATTCCACCTTCACCTTACTGGGGCAGAGGGACAAGTAACTTTGTGACTATCAAGCTAGTTTGAATAAAAGATGTGTAACCTGGCCACACTGCCTGTGGATTTTTACAGACCTAAAATTTAGGTAGAAATTAGATAGAACAGGAAATCATATTTCTACCTAAAATGCACAATCATGACCAATGCACTTTTTTGGGGATCACCTTAATCCTTTAAAAGAAAAAAAGAAAAATCAGACTGCAGACGTACAAATTCTTATTTCTGACTCTCAGCTGGATTTGAAATTACCTTATAGAAAATTAGACTGATGGATACTAGCCATTAATCCTTCTCAGCACAGAAAGTGCTTTTCTCATGTTGTCATGAAAAATGAACCATATTCTTTGAAAGAAGGAAGGACTTGGATATCAATCTGCTGTCAATCAGTCATGGCAATTAAGAACAACAGCAGCTACCCCTCCCTTGCTTCAACTCTGTCCATTGGACATTTTTACCCGGTGTGTGCATTGACAGATCTTCACTGGGTAATTCATTATCGGAAGCTAATGGCTGTATAGCAGCCCTTCACTTCTACTTTTGGATTGTCTGATCCAGGACTGCGTTAATTATCACAAAATAATCAGCTATACAAAAACCTCATGACAAAAAAAGTGGATGTGTGATGGAGTGAGCAAGAGAGATATAACAATTAATGTGAAGAAAATGGTCAGGAATCAGCTCTCAAAGCATCTTCATATGCTACCACAACATGTGGAAAAAAGCAGAGACACTAACCTAGTGGCAAACAAGAGCTCCTCAGTTTTTCATCTTGTTCTGAAAATGACATTTGTTCTGAATGCTTTCAGATGGATGTTATAACCAGTCACAGTCTAGAAGATGAAAGCCTGTGTAACAGCAGAACCCTGACAAAAAATAGGGAGCACCATCAAATTAGGACCATCCAGCTGCACCTCAGATTTCTGTGAAGACACTTCAGAAATAATCCAGTAACTCATTCACCAGGAATCCTCTGTGCCTAAGTGTTGCTTATATATCATACAATATGAGTGAAGAACCTATAATTTGCCAGAAAACAGGCCTCTAAGCAATCTTTGCGCNCTTTGAGCAAAAAAAAAAAAAAAAAAAAAAAAAAAAAAAAAAAAAAGAAAAAAGGAAGGTAACATCTACGAGATAAAGTGAATAACCATCCCACAACATACAGTTTGTGACTTCCGCTTCTGCTAGGGTAGGCTATGTGATCCTGCCCAGAGGCTTTTAAGAACAGGATGAAAAAGCTTCTGCCAGGAATAAGAGACTTGTTTAATCCTGTCTTTGGGCAGAGGATGGATCAAATGACCTTCTGAGGCCCTAATGATCATGTTTCCTACGGCAAAAGTCCCTCTGACTACTGGCCAGGTCAGAATATACATGCTTTCCCTTCTCATTTCTCTTTCGGGCAGAACAGGCTGCTTCTTTAAATAAATATTTGGAGGAACTGTCCCTATATACAGAGTTTGCCACCTAGAGAGGGCTGAGGGGAAGGAAGTTATTACCTTCCCCATTTTGTAGACTGGCTGTTGGGATGGAAAGAACAGGAGCCTTAGGGAGAAAAAAAAATTAAGCTCTTATTTACAGTTGAAGCCTCAATATCCTCTTGACCCCCCTGCCTAAAGGTAGGCATCGACTTAAATGCATTCTTGAATCAGGAACTGACAGAACAAATGACTCACTTAACTCAAGGGAATCTATGGTACAGTCAGAATTGGAAGCTATGTACACAAGTTGTTGGACTGTGAATCAGTGACAAATTTATCCTTTGCCTCTCTGTAGTAGTGCAACAGGGAAACACTTGATGTTTATCTGATTTAACACCAGCCATGCTAAATACTGTATCTAAAATGGAACATTTAAATGGTGGATGGGGAAGAGGAGGCAAAGAAACAGGCTGGGAGGGAGAAGAATTAGGGATGACATTTTATGTCTTTTAAAAGTCTGACCTTTTGGAAATATCACTGTGTACATTTTAAATATTAATAAAGGCACTAGCTGTTAGAAGGCACAGGGCTGTTGTTGGGAGGTGACCTTTTATTGAAGTAAAAGAAAATTGACAGTTTTATTAGCCATAGAGTACTGCAAACAGAAGCTACAGGAAAAAAAGCAAGCAAAAAAGCTGTCATTGTAATTAGCTACATTCTGTAAATTAATCTGAGGATGTGGCTGTGTCTAAATATTGCTGCAGGTCCCTCTGTATCTTAGTCCAGACTTGCCAAACAGCTTCAGAGTGAAAAAGAATAGCATTTCCCATTTCAGTTCTTTAAAGAGATGTTGTTCCCAGAGAAAACAACCATGACACTGGGACAAAAATCGGTGGGATCATCATAATTCCATAATCATCACTTCTGTGTGCCATTACAGGCATACCCATTAGCAGCTCTGAGCAAGGCTGGGCTAGAACCCCTTTTCAAGCATCACCAACAGAAGGACTAGAACAAGGATCAGACAGCTATTACGTCAGACCTATTTTTGCATCTCAGGACTCATTAATCTAATTAGAAGATCCTTGCTCAAATGACCTAAACTTATTCAGACTAGAACTTCGGTGCTACATGACTAGGAAAGCAGCATCTGCTCTACTGCCTCATCCCAAACCATTTGGTTATTATTAGAACTAAGACAGCTGAATTAACTTCTTGTCTTCATTTTGCTGGTCATAATCTCAAGGGTTCAGCTGTCTGTGATCCAAGGCCAGCTGATACAGCACAGCTGTGTAACCTTGACTCAAACTTCTGAGAAAATTGCTAAGTTGTGCGAATGAGCTGTGAAAAACAGAGTAGAGCCATCCAAGATAAGAAAAATAAAATTGTAGGCAAAGGTAAGACTGTTGAGATAGGAGAGTTAACAGCTCAAGGACTTGAGAGAAAAACGCTACCAACGTGAAAATATATAAAGCCCTGCAGGAAAAAAACAAACCCCCCACACCAAAGAGAGACTTGGAAGTTGACAGTACATCATCAAGGATCTCTGTTTCAAAGAGGAACAGAGGTAATTCCTTCCCCACCTGACCGATGACTGCCGAGCCACTGCCTGTTAACCAGGCAAGGGTAACAAATTTATGAAGAGTTAATTCAGACTCTACAACCCCTAATATGAATGAGGGAGCAGAGAAGGAAAGAAAAAGAAAAAAAGACAGCCCTTGCTTGTCCTTCAGATATCCTTTACTGACAAACAAGGTGCTACATAACATTTTTGCACTTCACTACCATTTACTTAATATGATAAGGTCTTTCATATAGTTCAGCTCCACTCAGTGTTTTTTTTCATTAGTTATGTTATAGTTCACACCAGAGAAAAAGCTGGGTTTATAAACTATATCTAGTATTGTAGTCATAAAGGGCAAAATCTGCCCTTCCTTATGTCACATTCTGCATAAACAAGGCATTTCAGTGCATAGGATTTAGAGCTGATGTGCACCCACAAAGCCAGCTAAGCCTGCTCTTGAACACAGTCCCACCAATAACGCTAGTGGGAATGATGAGGACTTAGAAACAGTGAGCAGCACAGGATTCACTCTAGCGGGAAACAAGTCAGTCTTCATCTCTTTTTGACGCTCTATACCTAAGGACCAGCACACACCAACAAAGCAGCTTTGCTGGTGTAAGTAATAGGTGGTGGTTAATCTATAGATCCTGGGGTTTCCTACTACTCAAACACACTGTATGCATACAAAAGGATAACTAGAACTTCATAAAATAACTTTTTTTTTTAATTTAAATGGAGGTGTAATTTATTTTCCATTCTCTTTTTTTTTTTTTTCCTGTTGAAGTTACATTCTTTGGTTAGTAGAACACAGCCTACATTTGTTTGGAGAAACACGCAGGAAGGAAAAAGTTAAGCCTAAACCAAATATTTATTCTGAATGCCAGGATTTAATCAGTTAATTCATATAGAGACATCAATGTGAGATCAAGTACAAGCTAAAAATATGGTCAGGAAGTCATGGGTAAATCAAATGGGACAGAAAAGACAGTGAAGTAATTGTAAGGAGATTTATAAGTCTGTTACCTGGAAAACTAATCCAGGTAATATACTATTTTTTATTTTAAAGTACCGCAGGGTACTTTAGACACAAAGAATGTTAACAGTAACATAGAAACACTGTGAGAGAGCATGCATCTATCCTCTTACTGTTTAGTTCTATTTAGAGGTGCCCAATTTCTCCTTCCTCTTTTCCCTTTATATTGACAAAGTTTAGGATACCTTGAGGGCATTGTTGTATTACAACAGTATGCAACACCCGTGAAAGACAGACATGTCACTCCATTGAAACCGAGGGCACAACTAGTCCATCTCAAAGAAAGGAGACCTGGCACACACCACTGAAATGCAGTGCACAGAAGGTCATACAGCCTTCTGCGAGAAAAGCTTCAAGTGAAAGTGGAATTAATGATTCTGATGCCTACTGATGTCAATGGAAACTGTCCTCTTTGACTGTAGACTCCAGACATACAAACCTCTCCTCCTTACACTCCCACTAGTATCCACACCTGAATTTTCCAGAACCTGGGAGTCATCACAGCATTGCCATCTCATAGAAAAGAAAACAAAAAAATATTATCAAAAAAACTAATTGCCAGCTAGAAGTTAATATGTCATTCTGTAGTGGTATCACTAAACTTCTGCTGAATATAGTATGTCCTCTCTCAATGCAGAATAGTAAATGCTCAAAAAGTTACCAAATTTGCAAAGTTCCAGTGGGAATGACAGTGTTATTTAGGATTGAAAGGAAAAAATAGACTAAAGAGGTAACCGCTACAGTACATTTTGTGATAAAAGGAATGAAAACCTTCACAAAAACAAGTTGCTATAACAAGTTTCCTTTATTGACTTATGTGACCTCAAAAAGAAAGATGCCTCATATCCTCAGAGGTCTTGAAGACACTGAGTAGGCTGGGGAGTATCCTTTTGCAAAAGGGATTAAGCTTCTTTGATTCAGAATAGCTACAGTTCAGCCATTTCAACAAAATTTACATAGTCTGTCAGTAACTAAGACGTTACTTTGAGCTATGGACTGGGAATCTTCTCTTCTGAGCACCTTCCATCCCAATCTATATCTTTATACTTAAGTAGCAAAACACAAATTAATGCTCTTTGATAATGCATTTTCCCTTGGTATCAGGAAAATTATTCAGTTTTGTAGTTTCCTGTTGGGGAGACAGAGGGAATGACCAGAGGACAGAATTCTACAGGCAAATGAATTTCTCCCCTTTGCTTTCAAGAAATATTTCGCTTCTCCCCAATCCCTGGATTTGTAGCTGTCTTGAAGCTGAAAAGCAGCTTCCTGCTGAACTGTAGCCCAAGCTCGCTCCTCGATACATATGAAAAGTGAAGTTACTCTCTAGGAAAACGGCTAGAGATTTCAGCTTTTTGTCCAGAGATCTGAAGACATGAAACATCAAACAAATATGAAACATTCAACAGATGCTCCAGCAGAGCTTAAGAAAGCATTATATCCAGCCTGTGATATAGTACCTTTTTAATGCAGTCTTGTCTACAAAATCACTTCCTGTGAATCTGTGCATGCCTGTGCAGAGACCCTGCATTAGTCCTGTATACCACTAAGCCCTCAGAATTACTTAGATGACCAAAAGTCAGAAAATTTTACTTCTGGGATACTCAGCAACCGGTATAAATCAGAATTACAATTTCATTGAAAGTGAAAGTTTGGACCAAAGATACATCATCCATCAGAACTATACCCTGGGTACCTGAGGAGTGTGAGGGGAAAATATGCAGATGCCTAACAGTACACAACAGAAGACCACAATTATCTGCTAAAACAAGATGTCCTTTTGGAAAACGTGGGGGCTTTTTTCCCCCCTGGTTCTGAGGTGTTGTTCACAGTAGAAAAGAAAGCTTATTTTCTTTAAAAATCTAGTATTAAAATAGGCCTTTACAATAGTTTCTTCATATTGCTGTTCTAGCTGAAATATCTGGTCTCAACAGCAGAAGTCTTAATATTTGAATTAGCCATCTTCTTCCTTTTGAACTGCAAGGAAGCTACATGATACCAAACAACTATCACAGGGGACAGAAGAAAGTAATCCAGATAAACAAGAAGAGAGTAGAAAGCCTGGAGATGAGAGAAAGGAAAGGATACATCTTTTCATTAGTTTTTAATAAATCACATAGTTAATATTTACAGAGCATGTTACATCTGGAGGGCTGTAAAGGTGTTTTGGAATAGTCTGGATATACCAGAAATATCCAGACCAACATTTTGAAGTCAATGTTGGCGTTTTAATCAACAGTCTGTTCTGCCTTTGCACATACATTTCTTGAGGGTGTTTCCTACCTCTACCAGAACATGGCGCAAGCAGCTTGTGCTTGCCCCAAAGAGATGAGTAGGAAAAGACATTTTAAGCATATGGTAGGCTGGGTTGGCTCTGTGACAAATAAACTGTATGTTATCAGCTAAAGGCAAGGATGAAGAAGAAACAGAGAGAAGATGCTCAGGCCTCTTGGCTCAAAAAGTTATGGCCAGCTCTTACCAGTCAATGTTTATTTATTTACTTATCTTTAAATTTTCTGCAATTCTTCGTGCAGTGAATAAGAGCCTTAAATGCCCAGTGCTTTCAGTATAGTGCCTTTCATTATAATGAAAATTCCCAGTCCTGGCCCAAGACAGCGTTAACTGTTTCTTCTCTCCTAAAACACAAATCTCCACTGAGGTTAACAGGCTCTGCAATACCCAGCAGAACTACCACACCACTCATTTTCTTGTCTTTCAGCATTAGACTAGATTCCTTTCATTTTCTATAGTCATTTTATGGACCATCACTACGTACAAAGATTATTGCTTAAATCACAGCTCACTTTGATTTAGTGCAAGAAAGATAGTCTGGTGACTTGGGCTGCAGCTTTTCTATATGACAGAGGTATTGAGAGTCTGGGGCCCTCATTTATCTTCATCTTTCCTTAAGATAACAGGCATACTTCAGCTACGTCTATAATTCTTCAAGGCTCCTTTTATATGCAAGAGAGCGGGCTGAACTGTCCTCTTAAGGTAGTGGTCTCCCCCCTGACAATACTGGGAAATTACTTTGGTATCTTTAAAGTTAAATGAGAGGCTGAAGCTTCACCTCCGAGGCTATAATAGTACTTTCCTATCTTTCAGGATATTACTTTAGAGATCACACCACATTCAGACACTGTGGTCTTACAGGAACGATGATGGTGGCGAAACAAGCCTAATAAGCACCATTCAGTATCATCTAAATCTACATGAAATGTACCTAACTTTGTGCCCAATTGCAGCTTGATTCGTTTGGAAAACTTCTGAGCAGGGCTGCTTCAGAAAAAACGTAGCTCCTTTTGACTGAAAGCTGTTAGACAAATGCACCTGTTTTACCCATGCAGTCATTTAAATCTCTGTATAGATAGAATTCTCATTTAAAGATTTTTGCAACCAGCCTCTAACAGCGTTGGCAGCTTCAATTTCAAATATCACAGTTCCGGGTTTGTTTACTTGGAGATGTATATAGCTCAACTGGACAGAGTGCAGAGGAGAGTCAGGAAAATAAACAGAGACCTAGAAAACATGAGGTTCATCAAATCCCATTCTGTAGCTCAAGAAGAAAAAAAATTGAAGGAGAACATGGTAGTACTTTTCAAGCATTCAAAGGACACCTGCCAAAAGGAGGAGTCCAGATTGGTGGATCAGAGAAGAAGGAAGAGACTTGAATTACAGCAAAGAAGATTCAAAGCAGATTTTAGAAAGACTTTCCAGTGTTAAAGGCAGTGAAGTAATGTTAGCTCCTTGGATATCACCTTCCTTTCCAAAGCCCAAGATGCACATTCCTCCTGTCAACTAATTCAGAAGCACATTCTTCCACTATTCAAACACTGTAAAAGTACATATATCCTTTAGTATGTTACTTTTTATGTTTTACTGAAAGCTTTTTTATTCATGTAACACAGATGTAATTGCAGAGTGTTACAAATGCAAACCTGTGTGTCCAGTAAGTATACTGAGAAATCAGTTTTTCATAGAGCAAGAAGTAATTTCAAACCAAGTTTCAGTAAGCAGTGTGTTATACCGAGAAGCCTTTTCAAAGGTAGTTTGGAGGGTCTCTTCCTTAATTCAAGAAAAGATTAAATAAGATCAAAAAAATAAAATCACCTCTCTCAAGTCTATTTCAGGTATTTGAAGGATACTTGACAGCATTTCCTGCATATGCATTCCTCTCTGGGAGCGTAAGATGTTGCTTGTAGTTCAAAAGTTTTCTATACATCTGCTGTCTTGCACCACATTCACCAAGTGCTTACAGAGCAATATATGCACAAACCCCCACGTACCTATGTAACCACATGCAGTCTCTGATTGCTAGCTGAGCTCACGGAAGTGCTACACGTGCATGCAGAAGCAGGTGCCCAAGACTGTGGATGCAAGAGAACATGGAAACAGACTTTAGCTTTTGAAAGGTGTTACTTCTGGCTTATCAATACCCAGCTTGCACAAGGAATTCTCCCTTACATCAGGTTGTCAGATTTTTATTTTGCATCCCTTTCACACTGAGTACCTCCAAAAGGAAGAAGAGATGTCAGCAAGTGCTTACATCGGTTGCAAGTTTTACTGTGAGCTACTGGCAAGCAGCTGGTCTTCAAGGAAGAGCCCCCTCTCTAAAGCCACTCCCAAGCCATTGCTTAAAGTTGTATATCCAGACTTTGCCCAATGGTGGGAATTCCAGCAGCAATTCAAATATAAAATAAATCTGCTTGCTGAAAAGTCAAAGAAATGGGGAGTAGGAAAAAGCAGACACCAACACAGTGGTCAAGGCTTTTTACCTCAAGCTAGCTTTCTCTCCAGAGCTACTTGATGTTTGGTTTTTTTTTCCAAAAGTAATATTGCAAGGAACTGATTAGAAACAAGCTGCAGGTTTACGTAGAGTCATTTGTATAAAGACATAACAAGGGGAAAACAGAGTTAAGCAAGTTCATTTTTTCCTGCTAGATAAGGAAGCTGGAGCGCAGGACGCAGCAATCCTATGCAATCAGAAAGGCACAAAACTTGAAACCAGCTAACTCCTGTGTATGATGGTCACCTACTGAATAAAGAACTGTCTAGAGGCCTCGTGTATAAACCTGAAATCAGCTGTTATAAGAAACAGTATTTCACTTTCGTATAAATAAAACATACATCTGGATATCTGCTGAATTTTCTTCACACTCCTACGCTATGATTGTTTCCAAGCAGTTTTATCTTTCCCCAGGAGGTGTAAGAAAGTAGCTTAGCTAAGCCTAGTAACACAGTTTATTTTATAAAAAGATTGGTTGACTCTGTCTCTGCCCGAATACTTTATCTTCAGTCCACTAGAAAAGAGGGAGTAGAACACACTTTAGAGAAATCCCGAGGACCGGACTTCGTCTATGGAGGGCTGATATACTGACTGAAGCCCAGGCACAGGGGATGGATGTTTGGTTCCTAGTTCAATAACAGACTTGACAATTTGTGGCTAGATGGTATATTCCAGACAGCTGTAAATGAGTGGGTGCGGAACAGACCGAAACTTGCACTAGTGCAGAGCTGATCTCCTGTAAGAAACATGAAAGGTATGGGAAAACGCATTCAGATTTGGCTTTTGTGGCCACAAGGGCCACAAAAGAGCCAATGCGGGTCATTAGATGCACCTGCCAAAATGCAATACATGGCTATTTCCTCCCTTCCCAGAGCCCTATATCACCATTTACAAAACAATGATAACACCCTTGCAAACTTTTTCACCTCTTTGGGCAGTAAACATTATACATATGTTCTGCAGTTAGCCATCATGTAATTGCACCTATCCATTAGGTTCCAGTTTTAGTTGCACCACCATAAACAGGTAATATGGTAAGTATTAACACTCGCCAAAACAGACTTCTGGAGCCTTTATTTACACGAGCACTATAGTTCCCAAAATCCTCTATGCCTGCTCTCTGACAGTGTGCTGCATTTGGAAATCATGAGTGGGAGTTTAAAATAGGTTCAGCATACAGCTCACAGTGTTCCCATCTCTGACATCCATATGTGGTTTGGACAATCTGGAGCTTTCTTTGAAAGGCCTCGCTCTGTCTATTTTGCAAAATAAAGTTCTACATTTGCTGCTATTAGGCTCTGCAAGTTGCAGCATGTTAAGATATCACTAACTTGATAAACAATGAGGTTTATAAAACAGTCTGATAGCTAAATAGACACATGCAGGATCAAATGTTTGCCACACAAGCAATCAAACAAATTGATGAACATGAAGAAAGTGATTATAGAACTATAACTGTTCTATTATTAAACAGCAATCTGCATATCTTCCTCCAATTAATGCCTAGAAAGGAGATGCGAGTCAGTTGAAACCTAATTACCGGCATAACACTTTGTTGATTAGAAACGCAGTAACAGTCATTGCTTCTACTTCATTTACACAAGGCCCATAATAATAAGCCAACGGATGTCAGTCACTGCTTTCCTGCCAGAAGTTTCTGCCGTAGCAATAGCTTCTAGTGTAAATGCACTCCTCTGCCCATGTCACTCAGCTCGGTAATTGCCTTGCCACTCACATAAAGAAAACAATTTCCGGCTTTGATGGGATTTTGTCAGCGATGTGAAACTGCCACTGCAATCTCTGCAGCTAGGTGTTAGATGGGTTGCTTTGGTGGATCACAACATGAAACTAATCTTTAAGGAAGCAGGTGGAAAGAGAGAGAGAGAGACTTACAGGTTGGTAGGTGCTAGGAAAACGGTGCTGTCCGAGTGATTAACAAAAGGAAAGTGTTAGATGAGGTGGAACCAAGACAAGAAGAGGAAAGCAAAAGCAAAGACAATAAAGTTGCTTTCCCATTTTCCTATCATCAAGAACATCTCTCAGTTCAGCAGGTCTTTCAGAAGCTCTTATAAAACCATACACACTTATTTTATATGCCATAGGTAGCTGACCAGCAGTCTATAATTTCAGCTTGCAGGCTTTTTATTTGGGCCTCCCCATGAGCTGTACATTTATCACCATTGTTTCATAATTCCCAGGCTGAAGCTGCAGATGCAAAGAGTCTTCCTTTCAGTAGGTGACATGTATCATTTTTCTCACTTCACAATCTCATTCCCAGAATGAGATCACCCCATGTTAGACATTTCATTCTGCTACTCATCCCAGGTGAGCCCAGAGTCCAGCTTCAGGTTTCCGTGTGACAGCCGAGGGCCTCTCCCAAGCTCCCCATGCACTCATGCGTCTCTGCATGACCCCAGTTTGACTTAGTAGAAGGACATACCCAAGGAAAAGGCTCTAGGATGGCAAGCAACAGCTAACCTTGCCTGCTTCCTGTCACAGCAGCACCTGCAGCAATGGAGACAAGACTTTCTTCTCCTCCCCACCCTCTCACCTCCCAGCTGCATTTATACAGAGGTTTTCATGGACAGGCGTAAGAAAGGTGTAACGTAACTTTCCCTCTTACGATGCTTCAAAACTTAATCAGAAATACAGTTTCTGGCTAGCAAGATGGGGACAGAGCAAATGAAAAGGTTCCTTTTCCACAGTTTACAGAAAAACACATATAGAACATGAACTCATTTCAAGGCTCCTTTTGGATAGAAAGCCATAGCAGGAAGAGGGTAATGAGACTTAAAATTAAACTAAAATAATAGCCATCCCTCAGTATCGGCCAGAGAAAGTCTCTAGTTTTATACCTCCTATCTTCCCTTGCAGGCACAAGGGACAGTTTGAAACAGCCAAGCTGTCCATGAATAGACACAACAGCTATGCTTCTACATTTGCAAAGGGGCCAGGGCATAAGCAAAGTATTACGTACAATTCATGCAAATTGTTATCATTTACACATTTTTCCACTAGAAAAATAAAACCCAAACTTATTGGAGTCCCAGAACCTGAGGATATCGGAAATACCAAGAATCTCTGCCAGAATTACCTGAGGGTCTGACCCACAGACACACATGTTCCAAGAGGGGAGTTGTTATATCTGATAGCAAAAACACACTGAACAAAAAAGTCTATTTCAGTTGATTCTAATGGAAGTTTTGGGTTTATTTCATATCTACTGCTTTAATGTTCAATATTGCCATCCCAAGACCCTATGACAGGACTGAAATTACCTGTCTTCAGTATGCTTTTTATTTCTGAGCATACTGAGAGATATGAATTATAAAGATCTTAAATGCACCAAGCTCCTCATCTCTTCATATAATTATCTATTATCTTAACCATAGCACATACCTTTAGCAAGTAAAAGTATATTAAGTTATTGGGAAAAACCCTTTCATTCTTAGCTCAAATGGTTCTACTTCAATTGCAGTGTATTTCATCATAGTAATATTAAGATACTTTCAAAACTGCTCTTGCAGTTCAAAGAGGTAAAAAGGCCTATTTTCTTCAGGGTGACACCAAATATGATCTTTTGAGTGATTACAGCCCTTTTTCCTACAGAAAAACTTGGATGCACACAAGCCACTGCCTAAGGGAAACCTCTTAGTGTCAGCTAAAGCTCATTGGTTCTCCCTCTACCCCAAAGAAAGCACGGTAACTGTTCTTACCTTCAGAAAAGCCATGATGACTCCCAGTATACATCTTCAGAAGCATCCAAAAAACCCCAGAGCAGTCAGGCTTTAAGGTGTTGCTAATTCTAAAATAGCAAAAAGAAGCCATATTCAGGGATTCTTTCTTCCCCCCGAACAACACAGAATAAAGTTTTTAAAAAGAAAACCTTGAAAGAATAATACAGTTATGTTTTTGATTTAAAAAAAAAACCCACCCCAACAAATAAACAAGCCCTCCCCCTCGAAAACTCACAAACCTCCCTGGCAGGTAGCCTGGCTTTGTATTGATCACTTCTTGTTCTTCACATATGGTAAAAGGTTATTTTTAATGCTGACTACACACTAAATAAAGAGGGAGCTACACAAAGGATATATCCAAAATAGCCCAATGCTTAGCTTTACTGTAAGCGAGATCACCAGCAGTACCCCAGAGTTGATTTGTGCCCTATTTTTGGTAGTTTGTATTTCTTTAGCATAGCATTTTTCAAAACTGAAAAATAAGCATAAATTCTATAAGCTTAAAATACAAGCTAGGCAAAAACATTTTACAAAATACATGGAACTGTTGAGGCAGAGTTTAAAGTGTAATCACAAATTTAGGACAGTTTCCTACACATGCTCCTTTCTTTGGAGTTTTCAATAACTCTTTCACATCCTATTCCCATTGTCCCCAGGTTTTCAGAGCTTTGTATTCTTTTCCTTATATTTATTTTTCCTTCCAATAAAAAGCCACTTTCCTGTTTTCTTTTTTGAAATCAAAACAAAACCTAACCAACCGCAGAATCACTATGCAGACAGATATGAAACTGCTGCATATTTTAAAGAGGAAATTGCATATTCAGGACATTGAAAAACAGAATTAAGTGTACACGTCACTTCTGGTAAAAGCAAAAGAGGTTTAAGAGGTTTTCAAGCGTGTTTTTCAAGCTGTAGAGATTTGTCTAGTACCTGTTGGCTCTAAATGAGCTTGTAAAGAACCACAAAACAACCATAGTTGGTAGGCAACATCAGCATGACGTTCTGCAAGACCTACCCCATACCACTTTTGATTTCACTCTGCACACTCTTTATTGTGTTTGTGCCTTTGAAGTGCACAAAATAGGGCAAGCTCTACTCAAGAAAATAACACATTTGGAGCAAAATTACAAAACCCACATTCAAACCCTTCACGCTTCTATCAGAAAAAGCAAACCATACGGTCAACCCAAGAAGAAAACAAGAGCAGTTAAAAAAAAGAAAGGAAAGAAACTCTATCATCATCGTCATGGAAAAAAAGGCAGCAACAAATAAAACTAACAAAGATTACCTCAGAGACTTTAGCCCACACCTCACTAACTGGTTCACCTTTGCCACCTCCTCTTCTGAACTCAGTTAATCTCCCCTTCATGGTTTTTCCTGTTTCTGAGGCCCCTATTTGCTAATCGCTTGTGTCTCCAGAGCAGCTTGGCTAATTCAGCTCTGACAGCTATTAGTCGCCAGGCAACACCCAGCACTAGCTTTTACACTGGTGTCTGTATTTACTCATTTATCCTTTCCCTTTTTGTGGGGGAAGATCATAAAGTCATGCTGCAGACATGAACAGAAGGAAGCACCTCAAGAGAAGAGAGCACATCTCTCACGCTTAATTCATATCACATTTATGAATATTCTTATAAGGAACATCTAGGCCAAGAGAATGGTAATTTCAATAGAAGAAATAAATGCAGCTGCTGGCTAGCTTTGTAAAGATACACATGATGACTGTCACAGCTTTGACTGATTGCAAGAAACGGCATTTCATGTGTACCAAAAGCCATTCTTAAAGCAACGTAATACAAACCCTGGGATACATCTGTTTGGCAGAACAAATCCTAAAATGACTCGCATGTAGCAAAATGGCTTGCAGGGTCAATGTAAAAGGGCCATGAAGCCAAAAGACATAAATGTTTCAGAAGTAGACTTATGGGATTAACAAAACATGGCATAATCACTTCTAAATGCAATTCTGTTGACCTTCTAAAGAGAACAGGAAAAGCTCCATTACTCCAGCGACCCTCTCCACAAAGCAGAGCCGTCATGCTTCACGTTAAAGACAGCTCATTAATGCTTACGTGAACACCTATCAGCCACGCCAAGGCTGCAGGAGGGCAAGAGACCCCAAGTGAGTAAAGAAACGAGAGGTCCTTGAGAGAGGGCTTTGAAGCTTTGTTTGCATTCAATAGCAACAAGAAAACCCTTGAGTATTGAAGTTAACAGAAACCCCAGGATGATAGCCTACTCAGAAAGCCAGCCCTACAGAGGGGGAATTCTGCTGAATTGGCCCCTTGACTTTGATAGCTGAGAGGAAAAACCCTAAGTGACAGCTAGAACAAGAGGTTGTTATTAGAGTCACTGTAGGTTTCTTAAATGTTTGGGGATTTTTTTGCTGCATCTGTAACTGCTTCCAAGGTTGCAATCAAGAGCTCAATCCTTTGTTGCTATACAATCAATTTGCTTTCTTAAGTTTACTTTCTTATTTGAACTTGCCTGGTGTTGTGTGACCCAGAGGTGGCTCTGGCAAGCTGAGATATGTAGTTTCTCCAGAGGACAACAACATCCAGTAAAAGGAGGTCCCACAAAGAATCTGCAGAATGTCCCATCAAGAAGACTGGGTGCTCTGAAGACTGGTATTATCAAGATACAGAACACAGGAAAAAAAAGTATCTTCTGACAGATATTATTCAGTGACCTGCAAGTAGGGAAAGAGATGGTTTACGACATGAGGGAATCCCACATTGTCACATCTTGACATAAATAGAGCCCAGGATCAGTGATCTGTAAGCTTATGAGAAAACGTGACTTTCATCCAGCAACCTGAATTTCAAAGAATATTTGCACACTCTCTAATCTCTAGCTCTTAAGGCTATATTGGCAGTGCTCTGTGTGTTGGTTTAAAGAGCTACATGATTATTAACAGCTGCACCTGATTATGTGCCAATTAATACAGGAGCTCCCACAGAGTTAATATGAAGGTTTTCCTTTCCTCTGCTGTTCATTTTTATCTATGACTTTGAGGGAAATCTATTAATCACCCCATGCATGTTCTCTCTGTGCTAATACGGTAATTTATTATGGTTATTAGGCTGCTATAAATCCCAGGGAACTTTGACAGATCTTACCATTTTAGATAGGGGATTTATAAGAAACATTTGGCAAATCATTTGTAGGAACTAAATGTCCTGTCTCTAAACCACACACCCCCAGAAGCACCAGGCTTACCACTTGTCTCTCATTCTCCAGTGCGTTACTCAAAATACCCATCTGTCTCTCTGGTTTCCTCTATCAGCGCCCATCTTGAGGGACACTAATAACCACAGAGGTACATAAGTGTACTGACTGAGAACCAGAGACNGGGGGGGGGGGGGGGGCAAGGCCTGGGGCTGCCCCCAGGGTCACACAGGGTGACCACAAGCTGCATCCCGCAGCAGGGCAGGACAACCTGGCACCAGAACCGGGCAGCCACCATGGCCACCTCTGAGATTCACTCCAATAATGTGCTCAGGGGACACCTCCCACACACCCCAGCAGTTCCATGCCTCTGCCTGTGCTTGGAGCAAAACAAAACAAACCCCTTCAGCTGTAATTTTTCAAAAGCTCCTAAAAAGGCTTGCGATCGTGAGTTGTCTTAGCTTAGGTCAGTCTGCTGCTTTTGAAAACTCTCCTTCTTGTCCTTTGTATGTTTTGTGTAAAACATTAGTGCATAAATATTCTGGAAACTAATGCTCTTTCTCTCATAGTGACTACATGATACAAAAAAAAAGTATCACCTAGAAATAACCACTGATTTAAAATTGTAAACTGTTTATTCTCAGCCAGCTGGCTTGTGATGCAATCTACTCTATATTTAAAAGCATAGCCTTCTCCATTGCTTCTCTCAGTTTGGGCGACTTTTATGGTCTTTTGTTGCAACGCTCTTTTACCAGGGCAGAGATTTGCAGTTCACATAAGCAACCAGGCTCCTGCAATATGACCTTATATTATAGATAATGTAATTTAACATGCTTACGGATTACAGACCAATTCTATGAAATAGGATGCAAAGTTTTGCTGTTCTATGAGGCAATTTTGTTACTCTTGAAGCATAAACATGTTTATTTTGGCATCTCCTAAAGATCAGCTGTATCATCTGCAGCACACATGCACAATGTATATGCCATTAATCCCATGGTTATTAATCTGCCTTGTGGTAGCAGCCATGGTTCAGAACCCAAGCAGAGAAAAACAAGGGTTGAACTTGAACTTAATACAGCAGTAAGATGTTTGTTTTTACAGGTGACACACCCGCGGCCAGCTGTTTCCAAATGTGGCATTAGTCAATGAAGTGTAGAAAACAGCCAGACTACACAATTCAAAAACAATAAATCTTTGGTAAGATGCCCTGTCTCTACAAGTGAATATATTAGTGTTATTAATAATAGCCTGATATTAATGCAAAGCTGTGCTGTCACCTGCCACAGAGCAATGGCTGCGTGTATAACTCCCTCAGTTATTACATTACAAGGATGCCTGAAGCCTTATGCTGACAGTAAGTGAAGCAAGTGTGGGATTTAATGCATTTAACTGAGTAAAAAAAAAAAATTTAAAAATCATACCTTTAATTTAATATATGCATGTTCTTCACTGTGGCAATTACCCACAAGTCCACAAAGAACAGTCTGGGCTTCAGGCTATCAGACAGTATATTCAGGATTATTCTTATGGATGATAGCACTTCATGGTTTCCAAAACAGGCTTGTTCATTACATTGCTTTTCACTAACAGGATTTCTGCAAGATGCCCCTTTCAAGTATGGGGGGGGGGGGCATGTCTTTGAACCATGAAAAATACCAGAAAACTGACACAAGAATGATTTCAGCATCATAGGTAAAGCAAATATGCAAAAAGTGCATTTTGTTCTGACACTGTCTGCAGTCCTTTAATCAAGGAAAACATTTGCTCAGCCAGGAATGAATGAACATGAGCTGAAGGGGAAAAAAGACCCGTTCAGAATTAACCTGATTTTCCAGCTTAATTTTTAACACAAAGTGAAAATAAATAATCATCACCTCATATAAATCCATGGACTCACTTATTCTCACTTAAGTAGGGCTACCAAAGTTTATGCTAGCTGAAAATTATGCCTGTTATGTTTATCTGAATCTGTAGCCTTCCAGAAATCTATTCCAGATTTCTGAACAGGCTGCATACCCTGGTGTGCTGAGGGCATCCAAATGCTCCACTTGGATCATGCTCAGCAATTAGCAAATAGACCCTTTGTCAGAGTAGGCCAAATCCCAGTCTCAGGTCACCGTGTTGCTAACACATGAGATGTCTGAAATGTTGGGCTGCAGTGCAAAATTTACAAATTTAAGATTCCAATGGCACAATTTTTTGCTCTTTTAAGGCTCCAAACCTTCATATCAGTAAGGAATTTGGCTCCTTACTCTGTCATTCTCATGTAAGTTCTGTGTTTCTTCAGGTAGCCCATCAAGCCAGCTGGTTTCCAGGGGCCATGTCAGCAATTTATCTTACTTTATTGTGCAGTATGCTGAGAAGATAAGGGAATGGGTCACAACACCAGAAACACCACACTTATTAAGCATATTTGACACCGCAATCTCGTTGCCATTGTTTTTTTCCTGTGCAGTTCTACAGAACTCACAAAACTGTTTTAAATATTGGCTCATTTTATTTGCCTAGTTATCCTCTTGGCTCGTTTTATTCTAAAATAATCAATAATGTATTTACCTGGCAAAACATTTCCTCAAATGTTTTCTAACTGGCCAGTAAAAGATCAATGTTGAAAGGTTTGCTTTCTGCATTACAGCTCTAACTAATGGTTTGTTTATTCAGAAAAACACGCTGAACAGTTTGGTCTTATCTAGCAAGCGAGGTTGTAAAAAATTATACTTCTTGAAATTGTGGCTGAAAGTTGAAATGGCTCAGGAGAGTCCCACTGAAATACATTTATGCTGGAAAAGAGATTCTTGGAATCAAAAGCTGTGCTCCTTCAAAAATATGTGGGTTTTATTTAGGAAGTGAGATCAAAATATTTTTGCCTCAGGTTAAGTAAACTGTTATTGCAATATTTGGTTTGTGAGACAGAGCCAAAATATTAGTATCGTTCTAGTACTAACATGCAACTCTGGCAAAACACCTCAGCCTGCAGAGAGGAACTACACTTCCCACAGGTCACTGCAACAATTCAGTAACGTAAGCCAGGATAAAATGTTTCAGCGTGGTTCTGCAAACAGAAATTAATTTTTATTTGAAAAACATTAAATTACTTCACTTCAGGTTAAAGTCCTGAAAGGTAGTATTTGGACATTCCTGTCTGAAGATTTTTTTGAACTTTGGTTCTGGATTTAAGTTTAATGTTTGTCACGTTTTAACGTGGATTTATTTTCAAATGCAATAATCTTCCACAATAAAATAAACTCTATTTTTTTTAGGATTTCTAGTATCTGAATCTGTTCATCATAATCCAATAAATGAAACTAGCTTAAATTGAAGCCAAACTGGTTTGACTGTCTGTAATACATATTCACACTGCTTTAACCAACCTGATGCAATTAAGTGCAATGTTTTGTTGCTAGAGAAAAAAAAGAATCTGCCCATTGTTTTACCTGGCCAAAGTATTTAAATTTCTAAATAACAACATATTCTGCAAAAGCACATGCTTGGTAGCCTAGTATTTATTCACATTTCATGAAGGATACGTGACCAGAAAGGAAAATGTGTTGTTCTTACTGCAGCATCCTTACTGAGGTGAGAGGGGTTCTTCAGTCAGTGCTTTGAACTTCCTTTTCTGCTAATAAAAATAACACATTCAAAGACACAGTTAAGGCCTGTGCTTAGGCTGCCCAAGAAGTTTTTAGTGAGCACCTCAGCTCTAATAAACACCCAGGGAAAGCAGGAGAGAGGGAATAACGCTGGTGACTCCCAAGTCTACCACACCAAATGCCTCAATAAAAGCAGGTGCTGTCACCTGGGATTTCTTAGTTATTAAACACTAGGAAAAGCCATACCGCACACATAGCAAAACTTGCTGCTTTACTGTGTGAGGATACAACCCAAAATGAGTGGTGATAGCTCTGGAGAGGGTGAAGCAACATGAGGTGATGTGAGGGGTGGAGATGGCGGCCATTTTGTCAGGCCCTTCACAGCAAGGACTCCTCAACCCCCCAACACGGCGGCTTCCCCCTTCCCTCCCTCTGCTGTCCTTGCTTCATTCCCTCTGTCAGCTCTGATACCCCAGGGTCGATGGCAGGCAGCAAAATACCTCAGAGAACTGGCAAAAACCTCCTCCAGGGCTGAGGACATGGCCCCCACAAGGGGTGGCCCTGCTGAGGAGAGGCAGCCGAGTCACTGCTCAGGGGAGCTGGACTTGGTGAGATGGACTCCCTCGCCTCAGAGGTTGCAATGTGAAGGCCAAGACTTTAAATGAGGGCGAGGATGTTGCGTGCTCTCAGTTTTAGGTGTCCGAACCGGGGGCACCCTGGAAAGTGCAGAGCAACTACGCTCTGAAGAAATGGCTTTATAAATCAAATCAGGGGCTTTGAAATTTCGGCAATGACAAGAAAAAAGTTTTGTAGAAATGAAGTACATATCTGTATCCCTTCTGCTCACCTCTGTGAATCGCTAATGCTATTGAGTGTTCACCTCTCAGTCCCCATGCGCTGTAATTGCTCCTCGATGGCTGCCTCGCCGAAGTGCCAGCTCTCGGGGATTAAGCGGAGGATCGTCGTGCTGCATTTCTGCTGAGAAATAAATCCCTTTTCTCCTCATTCGGGCTGGACTGCCATCTGTAGATAGCATATTGTGGAAATAATCTGGGGTTACAGCTCATGATGAAACAGAAATGACCGCTCAGGCCCAGCATCCCTGTTATAACATCTCACTTCCCTCTAACGACTCTAGCACGGCTTATCCAGTGCAAGGTTACCTCAAAGTCCTGCACAGGGCCTGCCCAAAAAGGGACACTTAGAGGTTTTAATCCAAAAGAGCCAAAGTTTTGATTTTAAGGGAGATCAGTCGGACTGCATTTCAATCCTTTTGTAGATGTTCTGATCCAGAATGAAAGCTGGTATTATTTATTTTACCTCGTTTTACTCTGCTTCACTTCCCAAGCTGCGGCCATTTAAATTCAGAATAAAAGTCTACATGGAAAATTATAATTGACGGCATCAAACAATAGGGCAGAGGCAGATACATCACACAGATTTCTCCCATAACCTTAGGGTTTTCCTTTCTTTTTTAAATTTTATTTTAAGTACCATCTCAACATTTAATTTCCATCCTTCTTGATGCCTCTTTGCCTATTACTTTTTTATTAGCTTTGCCGCTCTGATTTTGAGCCACCCACTCCAGCATGCTAAGCGCTTCAAAATGATTTCTACCTTTTTTCCCCACTGTAGTATCCCTGTTACCAGCAACAGCCTCGTCATTTACTCTGCACTAAAAGACAGGAACGGTTCAGCCCCTGGGTAAGCTTTCTGGCTCCTCACTCTAATAACTAGTGCCACTAACACAATAAAATTTTATATCATTTTTATTGGATCCCTCCTAGAGAATTATAGGAGGAGCACTGGCTTGCAGAGCAGATGTGTGAAGCTGCAGACAGAATTGCATCTGTTTCCTTTTGCCGCAAATTGTTTTGTATTATTCCCTGTTGACTAGGAAATTTAACATACTGTCACCATACATTGCATTTTAATAAAATTATTGTTAAACATCAACATATTATCCCCTTCTACCCCGCCTCCCCTTTTTTTTTATTATAACAAACTGATTTTATTTCCTCTACAGCTCCTCCTTCTCACCCCCCAAAATACGTTTTTCTTCTGGCCGTGATATTCCCTGGGGCTGGGGCAGCTCCAGAAGTTTGACGCTGGCTTTTACAGCAGTTCTGAGAGTGAAACGGAGCACAGGGGAGGTGGAGAAATGTCAGTAAGAGTCTGCTACTTCCCACTAAATCAAGAAATATTTGGCACTGTATTTCTGGATGACTTTTACCCAACAACTGTTGCCTACGAGCACAAGACAAATAAGTCACCATCCAGATCCAGATAAGTAATTAAAGAGAAAAGCTCTGTCTCCGAGGTGCAGAAAGTTGCCTGCAGGTTTTACTCTCCAGGCTGGGGTGATGCCCTGCTTTTGCTGCAGCTGCGAGTGCTTTGCAGCCTTGTACTTCCCTGGGCCACTGCGGCCACTCTGGTTCTCAGGCTGTTGAATAAACCAGCTCCCAGTTGCTGATTAACACAGAAAACAAAGATGTCTGAGACCACGTTGCCATTTGTGGGCAAACATAAGCTTATTTTGCTCATTTTCCTTGCTGAGGGAAGATGACACGTTAACATAACACAAACCCTCCAAGGTAGCATACTGAGCTTTCAGAAATACATGTTTTCTGAGGGATAGGGCCACGCCACCTGCAGCTACTCCGCTCCTCGGCTGCGCAGCACGGTCTGCGTCTTGGAAAACAGGAAAGCAAGACTTTCCTCTGCCTGCACCACCTTGCACAGACATGGTACGAAACCCTACGGGATTGCTCGGGGCCACGGCTGCGCATCATTCCCAACAACAGTGTCACCTTCTGCTGCCCTCACACAGAGGCACTGCTGTACCACTCAAATATTTGGGTACAGCGCCAAGTTGGGAACGCAGCCAACACAGACAATAACGAGGGGAAGCTGATGGGATTATGACTGAAAATCACATCAGTAATAAAAATGACAGGGGTAGTCACAAGCCCTTTAAGGGGCTCTGTCTTATTTGCATTTTCTTAGGCTGCTCTGAAACTTAATGAAGTTTAGCTTCTGTCATTAAGATAAACCAGCTCTGTGGTGGTGCTGTCAGCTGTACTAATTAAAAGTCAGCCTCCAAGTGCTTAAAGCTTGTCTACACTTGAAAATTAATTCGATTTGAGGTAGCATATAAATTTAAATTGCAGCAGCTATTCCACCTAAATAAAGATATTTATTTTGGAATAAGAGCGCCTTTGAACTTGGCTCAAATTGATACCGAAATAGCAGTTGCTTCTTTGCCCCGTCCTGAACTAAGAGATCTCTGCATAGGAAATGACTCAGGGATGCCTCTTGCTAAGACAAGCCTTCAGATGGCTGAACGACAGCAGCCTTCCTTTCTGTACGCCTCTCTCTGCGTTGTGCCTCACCAGCTGAGCTAAAGCTGCAAGCAACAGATGATGCATTTCTGCAAACAAAGTGCTGAGCTAAATTGATATAGATTATAGTTATTAAATTTTTAAGGACCTGCAGTGTTTCTGCAAGGCTGCTCTTATAGTATAAAGCCTAAATAAGAAAACTTAAACCTGGACTAAAACCTAAGAAAACTAAAGTATTTTTTAAATATTTTATAAACAAGCAAGCTGGGAATAGAGAAAAAAAAGACTGTGAACATTTGGGATAATTTTTCTTTATGTGCATTGTATAGGAATACAATTATCAACCAGTTTAAGAAATGGCTAGAAAATGAACACTAGGGAATATAACAAATTCCTGTTACCATCAAGGGTGTTTTTGCAATTAAATTCCAAGAGCCCACAATATGCAAGACATTTGGAAACGTCAGAGTACCTGAAGAGCACAAACCAAAGTTCTCCATCTTCCTTCCTTTCATATCCTGCTTTCCCAGCTGTGTTTTTAAGACTGAACGCTTTCCTAATGCTTGCCAGCAGAATAGAAACAGCAGCTTAACAACATCGGTGCTGGGGAAACATATCTAAGACAAGGGCTAGGGAGAACACGGAGCAGAGCAACATAACGTGCACAGCTTGACCCTCATCGTCTAATCTGGATGATGTGCACAGGGTAGAAAGATGCTGTTTGAAAGGAAAGGTTGTCCTCACTCAGAGGAACGTAAGTGGGGGAAAAATAAATGGTATTTCAGGTGCTCTTCTCCGGATTGCTTTGTAGAGGGCTCACCAAGCATAGGTCCAGGTTGGCCCTTAGGTTTTTGGCATCTCCAGCTGAGAAAGCCAGCAAGATTGGGAGTTTTATACAGAATCTTGAATGAACAATCATTCATTGCCTGTGTGAGAGAAGGGATCGTAGCGCTTCCCTCAACCATTTTGAGCAGAGATTTTGGAGAATGTTGAAGGAAAATAGTAAATGGGGAGCCATGTCTAGCAAAAAACGTTCTTCGCATGAAAAGAAACAATTCGGCAGTCCTTGCAAGGGTGTCTGACCATTTTGCTTCACCTGTCTGACCAGGTGAAAATAACAGCATTTTTCCCCTTCTACATAGAAAAGAAAATTATGAGTGCAGGGTGATTGGAAATGGATTTTCCTTGCTGTTGAATACAAAACACTTTAATCATCACCTACTCTCTACAAAATTGCAGCCTGATTTCCTACTTGGCTGCCATCTATTTTTGGTGAGAGTCCTCCAGCACTTTTTGTTAGAGGTCTGCAATGGATTCCCCCTGAGCAATTGGCTGACAGTTCAAATGATGCCACCTTCCCATGACATAAATGGAAACCTCTGCTCTGGAGTGGACACCGGTAAAACAAGAACTGCCCTCCGCTCAGTTCTTATGGTGCAATATTCCCAAAGAAGAAGGGAGACACACAGTAGAGATAAACAAAGCCCTAGAAATACCACAATAAGACAACTTCCAAGGAAGTTGTAGATGCCCCATCTCTGGGGTGTTCAAGGTCAGGTTGGATGGGGCTTTGAACAACTAGTGGGGGGTGGTGTTGTGTGTTCCAACCCCCTATGGCAGGGGGGTTGGAACTAGATGATCTTTAAGGTCCCTTCCAACCTAAACCATTCTATGATTCTTTTATTTTGTTCTGTCCTTTCCTTCATTTTCTTACGTTTTTCTCAAACAAGATGTTTATTACTCTGGATGGTCTTGTGTGGACAGTGCCTGGGGGAACAAGAGGCAGGGGGTCATTCTGGCACTGGCACCTCAGGACTGCTGGACCTCCAGAGAATTGCTGTACCTCCTGGAGAGGCTATCGCCCTTCTGTGAAGCTAGGAAATCTCAGGTGGTGGTCGTCCTTACTCAAAATGCAGCCACAAAAGGATCCCACATTGTGAAATTAATTGGTGGGGGGAGGAAAACCACATACTATTGCCCAAAGGAAAATATCCAGGAGGACTCTGGCACATGCAAGTATGTGTGTGTGTATACACATATGTGTGAGTACATATGCAAGCACACACATGCAGAGCAGGACCACACAGTTGCTTTCCAGCCTGACCTGAAGGAAAATACAGCGTGCAATTGGCAGTGGTCATCCAGATGGGATTAGGTGTTCCTCCTGCTGGTATCCAACTGCTCGCTTGAAAATGAACCGCTTGGCAGTGGAAACGCTCCACAGCTGGAAACCACAAACAAGTCAAAGCAAAAAAACAGTCCCAAAATTAGGTTTAAACCGGAGAATAAAAATCAAACATCATTTAAAAGTGTACTAAAATTGGCTGGTGTCTAAGAGAGTGTTTCGTAGCTCAGCACTTCTCTGCTGCACTAAAGAAATTAAGGAGAGAAACAGAGAAACAGTTTTAGATGAAGCAATAAATAATGGACACTTTCAACACATAATTTGCATTTGAATTAACTAGGCTGGCTAAATTAATTCATCCATTATGAAAGAAGAATTTTACTGTCTATATTTTCAGGCTCCCTACTGTGCTACGTTAAATGGGCATTGAGGCAGGGACTACTGGCTTCACAGAAATTGCTACTAAATTAGTTTCCTCCCAATTATCATCTAGTTCACACTCACAATTTGGAAGCCTAGTACCGATAGAAAGAATTGTCCCAGGGCCCTGTCTTCTCTCCACTGTTTGCATTGGTGAGGGTGTACAGCTATGATGGCGCTTGATGGGTACACTATGATGGGTAATATGGGACTCAGAGGTCCTTGTCTGAAACATTTTCCCAGGTCTCCCTCCCCAAAAGGGTTAAAATCATGTAGTCAAAGTTATTTTGTATTAAGTATCAATTTAAGTGTCTGGGAAGGCTGAGGGGTGATTTCTTTGAACATTATTTGAATTTCTCCCTTGAGAAAATTTAAACTGATCTTAAAATAGATGGTTGATGCAATATATGACAACAGGTTATTAATTATATAGCTTATAGCATCAAGAGCTACCTGGAGGAAGGCATAAGCTTGGAGACTTACGGAGTAGTCAATATATTACATTGTTCTTAATAATGCATTAACATTGTGTTCTCAACTACACAAAAGTTGTATTTTCATGAACTGTACCATCAAGATTTTCAAAATCACACTCAAAAACGTCAAAAGCATCTGAAGAAAGGGAAAAGAGAAGTATTGTCATCCCTCCTTTGCAAGCAAACAGCTGCAGAGGAGGGAAGCCGTCTCGTAATCCAAACCATGTTCAGGGTAGGGTCACAGCCCTCTGCCCACACCACATCAGGAAAGATACACCGCAGCAAACACAAAATCTGCCCCAGGCTTCCCAAGGGACACGCTGCAGGCTAAGGGACAGGATCTGAGCAGCAATGCTTCAATGGAAGCATGATTCACCAGCAAAACCTATTTAAATTACTGATGCTCTCTGCCAGCGTCTGTAGAAAACTCGTTCTGATTGGGGAACAGGAACAAGCAAGGGATGGACACGTACCTGGCAGCACTGCCCTTTGCTAGCAAAGCTTTTAACACCTTCTCTGGAGTCACAGATAGGAGAGGGGGGCTCATACTAGGTACCTCAATTCATAAAGCCGGGTGGGGACAGGGTGGATTTTGGCAGAATAGCGATACTCTCCCAGAACAGCTCTGTTGCAGAGCAGAAGGCGTGCCTGTAGCTCACACCTTTCTGAGCACGCCCCCACACCTCCTTCCTCTCCCCAGGGGAACAATGCATTCTAGCATAATTTTTTTTCTCCTTTAGTTTTTTCATAAAGAAGGGGGAAAAAAAAAATGATGGCGGCCCTTGCGGTGCCAGAATATTAGTCCATCAGCCCATAAAGTTTCCTCACTCCACGTGGACCATAACAGTGGCTTAAGGAGAAAGAAGGCAGAAAACGGGAGGGCAATAATTCAGCGCTACAGTCCTTGCAACGGGACTATGATCCGCTGTCTGGAAAGCTCTAGTACCAAGAGGAAACAGTTAGAAACAACTTAGCTCTTTCTTTAGACTGCCATGATGAAACAAGCTGCATGAATCAATGACTGCTAAAGCAGCCCAAATAGTTTCCCCTGTCCTTCCTCACCGTCTATTGATTTCTTCCATGCAGAAAGCAAACCACGTTGCAGCAGAAAACCACATTGTTACAGAAAATCCAAAGGGACCATCTCTTTCCCTGTCTGCTTACGACACTGAGAAGATGGGACCAGGCTTTGTGACTTTCTGTCCTTGCTGCCTGTGTCGCTTCAATACCAAACAGGATATTGTGTATATCTTTCTTCAGCGTTAAACATAAGAGGCAAGATGTGTTGCCCTAGAAGTCACATCCTTCAAGATCTAAATCCATTTACAGAATTGCCGAGGTTTCTTCCCTTGCTTTTAGTTCCAGAGGAGATTAAAAAATTTACATCTAAACAGAGTAAATTTGAACACCGTACCAGGATGGGACTTTAAAATATTGATTTTCTTATTAGTGGAAGGTTACAGCACAAAGCACCCACAGCATACAAAGCAAGGACAGACTGACATCCTCTAGAGCAGCTAACGCCCTGGAACCTTACAGGGTAACTTTAAAAAGGATTCACTAAATGAGGAGCACGGAAATTACATGGGTGAATACAATTAAGCTACCTGAAATGACTGGCTGACTGACTCTCACAATAGCCATCTTTAAACTAAGAGAGAACTCTGACAGCACTTGAGTGGAAAATGAGTGGAGCAGATTGCCACTAAAGGCAGCATCGCCTTCCCAGCCATAGGCTAATGGTGATAAAAGGGATGTTTAGATACAGCACAGCTACAAGTCTGTGTTTCTAAATTTTTGCGAGATGATACAGATCAGAGAGCCCTTTTGGGAAGCATTCTCAAGTCCTGGGCACTCCAATATCAAAGATAAGGAAAAATAAAAGTATCTCACAAATCACAGTTATAAGGATAGGCTCTCTTCAAGATTCATGAAACCATTCAAATTTTCAAAGATTCAATACATAATATGTATTAAATATTATTTATGCATTCCTTGAGCCTTCTAATCGAAGGGAAAAATGCTGCATTTCCTAAGCTAGTGTGAATAGGATAGTTTCCTTCTAGATCAGAAGGATTTCAGAAAATTAATTCTGTATCTCTGAAAAGGTCATTTATTCGGGATGAGTGACAGGTGCCATAAACTTACGAGATGTCACTTGTATGTCAGTTCAGCTCAACTGAACACAAAGCAAATCAATTCAGCCTGGTCAAGTATAATTACCTGCTGGAGCAGGATACATAGTTTTGCATTTATTATTATTAACAATGCCACAGAAGCACTAAATTCAACAGCAATTTTGATTAGCAAGAGGTCGTACAGAGCTCTTCCTTCCTAAGTGCTTCCTTCTCCTGGAGATTACAACATGATCATTACAGTATAATAATTTTATTATTATTTGTACTGTGTTAGCAATTAACTTCCAATTATGCACGAAGAACAAATTATGATGCCCAGTGCTAGATTAGCAGGACCAAATTCTAGTTGTAGAGAAAAAAAAAAGACTCAGAAGATGTGTTTCTAGGAGTTAGAAGCCTGCATGTGCTCACAGAACTTGAATTTGGGGCCTTAGCTCCTCTTTCTTTCCATTGCCTCGAAATTATTTATATTTTTTTTTAATGTATACAGAATACACACATTCTGGATGAATTGTTTCACCAGGTGTAATCACCCACGGTTATAAAAACCCTCAGCACCCACTGCTACACTGTAAGTGTCACTTAAAGGGCTTAAGAGTTGCACCACATCAATTTATAGATGAAACATGTCTCTGCTTTTAAAATAAGTTTTTGTTCGTTCGTCATTCTTTCATTAAACAATTTAATAGAAAATTACATATACTTTCCAATAAACTGACGTGCTATGCTAGGAGATGATCAACGCTATTCCAGATTTGGTTTTTCTCCCCACTTTCTGGTGTCATATAGTTTGGGGAATACTGGATATTTTAACCCATATGTTTCTTAATCTGTTTGATAAAATGATAACCACAAATGCTTGTAAATGGGATACGCGTTCAATATAAAAGTCAATTCAAGCCATATTTATGTACTTATATGATGTTTAAAAACTCTAAGACAGGAGAGAAAGGCTATAGAGTATAAAATGATTGACAGCAACCAGCCAAAAACTTCAGACAAATTTTCAATATGTACACAGTAGTCAATCACAAAGTTAGGAAGATGTGAAGTAACTGATCATGGCAGGAGAATTTATAGCATCCCTGTACAGGTAAAGTGCCTACTAGCCTGCAGCATAATTGTGTGGTTACATAGTAATGGTGTTGTCAGTTGTATTTTTGTATGCGATGGCAGAAGTGTTCTAGTTTAATAAAATGAAAATTAAATTATGATTTAATAAGAAGAAAAACAATTAAAAATAAAGATAAATCACAAAGACAGAAACGTTACACAACACAGTTAACAAATTAAGAAGGCTGACCTCGTTGGACTTGTTGCTAAACCACCCAGCAGGCAAATTTGACAGCGTACGTCAGACTATGATTTCCCTGATGTCCTCCCAGAGCATCAGAAACTACCAGGATTCCCAAGGAGTTCTCTAATCGTATAACATGCCTGGATGTTATTCAGCACGAGACGTGTTTAAAGAACAAAGGATATAATTCTATACAATGCAGAATGCAATTTGTCTTATTTTGTAAGGTCCCTGCTGAAGTCCTGGCTCTGGAGGTAGCGTAGTCAAAATCAATTCGCACCTCCATTCATCGTGCCTCAGGGATGAATGGATGCAGTCTTTGTGTCACATCCATAAGAGCTGCTTCCATTATCTTGCAATCCCCCCAAAACAAGTATAATTCAATTGATTTTCTCTATGCCTCCGAGAAGGTTACAAGGGACAAAGCTGGGCAAAATGAAAGAGAGCAGCACCCTCCCTGTAGAGCTCTGAAAGTGCTAGGAATGGGGAGAAACTTGAGTTAATAGAGGACGCTAGTACACAGGGGTCCCTGGAGGCTGCAAAGATCTGTCTTCCTAAAATTCTGGCAACAGTAACGCCAAAGGAACGTGCTCTGAGTTTTGCAGTCTTTGCGCAGTTATGACAATGGTGGTTCTCTGTACTTATTTGTTTTTATAATTTACTGGACACAATGCATAGCGGACTTCTTCAGGAACCAGTTTCTTATTTTACTCACCATTATATCATCTTAAACTACGAAAAGCTCTTGTGTGACCCTAGGATCCTTATATTTTTACCTTTTTTTACTGGAGACAATGAACATTCTCTTTAATATCATTTTACCATCAGAACTAATGGCTTCACCAGAAAATTTCAAGCTATGGGGAAAACACCACTTCTGATTATTTTTATTTTTCTATCAAGAGAATCTAAATGAAAAATAGCATTTTCAAGTCCACGCTTTGAAACAAAGCATTTTAAATTTAATACTACTGCTCTGGGGGGGGGAGGGGGGGGGAAACAGACCCCAACAAGCCAAACACATCTTGCTCTACGGAATCATATTGTTTCACTGTTTAGATCTCATCACTTTTTGTGCGTGCGACAAAACACCATTATTATCCTTATTTATACAACAGCCTGTCATCAAAATATGACTACATCCACACGGACTTAATCGACTATATGTATAAGGAGTATGTGTTCCTAAATATTCTGCTTATTCAGTCACAATATAAAAACAGAAAAGAAAGAATCATCTCCCTTGTTTCTCAAAACCTGATGTAAGCTGTTATAAAATTTCTAAAGCTTTTTGGATTAAATAAAGCATTTCATACATATAGTGAGCAACGGGAGGCAGAAATACCATTGACATGGGAATGTATAGGCTGAATAATTTCATCAAGAAAATAGTAGGAACTTCATGAACCGTTTCGGTGATAGTTTCTTTTAGCTGTTCTGTGCCACAATCTACGAGGCTTAAGGGATTTTACTTACAACATCTGTAGATAGACTTATTCACATATATACTTTCAGGCCTGAACTCAGTTTAAAAAGCTCAAAAAAATTTAGATCACATCATTTTAGGTGATAGCACATCAGCTGAAGATAACAGTGGCCTCCGATCTATCCTTAGGTAAAAGAAGCTTTACGCTGGGGCCATGGTTTAGGTCCGGTAAGCATCTGTGGATATATTCTAGTCTTTTCAAGCTTTGTGACCAAGTCCAGAAACCACGATATTCCTCAGGATGCAGTGTCATGTTTCCCTCTTCCCCTCTGAAAATGGTAATTTGGGAAGGAGAAAAAATGCATTCGAAGTTAATTGCTAAGGAAAAAACCCAACCATAGCTCATCAGGCACGTAGGCTGATATCCATCTGACATTTCATTTTTATCTCCCTTATTCTCCCTTTGTGAAATCTGCACCCCTCACGCTCTTAAATTAAATTAGACCTGATGATCTCCTAGTCTGACACTGAAGAAAGCACAAATGCTTCATGCTCAGGACAGCCCCCACCTGCTGAGGAAAAAAAAACCCTAAAAAGCATATGGTAGGGTGCACTGGGTGTTGGAAGCCAAAACTCAGCCTCTTCATTTTCCATATTGGTTTTCAAGCTTTTCCTAATCTACATTTCTGCAAATATTTTTTCCCAACAGAAACTCCAGCTTGGGGGTGTGTGTGAAAAGATGATATAATGTTTCACAGGCGTTAGTAAAATAATTTTACAGATGACATTGTAAAGAAACTAAATGTTTCTTATATGTTCTGAAGTATTCCTATCTCCATATTTTTCCAACAGTGGTAGAGCTCTTATTATTTCTATACCACCCATCTGGATTTTTAAGAATGAGTTAAATGTTTTATAATCTTCTAAAGGGAAAAAAAAAGAAGATAGCCTGAGCTCTCCTGTGAAAGAGCACTAGTAACAAGTCAGAGGCACTGTCACCCAAACCGTGGAGAGGGGAGAAGAGAGGCGTTCGCACAGGGACTCTACCTACAGATCTCCCAAAACAACTTGCGCTCTTCAGACAAGTAACATGTGATGAGACAAGGGCTAAGTTCACAATTACCTACATATTTTATATTGAGTCATAATTAGCTGCAATATATATACTTCATTTTAGAACAGCTATGAATAGATAGAGTAAATGCCAGGGACTGCCATCTGCTCCCTAAGCCATAATTAACTGCCTGATTACGAAATACACATATATTTATCTAATTGGTTTTAATAGCACTGCTTTTGCTGGCGCTGCACCAAAAATAAGGTGAAGCAGCAGGTCCCACTGCTTAATGGAGAAAGGTTGGAGATGTGAACAGCTCTCATGGGGAGCTGCCCCTGAGGCCAGTACGGCCCCGGTGCGGGTGCGAGAAGAGTGCGAAGGGGCACCCAAAACAGGGAGCTGCTGCTCACCAGAAGGTTTTGCAAGACGACACCCAGGGCATTGCTAAGCCAGCCCAGCTATGCCTGTCCCAGTGCAAGGCACAAAGCTCAGCTTCTCTTGGATCTCAGACAAAACTTGTGGTACTGTGGGTGACAATTAAACAGTCAGAAACCAGGATGACAGGTACGCAGACAGCCATAGCTGTGCCCCACCACGCACGGGCACTAACCAAATGCTGCTTCTTGAAACAATTTGAGATTACTGATTATTCAAGACCATATACTTCTATTATCTACATAGTCCAGAAAGACTTTCTATGGAGTTTGGAATGTTTATCTTTTTTATTCACACACAAAAATATAATTCTTAATATACTTTTTTTTTTCTTCACAGTTCTATCTGCAGTATAACCAGTGTTGTATCTGTTATTAATTTCATGCCGAGTAGCATTAATGCTTTGCCACAGGACAGAAGTTGTCATAAATTCCATGTTTTGATTGCAACTCAGATACTTCCTCTGGGATAAATACATTTAGGGACAGATTTTAAAAGTATTTCAGATGCCAAAGGGTACATTTGACATCGATTGCCGGGGAAGCCGGGAATCCAAATGCATCAAACTCCAGTTGTTCAGCGCAACCCCACTGAATCACTCACTGAATTTCCAAGGGCTACAGGCTAGCTGAATTTTGATCTTAGATTAGGAAGCACTGTCATTATGGTGAGCATGAAACAACTCATACCAGTCTACACGTGGAGAGTCTCCACCAAAGGAATAGAAGAGACGGCCCCTCCTTAGACACTTTGATTTTGCAAGGTCAGATCCTATCTGTCAGATTCTCTCTTGCGTACCAACAACATACATTATTTACATCTCTGGATGTTTGATATATCTGGGCTTTAAGGCCTGTGCTTCCTCCCTGGAAGCAGTGAGGTCCACCCGTGAATTAAACCTAAACCACGACAGAAATTAACACGAAGCCCCTGAGACGCACTGCTGGGGCTATGGGCTTCTCTGTGCTTATCTCAAACCAGACCTTTGGTAACTGGAGTTTTTTCCCCACAGGGGAATACCCACGCGTTGTACCAAGCTGCCGTGGAAGCTTGCAGACATTCGCTAGCCCTGTCTGACCATGGCTGGGAGCCATGCCCAACTCTGCTTCTCCCCCAAGGATTACAGCTGCCCTCTTTGCACAGCCACGACAATGCCATTGGAACCCATTGCCTGCTCCTGTGTCATTTATAGAGAGAAGAGTCCGTCATCCCAGGCAACAATTTCACCAAATCCATCAAAGCCTGGTAAATGAAGTGTGACAGACTTGTTCTCACTTTATGCTGGCGGTGGTGCCAGATGACAGCAGTGACACTGATGTGACTATCCCACAGCAGAGCAGGTACATTAATTTAGTGACACATATGCCTGTCTTTATCTTTCAGTTTTCTCCCTCTCCACCACCCCCCAGAGATAACTATCTGCGCATGCCATTTCTTCCAGCCTGCGGGGTTAAAAAAAATAATAAAAATCCTCAGAAGTCCCTTTATTTCAGCAGATGGGCTAAAATCCCCAGAGAGCCCACATAGCCATGTCTTTGCATGTTTCTGAAGGTGGAAAAACCCTGACTGCAGTTCCCTTGCTTTTCTGGGGAGCCAAAGACCCCTTGTGAGTCTGGATGAAATATTACTGCTCCGTTATTGCGATTATATGCTGTACAAAGCTGGCTATATTGCGAATGACGAGTGGGAGGAGATGAAGATCACAGCTCTTTTTTGGAGGAGATGAGGGAATGTAATTTTTCAAACGGGATCAATAAAATTAGACAGCCCTCTTTAGAGCCTGTTTCTTGAATGCTGCTCACAGCCTCTCTCAGCCTCGTAACAAGAAAACAACTGCTGGAATAACAAAATACAAATATCTGTTGTTCCAGTAAATAACCCGGGACAGGCTTAATCCTAACCTACCCCGGAGAACACACTAGCAGTGAGACAAGCAAGACTGTTTTATCCCACAAGATTAAGACATGTAGCAAGCTAAAAAAAAAATATATTGAATTACAGAAAAAAAAAGTGCCATCACCCTGAGCCCCTGTCTCTGCTGAGAAACTTGCAGAGCCCCGTTCCTTCAGCCACAAGCATCCTGCTCCCCGTTCTTATCTTTATTCATGAAATTAGGATTCCATTCTCTAAGACCATTAGCTAAAGCAGCTTTACTGCTTTAATAGCTTTGCTTCTATGAGTCCTTACATCTGACTCCTGATGGCCTCTCTCCAGAAAAGCACTTAAGTATATCCCTCTGTAGCCAAGGGAACATCCTCTTTGTGGCTTCATGAGAACTTCTCACACACTGGGATTCACGAGTGTGCTGTCAAATCAGGGCCTCCCACTTATCTGTCCAATTAACAGCATTGGGCTCCTTAATTAGAAGCAAAACCAGGCAGTGATTGTATGCCATTTGTTGGAGCAATTTTGCATGTTCTGAGAAAACAATTATGACTATTTTCTTAAAAATATATATATACATGCATCAATTATTAAAATCATCCTTCTTTTTCAGAAACGTTTTTCTGGCCCCACAACATCAGGGGTTTCAGTTTATCAGCATCGGGGATACTGGGATCTCAACCCACATTTGGCATTAGAGAGGGACGTTCAAGTTACAGGACCACTCTTCACAATCATCTTGAATAATAAAATTGAAGCAAACACAGCAGATGGAACAAGAAGGACCACTTTCCCTCCGTTAATTTATGTTTTATCATAGATTTCAATTACGCTGGCCACCGAAGCATGCAGAATTCACATGCTTCTTGCTGCTGCCTTTATAAACAAGCAGAGCCAAAGCTGCATGTTCCCATGATCCCAACAGCCAAGCTTTTGCAGCTGTGAAGAATGCTCGGGCTTCCTCCGCACGCCCTGGCATTGAGTGGCTTTGCTTTCTCTGCCAGATCGGATGGAGTCCTCTCCTCTGCCTGCTCATCTTGCCACACAACCTGCGAACAACCATCTGCCTTCTGAAGCCATGTTACCTTTAACAAGGCCAGAAATTTCTCAGAGTGTCGACTAATGTTAAGCATTCCTATTTGCCTCTTTTGAAGCAGATTTGAGCATACGTTTCCCTAGGGAGAACAACCAACCCTCCATCTCTACGCACACCTCAAATAAACACCCAGCTTCCTCCCAGACTTGAGATTTTTTTACTGTAATCCATCTCCAAATTTCATTTTCACATTCTCCAGGCTTCTCTAAATGGAAAAGCCCAGAGAGAGTAGAAGCGCCGACATTCAGATGACCAAAGTAACGACAAGCTAATGATACATTAATTACAACAAACTATGGGTTTTGCCACACTCAGAAAGAGCCTGCTGTGAAGGCAAGAACAAATGCCTTTTCCCTCCTCGTTCACTGAAGGCACATCACCACTGCACTGAGCAAACGCCATCCAACTCCCCCACCGCAGGCTGGCCCTGCGGTGATTTTCAATTGGCTTTTTGTCACCTCTTTAATCCAGAAGCTGGCTTCCTGACAGCGGGCAATGAGCGTCTAAGTGCTCTCAGAGAGCTCTCCTAGCAAGGGTCTTTCCTTAGTAAAAAATTGGATGACAGCATGATGCCTTTACCTGTCAGCATCCCTGACACCAACCACTTTTCTCATTGATCGAGCACTTCTCGCACAAGACTTAACCAGGGACCAAGCGGCTCTGATCTACGTACAGGGGGCGTTGCAATAAGGCTTAGTAAAAAGCACTCAACTCTAAGGTTCTCAAGAGCTGTGGAGTAAGTTTGGTGCAATATTTTATCCCCTAAACCTATTCATGAGCCACAGTTAAAGCCGAGACATTCTCTGGAGTAAGACTGCCAAAACAAGGCAGGTTCAGTCACTTGAAGCTGTGCGGCCACAAGGGCGTCACGCAACATGCTATGGACAGCAGACTCCTGCTGGGAAGCTGTAGTTGTTCCTAAAACTCTGGGATAAAGACTAAAACTAGGAATGAGAGACTAAAATTTGTTGCCCTTCCTCCCCAGTCACAAACAGCTCTCACTTGTACAAGGGAAAGACCGGGTGGGTACAGCAGCCTTGGTGCTATTAAAGCTCAGCTCCGCATGAATTTCTTTTAGACCCTTGTAAAGTGGTTCAAGGCTCAGTAGATGGAAGGCGAAAGTGTATTTGATGGCTGGAGCAGAGAGGCTGGTGGGAAGCCACGTGCCCTACTGCTGAGCAATTCCATCGGTACTGCCACTGCAATAAAACTGGTAGCACAGCAACAAGAATTAGCTGAGATTTGTGTCTGTAGGAAGTGAAAAGCTTTGCCCCAAGAAGAAGATTGGGTCCAATGTAAAGGGAGAACCTATTTTGCAGAATTGCAGCTCTTAGCTTTTCTTCCCTCTTTAATCGGTCTCCCTCTGTGCCACTCTGAGCGTATGCCTCCACGCTCGGCTATTATTAATTCTGTAAAGCTGTTAGGAATCCATTCACATGGGAAACGGTGAAAGCACATCATCATCTTCATCTAAATCTAGGAACTTGAGAGAAAAAAAAAAACCAACCACACAACCAAAACCCAGCAAAATGTGTCCAAATAAGAGCGTTTGAAAAAATTCCAGAAAACCTATAGGCAAAGTCCTCACAGTAACCAGATTCACACGTATCAAACCAAGAGCTAGTTCACTAAAAAGTTGCAATTTTATCTTTTCATTATCCCATAAAAGAAGAGAAAAACCAGGCCGGGGAGCCTCAGCACTAGGTGAGTGACAGCCTGGAAGAAGTCACCTTCATTCACAAGGCCAGTTACCTTCATTCTCCAAAGGAAGAGAGCCTTGACATCTTTTGAAGGACAGAGCATGCTGCAGCTATCACCTTCCTATTTATAGTAGAGAGCAGGCCAAGGCAGATACACATGCCCTTGGTCCCCTGATGTTTTTCTGCTTAACAATTGAAATTAAGGGTTTTTACTCAGACAGGCTTCTTTTATGGGGTTCATCAGCAGACAGCTGAAGGACTTTACAAATTCAGTCAAAAAGCACCATTCATCCACGAAGTTTGTGCACTGAGTTTCTATCAAGTTACAGCACACTCCTTTCAGAAATGACATTATTGCAGCTATCCAACCAAAAAATATTAAATCAGCTCTCAAACAACCTCTATTTGATATTTGTGTTTGGACCACTGCAACTTGCTTATCCTAAATTCTGGTTTAATGCAAACTGCTAACAACTCCGCAGATACAGCTGACAAAGCGATGAGCAACACCTCCCTCCACAACAGTAACAAAGGATTTTGCTAAGCTGGGAACATCAAGTCAGGGCTTTTAACACCAGTATTTGAACAGTGTTAAAGGCCAAGGTCTTTCTCAAATTCATACCCTTCCTGCTCCCGTGTGTCACACAGGCATGTTGTATATTTTAAAAGCCAGGGTCCCTTTTGTTCTTATATAATAAAATCTGTTTCTTTAGACATGTTATTGTTAAAACAGGTTCTCCATAGAATTTGAACAGGACCCGAGACAATTTCAGGAAAAGCACAGCATTCATGTTGGGTGTAGAAAGGGCAGAGTGTGTAAAGCAGCCATCTGCAGTACTTTATCTCCTCACCAAATCTATAAACCGAGGGACTGTATTTTAGAGAAGAATTGTTTGAGAAAGGGTTACACCTCAGGAACTCAGCGGTGTTACTCATAAAGATCCAGGGCTTTTTTTCTAGAGTGCATTTTGTGCAGAAATCTTGTTGTTTTGCAGAAGAAAGGGCTATTGGTAAAAACATACAAAAATCTTCTAACAATACCCAAGCATTTAGTCTTTGAAATAGTAAAAGGGGAGAGATTCCTAGTTCCTGCTGATCAGTTGTCCTCGCTATCCCAAGCCTCAGCCGACCTGAGCCCACGGCTACGTAGGAACGCTGCCGAGCCTTGCTGTAAGGGCAGCAACAGGGATCAACACACCACGAGACAGTGCTGGGGTGTTATTGTCCCTCCCAACACAGATAACCTGATGGTCTCTAGATCTAGCGGGGAGTTTCCCAGTCACATAGGTTTCTCCTCTGAAAAAGTGCACTCAACAGAAATAACCTCTGGGAAATAATTGTAGAATTTATTTTATTGAAGTCACTTTAATCTTAATATCAAAACAACCCAATGGAGTAAAAAAAAGCTACAATAAATTGAAAACAAAGTGGATTTTGCCTTTGCAAAAACTCATAATTTTCATCTTTGTTTGTCTTACTTCAGGGCAAAATAGAAGGTCAACATCTATGAATTTCTTCAAGGAGAGAAACTCTTTTCTCAGCTCTAATGCCAGCACGTTCCCAAAGCTACAGGTTAAGTGAAGTTCAGTGACTTGTGTAATCTGAAGGTATAACTTACAGAAGACATGACAACTACACACTGCATCCATAAATGCAGAACCGGTTTTCTCTCCACCACCAAGACAAGTGCCATTTTGCGTCTCTCCTTGCCCGTAAAAATAGCTACATTCTTTCAGCCCCACAGAGACGGCAGCCAGTCTTCCTCCCAAACCTCACTCAAAGGTAAAGACATCATCCCTTTGGGTCTGGAGAGGTACAACTCCAAAACACCTCTCACCAGCATACACCAGCTCTGTCATTGTATCCAGGTTTCCCGGTTTGCCCTAGTAACTTGGACACAGCAACTACACAAGCCAGTTTCTCACCGTGCAAAAATACTTCCCGTGATATGTAGGAAAGTTGCAGGGTCAAAAGCACAAAAGAGGCAAGACTTGAACATGACAAAACTTCTAATCCAGAAAGCCCTGGCTTGCCAGGAGCATGTAGAGAGCACACCAGTACACACGCCTTGCATCTCCCACCGCCTCTGAGCACAGTGTCAGGTGTGGAAAAAAGGTGGGGAAAAAAAAGGTGGGGAAAAGCGGTTATTTTGGGAAGCACATCTTGCATTTTGCCTAAGGTCCTCCGGCAGCCTGCGCTGTTCACAGGGAGCAGCTTTGCCAGGAGACAGCTGAGCCAGCTCCTAAACATTGCTTTTCATTTCTAAAGGACCCATCATCAGTCAGGACAGCCATACGGTTAATTTCTCCAGGTGAATCTTTCCCAACATGCATACAGTGCTTCCCTGTAGTTGGAGGCAAGTAACCACACGTGGTTTCCTACTGTCCCATGGAGGACAGAGGCTGGTGTGGGTGAAGAGAAGACTCAGTGCATCTGATGTGGGCAAGGGACACGGAGTCCGGGCCGCGAGTGGCTCCCAAGTACCCTAAGGCTAGACAGCCTGAAACCTCAGATGTGAAGGATGGTATCTTAAACTGCTTCCAAAAGGAAAGACCACACTCAGCACAGAAGTCTAGCACACAGCATCTCTGGGCTTTATCCAGTCCTGAAAGACAGATCCAACCAGCCTGTGGATTTCTGCCTTTGCAATATTTGGCCAGTGTGCTCACAGCTGGGATTGAATCCTTATCCATGAAAAGCATTTTTAGGTCTTTTCTGGCCTTTGAGAAAGGACCATCTCACAGTGCCTCTGCAGCTGGAGAGTGCTGGCAGAGGCAGGCACATCTTTCTGCTCTCCTCCGCTTGCAGCAAGGCAGATCAAGGGACCGACCCTCAGACAGAGGTCTAGCAGTCTGCGGCTGGCAGAACTAGAGGCAAAAGCAGCCTTTCACTTCTAAAATTAGATCTGCTTGCAACACTATTGAGCATTACAACTCCTGAAAAAAGGATGGAGGTGTGGTGACGTACCTCCTCCACACATGCGCAGACCTGATATGTTGGTTTTCACATAGAAATGGCAAACACGGGACAGATTTGTTAATTCCCATTCTTTCAAAGCACCCTGAAGACCAGAATGACCCTTCCTTTAAAAGACAAACATACCATCTCCACAAGCACTTGCTCCAAGTTGCAGTCATCCGGCGATGCACACCTTGCATGGGAATCACCCCGCTGGGGTGGGTGTCTTAGCGTGGTTTCTATTAGCAGCATACGAACAACACCCACAAATAATCCCCTTTAAACAATACTAAGGTTACCATAGCAAAGTCTACAAAAGAAATGCAACACCGGCATTATGATTGGCCTGGATGGGTTTAACCCACTCAAAACCAATAGTTTTTTAATTACATCCCCCCTTGGTGATTACATCACAGCAAGGACATGCCACTACCTCCACCCTCTGCCCCGGCTTTTTGCCCTGCAGGTGCAGCAGGATTAGGCAATGCCATACAGCTCCTGCTGCTCCCTGTGTCCTGCCACCACAGCACTGTTCCTCTGGGCCATCCCAGGTTTCCATCTTCTGCGTTCACCCTCAGCCTGCTTCTCCCTCCTCACCCAGGCAAGGGGAAAATAAATCTCTCTTACAACCATTTTACTACGCAGACAGAATATGCTTCCTTGCCCTTACCTTTCTTCCCGAGACAGGGAGGACATCTCCATAGAGCTCTGCCCGAGGCAGATTTTGGGCATGGAAAACACCAGGTCAGACATGGGGAGCTATAAACAGAGGTGAATTCCAGGGTAGAGGCAGATAACTCCCACCTAAGTCAAGCAACATCAAGTTTAGTTTCTTCTTATATGAAATAAAAAATGTGAGAAGGAAATTCACTTATTTGATCAAACGTTGTCATTTTGCAGTTGGTTTGAGAGCACCAAATTGAATTTTAAAATGCTGTTATGAGAAAGGTTTAAAAAAAAGAATTAAATATTTGAGTAGATTTAGCCATAGGGGCGATTTTAATTTTCCCTGGGCTAGCTCGCTCATGCCTCAGAGTCAATGTAGATCAAAAGAATAATTTATAAGCTTTAATGAGAATATTGATTTGCAAGGCCCTTTCTCTTCATGTGAGCAGGGAGGGAGGTGACAGGGGAAGGAACCCTGTGGGCTGTGGCCAGAGCCTTGTTAGAGGTTATAAACCTTCACAGGGCACAGAAAGCCTGTGCCAGCATGGGGAAGGTCCACGATACAGCCAGCCCGGGCAGCGGTCTCGTCTCTCCCAGCAAGGATAGACATCAGTGTTTCCAAACAACTCCCCATCTAATTTGTACTTATGCAGAAGAGCCGTCCCGTAACACAAATCATCAAGCAATTAACGTGCAACACTTCAGCGAGACTCTCCGTTGCTTGTTGTTGAACTATCTTCAATGCCATTAATGAGAGCTAATTAAATCAATCAAGTCACCACCGTACTCAAACATGACTGTAGTTACTGAAGCTGTATCAGATCAGGAACGTTTTCTCAGGCACTGTAAATATCAAGATGCACATTTATCATGCTGTCCTTCCAGCATACATCTGTTCTCACTGCTGCGTGTTTCATTTATCATATGTTGTCACTGTCCCTACCCCCAATACATCTAGGTGTCAATTAATTCTTCCCTGTGCGGCTCAAGTGCATCGTACTAAATAATCTCTATCTTAATATCTACCCACAAGCTCTGCTTAGAGGGGAGCAGCAACGCTCAGCCACGTCCCCTAAATTACATTACTGTGACCATAACCTCTCCATTTCTGTCTTGCGAGTTATTAAAACCTCAAACCACCTCCACAAACTCAGATATTTTTCAGGGGAAGCAATGGAGGTTTTTGACTCCCTTCTCCCTCCTCCCAGGGCTTGGCAGGAGATTTGCAGCACAATTTGACAAAATAAACTTTTCTGAGTAGTGTTTCCAGGAAAACCCTTCAAATGGGTAATTGCTGTGGACTTTCAAGATGTTTTTTATAATTGACAAGTATTCAAATAACACATTTATCTCAACATTTGCAGTATTAAGCAATGGCATTTCTGCTATACCACCAGCCCATGCGCCTACCGCTCCTTTACCGTGAGCATGGAACAGAGTCTTTTTCTAAACAGGAGCATCATCTCGCATTATATTATAACATTTGGTCTCTATTTATGTTTCTGCTCTGTCTGGCTAACTCTTCTTTTTATTTACAAACCAGCTACATTAATGTGCTTTAATTTCAACACCAGTTGTTTATTTTAGAGATAAATCAGTTGGCAAAGGGGAAAAAACCCACTGTAACAGAAAGCAGCACTGGCTCTAACACCATATATGCATTTGTCTTTACTCAATAGTACACTTAAAATTAACGTGTTTTTTACTTCACAAATGTACCTGGTGGCATTTTCCATGTTTTAATTATAAAAAATACCAACTCGCAGGTCAGAGAGGGAACAGCTAACTAAGGCTGCATTAATTTCTTGTGCACCCCTTGGCCATGGAAGTGCATCCCCTGCCCTGCCACCGTGAAGAAGAGAGATGGGGTGAAATCCCTGCATGTGTCCCAGACAGAAGGACACAGGGAAAACGGACAGGAGCACATGCGTGGAAGTGGGGTCCCTGTGAAGACCCACACTGAGAATCCAGGGGGAGCCGCAAAAAAATCCCACCCCGAAACACTGAACAAAATTAGAAAAATAACACCTCGTTAGATGTAGCAGCAGCGAGTCACAAGCCAGAAATTTCACCGAGAGGCACACAGAATTGCCTAGATAAACCTACAGGTGGTTTTGCCCTGGTTCTGCAGCCACACGAGGAATAACGGGCACATAACCCTTGCGGCTTGATTTCTCTGAACTTGGTGCCCTGGGGAAAAAGCAGAGTAATGCTTCAAATAAACTGCCTTACACTGGCATTAGACAGACTCGGACTGAACATGGGATCAGTTCTTATCTCTCTGTCTAAAAGGCTTTCAGAGCCTCATCCGAACACAGCCAAAGACACAGTAGGAATAATAATTTAGGTCATTATTATTATAGTTGTATGTAAGCTCCCACCAGAGATTAATGCCGGGTGATTCCTTTTCACTCATCATCCAGCTGTAGAAGGACCCAAGAGGTGGAATCAAGGCTTTCTGATGGCAGAAGAGATGACAGCATATCATTAGGCATTGCCATACACAAAAGCAAACAGCGTTTTCAGTCTCTGTGACCTCGCTGGGTACAAAGAACAAGAGTTTCTTTCCTTCTTTCTCCTAAATCCAACTTCTTCTACCACTGAGCAAAGAAAGTTAAAAGTGCTGCAGAAGCAGAGCACATACCTGCTTTAGCATGGCTACCCACAGAGCAGCAGCTCTGTACTAGGAAAACGTTCAGGAGAGATCTGATTACGAAATTGAAAAATCTCAAAAGGTGGAAAACCCAATATATTTGCAATATTCGGTTATTCTGGTTTTTGCATTTTGTTGACACCCGCCTCCCAATGTCTGAAAAAAAATTTATTTTTTTGCCAGACACCCATTTTCTATCATGAAAGTCATATGGGGGAAATAAATCTTCCCCCTTGCGGTGATGATCACAGAGACACAGCATCCGAAAACCAAGTCACATGTAGTGCTACATCACACAGAGAAACGTCAGTCCTGACCCCCACCGCATTAGTGAGCTCATCCAGCCCCAATACAAGTTTCCCCTGTGTCTTTGTGTCCTGCTGCCGCAATTTTAAGGCCATGGCAGACTTGCTTATCGAACAAATATATTTGACTGAATGGGTCTCTCCGACTTCAGAGAGGATCAATGAAATTCTTTCCTTAGAGGAAAGACTCTGACGAAATTCTTGGTTTAATCCATCTAATAGAATTTAGTTGAGTAAATTCATGTGACTAAAAGCATTCTGTCAGTTAAAGGCATTTCATCAGGCGCATACACATAATTCTGGTGACAAAGTGATTTTTGTCAACAAAATACTGCCTGGCACACGTACAGAAGTTTGTTTAGCAGCGAGCAAGTACACAGTAAAGGCAGGAATCAGATCCTGCAGATTATGCAGTTATAAAAAGACAAGGAGGAGAGAGAAATTATCTGTTTGGTGCCAGACCGTAGGAAGTAGTTTACATGAAAGGAGAGGGAGTTTACAAGGCAACATCAGCTTCCTATGGGCCTTTAACGTTAGCATAAATCAAATCACTGACGCAGAGCCACGGTCACGTTACATGGGTGTTTCGTTTCCTGCTCTGCTTTTGATCCTACAGTCAGTAGATCTGTTTAATGTGTTAATTGCAAACTCCTCTGGTCTTTATCCAACATTTCTTCTGTTTATTGGTGTGTCTGGCATCAGACACATGCAAATAAGGTGACTGAATTCTTTTGCCTTTTGTGTATCATCACGCCTTCATCTAGTCTGCTTTGAAAAAGCACCAGTGACTGAACCTCAGCCCTCAGTATGCAAAAACGTGCATATTGCAAGTAAAATCCCACCCAGCCCAGCGCACAGGTCCAACAGTCGTGGGAGGACTATTGCAGCCCCCCGCTGGGCTGGATCCCGGAGATGCCGGGTGCTGCCTCTGAGCAGGGAAGGGCAAACCACGGAGCTGCACCATGCACAGGACAGTAGCTCAACACTCCTGGCTCCTGAGTCTTCCCAAGGCACCACTGTGCAGCTCGGGCTCCCACCCTGACGTGCAGTCACTGAAGGGATTGATTTATTCTTCTGATCAACTTTAATGAGGTGGTTTGTTAAGTCAGAGCCTAAATCACGCCCTAACACTGGCGAAGGCACTGATACCACCTCAGGGTACTCGAGTGACACTGCCTTTGGGGGGGAAGATCAGGATCTGTGCCAACATTAGTATTTGCAGTCATCTAACAGAAAATCTGCCTGTTACTGTATTTCACTGGCTTGGTGCATGGCAGTTCTCGCTGACACGCTGGTAACTTGCCTCTTACGCCTAAAACCCAGCCACAGGAGACAAGTTTGGAGCAGGCAAGGAGCAAGAATCACAGGCTGAAGGTCTGCGGCCACGGGCAGATGAGAGAGTGGGGAGCTGAGTGCCGTATGAAGCAATGCACGAGTATAGGGAAAAGACAAAAGAGCAGAGAGGGGAGGATACAGCTGCTCAGTGCTAAGGAAGCGGAGCTGCAAGGGGCAACACATGCGGGAGCAAGGAAAAGAGCTTCCTACAGCGAAAATGGAGCACAAACCAATACAAGCACACAAAAAGGACAAGTGAAGTTAAAAGCAGAGAACAGAGCTATTAAAACATCGTCTGTCCTCGGGAGATGCTGGCAGACAGAGGAAGGAGGAAATCTCAGAGGAGCTTTATTTATTTGGTGGAAGTGCTTTTGACTTCCCAGCTCTGCAAGAGCTACAGCAGGAACCCCCAGCCGGGGAGAGGCTGTGCAGTGCGTGCCGGTATTTGCACACCCGAGTTAAAGCAAAGCAGCTTGTCCTGAGCCTTCAGGGCGGTACAGAAAGAGTTTTCTTTCCTGCTTCCAGAGGTCAACAGAGCAGCTAGGGAAAGGCTTCTAGTGTGCCGAGAAGCAAGAAAACACCCTTCAGTAGGTCTCAAAACCTTATTTGTGACACGAAAGGACATTGAGGTTTCTACAGGAATTAGGAGTTTTGCCTGCTGAGGGACAGCTTGCTGTGCCCCCCCCCCTTGCCATTTTCTTCTATGCCTTGCAGTACCATGCAGTAGTTTTTAGACTAACTGACACATCTCTTCCAGCAAACCCGCTCTTTAATTCCTGTATTAAGTTCTTCACCACTATAGTAATTTTGAAGCCTTTGAGCTGTACTTACAGTTACGAGTTTGCAAGGGAAGCTGAAGTGCTGTGATAGGGGAAGCTTAACCAAAAAGCCCTGTTTTTCATACTGGTACACTTGGAGATGTACATCTGGCAGCAGGGTTTACATACCAGGGTAATTATTGTCCAGAAGAGAAATTAAATTAGTCTCATCCTTCTCCCTCTGTGGTAGCACTTCAGCTGAAGCGGTAATAAAGAGAAATCTCATAAACTAGCCACTGGCCACCAGAGTCATTTGTCTGCTACCGATCTGCGGTGTGATTTAATGAGGTGGAAAAGCAGGTACAGGAGAGACGCTTTGTCCCTCTCTAGGTTAGGGCAGCCCTTGCTGAAGTGTCACCTCATCCTTAGGGGCTCCGCTGGCCCTGTCCTGCTTCCACCACACCACCGTTGTGGGTCCCCAGCTCAGACCCTGCGCAGGCGTTTCACCTCCCGGTGCCCTGGGGAGATTGGCTGCCCCCCAGGAGCCAGCACTGGTCACAAAAGAGGAAAGTCCCCAGGACTTGTGGGAAAGGGAAGTTGTTCAATTCTGTGCCCAGCTGCTGAACCTGAAAGTCTGCAGGTTTAATCTCAGCCTGCCACAAAATGGGAAGATGTTTGACATGCGTCAGGCAATTTTTGCAGACTTTCATGCCCAAACATTTGCCTTGGAAAAAGGGTTTGCTCTTACTCCGCTTGCTGACATTTGCATTCTCTACACCAATAAATGAAAGCTGAAGCCCCACCACAAAACACCTGGAAATTTATGACTACTGTCATCAACAGGAACTGTAAAATTAAAAGCCCAGACCCTTCCCTCCATCAGTTTTGCCATCCACAAGCCCAGCTCTGCCTAAATCATGCAAAAGCCGTAAAAAGGAGATGCACGCACCAACCCATAAATCCCAGCTGTCCTGTCTCCCCAGCTTAATACCAAGCGATAAAGATGCCCCAGAGTTTATATGGCTACCAGTACCCCCCTCCCCACCCCCCTTGCTGATCATATACATAAACAAAACCACAATGATCTCATTTGATTCCCTTAACCAGCAAAAGTGAGTGCTGGGAGCCCCAGCTAGTCTAGCTGGAGTGACTCAGAGTGATTTTTGATTGAAGCTGCCTATTAGTGGATACAATTAAGATGCCGTTTCAGTTTAAAGATGAATTGGCCATGCAGCGACAAATTGTGAATGCTTATTGCTGCCACGCTGAGGCAGGTAATCAGGGAATGAAGTTGTAATTGTGGCACCTCTTGTTTTGCTTCTGCTGGAGCGCAGAACGCGAGATTCAATTTAACAAACAATTTGCCACACGGCTCATCCCTGCTGGGTGGGAAAGCAAAGCTTGCTGGCAAGGCTCCCTTTGAGTTTTGCTCCTTTTTAAACCTGTTACAAGCAAAACTGGCACTTGCTTTAACCTTTGCACCGAAGCAGAAAGGAAGAGGAGAAACCCAGGAGCATCACTGATGGTGTTTGGAGAGCGTATCTCAGGCTTCATCCAGAGATTATAACAAAAACAACCCCTCCACAGTGGAAAACATCATCATTCCTTTGATGCCTTTGGGTCTTTGTGAGCTTCTCTGGAGAAACCAGAGGGCACTCATGCTGGCACATTGGAGCAGCAAATGTGGATCAGCACAAGTGGAGAGAGATTTATATATGCTGAGTTGCTCTCCCTCTGCAGGAGGTTCAAGCTGGAGACCCTGGGTGATCTTCAAGCCAAAAGTCCTTTTTCCCCCCCCAAGAGAGGGAAGGATGAACTGGGGAAGAAGCTACATATGGATTTAGCAGCTCCTCAGCAGCCTGCCTCTGTCCTGCTGCAAGGGAAGGAGTGCAGAGACAAGGCAGGTCTTGAAATACTGTTTTGGCCGCGCTGAGGGAACAAGTGTGAGCCCTTTTGCTATAGCCTGGTCATCACAGTGGCTTTGCTTCCTCAGGTGTGTTTCTGAAGCAAGCACTCTGCAAGGAAAATAATCTTGTTATGGTGAATCGCTAGAAATATAGTCGTTTTAATGGGCATTTTACTTTCAGCAGTTCCACATCTGTTCAGTACTAAATTAGAAGCCACAAACCCCCTCATATTTCAGTTTTATGTCAGCAAGACTAAGTCCTGGGAAGCGTTACATAAACATGCACACTCTGCATCCTGCTGCTGTTGATGCTTCCTGGGTTTTCCTTGCTCTTCTCCGGTTAGCTGTTTCAGGGTCTAAGGGGCTGGCATTTAAAGGACTCCAAAAAGATGTTAGTGCCAGAGATTTCCTGGACCAGACTCACAGAGCAGAGCTTTCTTGGCTTCATCTACCTCTGTCTGGGATCCGTCTTTGCATATAACCACTGCCTCTGAGTTTCTAGTCCAGACTCAGCTCCTCCAACAAGGCCAAGTCTGTGGACACGTTAGAGCCAGCCCTTACACATCCTTCCGGCTTCAGTGCTGTTAGCAATTCATAATCAGGCAAGTCACTTAAACTTATTTAAAAAGCCAAATCTCAGGGATTTTATTCTGTTTCTTTAAGGCTAATCACGTGCTTACACATTTTGGGATCTCTGAGCCAACCAGGACCACTTGCTCTTGTTACTTCTTCAGGATGTACACATTAGCACCACCTTTTTGGTCAAAAGGAGGACAAAGAAAATCATCCTCTAGTTGCTAGTTGGACCTAGCTCAGAAAATGAGGACATCAGCTGTCACAGAAAAGTCCCTTTTTTTATCAGTTTACCTTTGTAAGTGGCTCCTTCTCGCCTCCCTGCAAACGTAAAGAAATTGGAGAATATCAAAGAGCACAGGGGAACGTTTAGTGGTTGGTAACTGGAGAGGCTCCCACAGAAACATTTAAAAAAAAAAGAGAGAACAAGGAAGAGAGCGTCTTCTGTCTTTTTCTGAAGTGCTGCTTGCTGGTCATGGTCTTCAGAGAAGACATTTTCTTGCCTGCAAGCATGATACAGGACTCAACATCAGTGGGATCCATCTCTTCGCTCCCCATCAGGCTTGGAAAAGCCCTGAGGGGGGTTTCCAGGCAGCCAGCAACAAAATTTGATGGGACTTTAGGCAGGTGCACCTCAAAGGGAGACAAGCTCATCTAATTAGATTAAAGATTAGCATTTTGGATGGAGGCAGGCTGTCAAGGCCGAGAGCTACATGCTCTGGCAAAGCAAGAAGCAGAGAAGCACAAACAAATGCTTCATAATTTGTACGTCAGCAGTGCTGGGTACTTGAGGGAGAATTGAGGGTGTTTTTCTTTAAAGGGAATGAGCTACACATTGGTGAACGCTCCTCTCCAATGCCTTCCCACCACCAGCCAGCCTGGCTTTATTACAGAGCTTTCCCTTGCTCAGCGGTCTTGCTGGAGACTCAGCACTGGCCGAGACTTGATATCCATTACAGGGATATCATTCTCAGGCAAGATGATGCCTTTTTATCAACCCTTATTAAATAACCATCACTGCACCACGAGGCTTAGTTTGTTGCTCTGTTGTCACAGCGCTCATGTAGATACCCTCCACTGGAGCAGCACAACACACTACAGAAAAACAGGACTAAGCTTACTCTTAAGTAGCTCTCTCACCTCTCCCAGCTGGATAATGTTATTCTTTCAGACAATGAAATTATTCACAGGTTTCCATTTAAAGGAGCAGAGAACGAACAGCAAAGCAAGGCTGGGGCCCATTCCAGTGCATATATCAAACGTAAAGCTTTTGGGCTGGTCAAATGGGAGTTTCAGGTGTGCTGATTTTGGTGTGAAGGCTGCACCTTGAGGTAGCTCCACAGCTCAAGCCCTGAGTACAAGGGATACTGCAGGAGGACTTATTTGAGCTATTTAGCAGCTGAACAAGAAGAGGTAGGGGCTTGGTTTGTAATCCCTGCCTGTCCCTTGACAGCAGGACCTGCTCCCAGGGCCAAAGGCTGGGAGTTGTGCGTTTAGGTCACTGGGGAGGAATGGGACAGATGTGGCAACTCATAATGTCTCCAGGCTGCCCCAGGCATATAATGCATGTGCAGATTACCAGAAAAAGAGGTATACGTGCCCCAAAAGGTACCTATCTTTGATGCCCTAAGTTGGCTAGAGATAGACACGGCAAATATCTTCCCCTTCTGACACAAGCAGGTCATGTTAACTGCTCTGCTGTACAGCTGGGCAGGGAAATCAGGCAGAGAAAGGTCAAATGCCTCACCTTGCAAATACTTGCATGAAAGCTTAATCTCTCTCCTGTGAGCAGTCTCACCAGCTTCAATACAACTGTAGATATTTTATAAAGAAGAGGAAAGATCTCTAACCCGCTGCCTGCCTCCAAGGGCGTTTGGGGGGATGGGGGACAGAGACCCCTGTCCCTCTTCCCCTGAGCCAACCTCCCAGCTTGCACCAGCCTCCTGCAGCGTAACTCTAGCACCAAGCCTGATACAAACATCACCACCACAGCATTATTAGTTATACAAGACCCTGTCAGAGCTGAGTCCTTCTGGTTTTAATACATAGAAGGTTACGCTCACGTTTCCAGGCAAACCACTCCTTATCTCAGGCCCCAGACACAGCCGTTAACAGTCTCCAGTCCAATAAACCATCAGCTCTACTACCACAAAGGAAAAGATACTAAAAAACCCCAAAACCCAAACAACCACACAATAAAAAACACCAAAAAACTTACCCCTTTCAGGCTTGCTCCCTGCAACGTGGGTGGATCTCCAGACTCTGCTGAACTACCACACTGTTCCCACCCAGGGAAAAACCTGCAGACACCCCAGCCCACCACCTGAGGCCACTTAAGTCTCCTAACGAGGCAGATTGGGCAGCCTTGAGTCCATCCCCAGCCCCACCTCCCCCCAGCCTTCACCAGGTGCTGAGTGATTTGGAACCCCACCCACATCATTGGTGAGTGGGAGCAGACACTTGTGCAGCCTTGGAAGGGGACACCCCAAATCAGCCATCGTTTCTGAAAACAGTAGGTGACCTCTCTAAGGATGCACCCACCTGTGCTGCCCCTTCAAGACACATAGGGTCACGGGGGGGACGACCCCAGGGCTGAGCCTCCAAAAGGCTGTTGAGAATCACTAAAAGTGAAATTTGTGCCCTGGTTGGAGTTGAGGAAAAGCAGTTCCTAAATCAAGCTGCTCAAGTTCATCATGTCATGGAAACACGAGCCCTGCTGAACCATAATTCCCTCTTTTTATCCACTTGGGGCAGGGGACAAAGTTATACAGAAAATGCTATCTACAAACGTCTTTATTTGGAAACAAATACATATGTTACTGCACTAAATTAACTCAGCTAAGGAGATGGAAATTAGATCATTTAAAAGCAGAGAGCTCTCCCATATTGTTTCAGCAGAGTCATCTTTTTTATATAGCCAAGCAAGGGGCTCATTTTGGGGGAAACCAAACACATCTTTTATGATTATGGCCATTCAAAGCTGTTTCTTGCACTCTAAATTGTCTAACATGAAGGATCAATGGTGTCCTCAGATGATGATTTAATTAAAAACTCCTCCTTTTTTCAAGTTGAGATCTGCAAAAACACTCTGAATGGCTGATGGATGATTTGCCATTACCTTGCCTGCTTTCTTTTTAATATTTTTTTCAGAATTTTAATTGCTGCCATTTGAGGATTATTGATTAACTGTAATTGCTCCTTTTCTCAGGCATCTCCCTAGTTATCTCCAGCTATGTGGTCTATGCAAAAGATGAAAGCAGAGTGCTTCAAAACTGTAATGGTTTTCCTTGTCTGTTAATGAAAATGCAGATAACTTGATTACATACGTGTTTGACTCCTGTGCCTGGACCTCCTGTTGGCTTGAATTTGAAAGCGAAACAGCCTGCAAATTCTTTTTCCTTAAAGAAAGCACATAAAAAGCACCACAACATGTTTTTATAATCCAGTTACTATTAGAGAGAAACTAGAACAACGAACTCTCTACAACATAGGAAAATCCTGAGTGGAAAGAGAAATTCCCCTTTGCCATCCAGGCTGAGCAAAGGGAGGAAAGTTACTCCTCCTGCCTCTTTCTTTGCATTTCAGGTACATTTAAGAGTTCATGTTTCAAAATATAGGTCCAAATATGCTATTACACAGGTAGCATCAACTGTAACTGGCATGAAGCTGCTCTTTGCTGCAGGTTTAAGCTGATAGTTTAATTTTAGTCTGAGGATTATGATCTCAAGACTGAAGTATTATTGGGAGGCAGCAAATGATCCTGGTAGAGCTGATCTGAAAAGTCTGGTGTACCTAAGGATATAGATAGTGCGATTAAACAAAAACCCCACCCTGCATCATTAATTCTGGAGCAATTATTTTTAGAAGCAGATCATCAAGCTAAGTAGGCGTTAATTAGCAGGATTTGTCTAGAAATAAGTTTTAGATAGTGAGCAACTGCCCACAAGACTTAAATAACAAAAATTATGAAATATAGTAGCAGAAATTTGAGAAATTATTTCCTTTAATTTTTTTGCCCCTGGATGCCTGTGCCCCGACACTGACCTGCAGCCCGGTGGGGAAGCCAACACCACACTCAAGCTCTGCCTTGGCCCCACCACTGCAACCCGGTACCATCCTGCCACGGGAAATCCCTCTCACCCACGGACTGCATCAGCATCCCACAGCCCTAGGAAAATCGGAGACAAAAAGTTGCAGAGGTCAGAGGTTGCAGAAGCTTTGGCACCCAAACCCCGCGACGGGCTCACCAGCCCAGCAAACCTTTCCATGGTATAACCAGGCAGGCAGATCACTTGTAAAGGCTACTGCTGCAAATGTAAATTAAAGTATAGCAGGCAGCAGGGAGACATATGAAGGGAATTATGGATATCTGATCCAGTTTGAAAAGACAGCTAGGGTAGGCGGCTAATTGGGAGCCTAGGGAAACAGCTTCCCAGGCTGCACGCAGCAAGCAGCTCACGGAGAGAGGAGCTATAGGTTTTCTGTATGAAGCAGCTGATTGTTAAATCGAGTATGGTATTGATGGTAAATGCACTTCATCACCAAATTATATAAAAAAAATTACAGTAGAGAAAAAAACCACAAAGTATGTGTCAAGCTTTTTGTGCCTTTTTTCACTTTTATAGAGAAAATTTTCTTCCAGTACACAGGGAGAGACAGCACAGGTAGGAATGCTTTCACTTAAATAAATGTCAGTAGGCTGAAGCAATTCCTTTTCTTATGCTCTGTTCAACGAAAAAGAAATTAAATACTGAGAGACTTATTTAGTAAAAATGATGGTCAGGACAATGTTTTTGTTTTCTACCAATGTGATTATTTTTTTTGGATACACACGAAAACAATTCTTATAGTTCTGCACTTTGAAGAAGAGGCATTTATTTTGTATAAAAAGATAAAGATTCATCATTCATTTACGGAGGTGACCTTCATTATTAAATCTCTGCTTCCCAGTGAGCAGTGAACACTTTTCAGGCACATGCTGGGAACTTCAGCTGCCTTTACCCTTGAGTTCTTTAATCCCACAAAGCAAGACTGACATCAAAACAAGGGAAAAAAGATCATGAAAGGAATCAAGAGGTTCTTCTGAGTGCAGAAGACAACCTAAAGAGTTGGACCATCCAGTCAACGTGATTCATGGGTGCATTTAAGGACTGCAGGGGCTTAAAGAAATAAGAGGGGAGAGATCCCACTTCTTTTGACGATAAAGCAACTTTTGGAAAGATGTAACAGAGCAAAACGTGGCATAGAAATAGAGGGATGAAGAGCAAGGTTGGAAGGAAACAATACAGGATTTCACAGGCTAACTCCACCTTGAAGGCTTACCATAAATGTTACTCCTGTCCAACGGCAGGAAGGTTCTTGCAGTGTTTTGACAAGTTCTCTTTTTTGTTGTAGTCATCAAAATATGTTTCAATGCATTTTTTTCACGCGATTTGAAGAGATTATTAGTAGAAACTTTTTCAAAAGCACTTTGTTTTAATAAAGTATTTCCATTAAACTTAAAATTTTGGCCTGAACCCTGCTCCTTTGGAAGGCAATAGCATTTTTACTTTTGGCTTCACTCAGAACCATCAGTTGGGCTGATGGTAAAGCAGATAGACAGTGTATAGGTATATTGTGGACGTTTGTGTATCAACAGCACAGAATAGAAAATTCACTCCTGTGACTGCCATTAGGAACTTGGGGGAACTTGAGCTGGTCCCACAAGCAGGGACAGGGAGGGGCTTATTCACATTATCTCGATGTGCCCAAATTAGAGGCCAGATACACACGTAAGAATGATACAGAGTACTTACACTAGAAAGCTGGCTGTATTAGACAGGCATCTGTATTTGATGTATGAATTTAAATGACACGAATACCCATCTGAGTGTGAAACCTGTCCCTGGCATTACGCAGTTAAGGCGAAGGCATGCATTTGACCATCTGACTAAGCAATTTGAAGGCCTATTCACTGCTAACTGAAATGGTACGTCAAACCTTGACTTGTTTCACCAATATGGAAAAAAAAAGCATCTCGTGCGAAGGGAGAGCAGGCAGACTGCAGCCACTAGGTGGGATAACAGCCTAGCGGGCAAGGCGGCTGGGAGAGAACTGCAACCCAGAGCCTTTGGCCAGCATCGCTTCCAAGGGGTGGGCAAGTAAAGCACCACACGACCTGTGAAACCTGCCACAGCCGTGGGCAGGGAGCAGATTTAGGAGACTACAACATCTCTTTAAATATTCATAAGTATTCTCTGTAATTGCTGTGTTCAGTCAAGTGTTTTTGTAACTTGACTGTTGCGTAGTTCCACAATTGAACTTGCCACATTTGCGAACATCCAAACAGGGCTGTTTCAGAGCTCTTGCAGAAACTGTAATACTATAGTAAAGGAAATGGACAAAAATCTTGAAATCAAAGGGTCTGGCTTAATTTGCATGAGAAGGAATTTGACCTGGAGATTTTTGTGCTATGTTTTATGGAGTGAGAAAAAAAAGTGATAGTCCTGCTTTAATATTTACAACACATCTTTCATGTAACTTTAACGGCATTGTTTATAAAAAATGCATTAACAGTTCTGTTTTGCTTCAGGCAGGGGGATCCTTTACAGGATAGGCAGCTTGATTTGGATCTTAATGATGATGATGTTCCACTTCTTATCCATGAATTAATGCATCTGGGAGACGAACTCCAGAGCAAAGACGTAAGAGTGGGAGCTTGGCCTTTGCACATGAATATTCTTAAGGAGAAAGCAAGAGCTTTTTCCCCTTACAGCTCAAAGCAACTCAGCTCCCAAACAGAGCAAAAGGGAAGCTGACCACTAAGTAGGTACACAGAGATAAAATAAGTCTTAATTATTAACACCATTACCACCACCCCCCACCACCAGTTTGTGGATATGTGTGCTTTTCCTCTCCCTGGTTTCTATATACAGAATTGTTGCATTTCCTTCATTTCTGTTTGTATGAGTATGCTTCTTAAAAGAGGGTAGGGATTGGGTTGTCCTAAACCCACTTGCAGCCCAAATGATTGATTACTACCACATCTAGACTCCCCCAGGAGCCAATATGACACTGCAAACCTTGCATCCATTGATAGGTTTCCATAAAAAAAATCCATATGGGCCATTAGATTCCCAATATGAAAAGGCTTTAAACATAGACTTGCACGTGACTTTCCCAGGTAATAGAAAGCAATGTCTGCAGGTTAACAATTTAGTCAGAAGTTGGACACATATCTATGTACATAAAAACATATATTACATACTATTTTGAAAACAGCAAAGGTGCTTGTTTGGCAGGAGGAGGCTGAAAAGACCCCCTACATGAGTTAAGGATGAGGAATCTGTAATTCTTAAGTAAATGTAGGACTGAAAATATTAATGAATCCCCATCAAATTCCAAACAAGTGGCACAATACCAAGACTAGTAGGTTTCTTCCACCCAAAATCCTCTTCCACAAAAGCAGTCCGAGGATATAGGGTTGCTTAAGCCAGGGTGGTGTGAATAGATCAGTCTCACAACTAAATTAAGGATGAAAAATATTTTTGAGCATCATAACACTGATTTCGCTTCCAATGAGAGCCTCACCTGCCTATGAAACTATAATAGAAAAGATTATGGAGCAACATGGAAAGAATATTCTGGATGATCCAATTTACTTTTCAATGTGCAGAAGAAAGAATTTGATTTTGTAGCATTTTCAAAGTGATTTCGAATTACAAAACTAAACCAGAATTATTACTATGTATGAAGTGATAAAGATGAAAGATACCCTACTGATCCCGGATCACCCATGTCCTAGACAGAAAACAATCATATATTAACAATTTTCAGCTTAAACAGCCCCAACAAGCAAAAGTGTAACAGGAAAGAATCATCATGAGATTTCAGAAACCGCTACTGGCCCCGGCTGCTGTACTTTCTCACTTTTAACAATTAAGCATTACAAGGGAGCTTGTACTTTGGAAAGTGTCCCTTACACCGTGACAAGTCAGGCTCTGCTAAAAATAGGAACCAGTGAGGAAAAGAAATGAAACATTTTTTTTTTATGGTGCCAGTTTTACAAATAGGGCATCACTGGAAATACATTCCATGACACTCTTTAAAGAAAGTCCTTCGCCCGCCCCTCTCCCCTTCCCTGCCCCCCCCCCAGTTTAATCTGAAAATCCACCCAGTCCAGTGTGCTGACACACACCATGAATGGGCTCCGTGTCTCCAGACTCTTGTGGGCTTGTAATTAAAAGAAATGCTGCAGTTGTTGCTGAGCAATGGATACAACTCAGCCTTTCTGTGCCTCCTCCTGGCACCACTTCTGTTCCTCCTTCCACCTCATTTTCCTAAGAGATCAAGTTCAAGGTGTTCAGGATTTCTTTGGTTTTAGGAGCTCCAAAAGCAAAGTGTGGCAGCAAGACCCTTTGACAGCCTGAGAAGTGACTTGTCATAGGTCTTGGAGGAAATCAGCCTCTGACATGAGACCTGAGCCCTTGTTTTTTGGCACTGCACTTCCACTGCAAGTGCATCTGTTCTTCTGTGGGCACCGAAAGAGATGTCAGTCACACGGCTAAAGGACAGAGGAGAGCTATGGGAATGAGAACCCTCTAGAGTGACACAGTTTCATGCTGTTTCTTTAATTTTTTGTCTGGCAAGTGAAATATATTTCAGCAGAAGGTGGGAAAGGACTTGGAACAAAATTGATCTTGGCTGAGCAAACATTTGACAACGTTCTGTGGGAAACAACCATCTGTCTTGGGAGATATCAACTCCAGGAGATATTGATGGCACTAAAAATATCTGCCTTAGTCCACAGTCCCAAGGCATTCAGTTTTCAAGTGTGGAGAGCCGCAATTCTTCAGCAGTAAACCTTTTATTTATTTTTATTTTTGGAGTGTTGACTTACCAGGTGTGCAGTGAAAGGCTCCGGTTTGTTCAAGATGTAGCTGCACATGTTTTGGCACCCAGGCTGAGTGGAAACTACAGAAGAGCTGCTGAGAGATAATTAATATGGATTAAATGGAAAAAGGGCTTTGTGCTCTGCTTCACAAGTACAGACCGTACACAGAGATGGATGTCTCTATCCCAGAAGAGCTTCCTGGAGCAGTTTGGCAGGGTGATTTCTTCTGAGATACATGAGAGGAGAGAAAAAAAAAAAAAGTAATCTTTGAAAGAAACTTTAAAAACGTACCATGAATCCAAAACAGCTCTTTACTTCCACTGACAAAGAGACTAATGTATTTATTCAAACTGAGAAGTAGCCCCCATCCCATGAATCATTGAGATTTAGACCATTTCACCTTCTGTGTGTGGATAATGATCAGGATAACCCAAAGTTTTTCCAGGAGATATGAAGATGGGGCAGTCTAAATTCACTGACAGATGTTCTGCACAGAAGTTGGCAGATCCACTTTCATACCTGTGATTAGCTGGTCTCCTGCTGTCCAGGCAGGTACTTTTCTGTGGGCCTGTGAAGTAAGTAGTAGTTATTTTTTACTACAAACTGGAGGTCTTCCTACCAGGATATACTCCTCTTTGGAAAAGGCAGTCTCTTGGCCATCAGGGGTCTCTGTGGGATATCAGAGACTAGAGGATTACAGGTGAAAGCCTTGACCCGTTGTCCCATACCTGCTCCAGTTTCTCTCGCTCTCTCCATCTGTGATCAGTGCAAACTCCCCACCAGAGCTACACCAGCATCCACATCTTCTCACGAAAAGCTTCAGCAAGAACAAGATACTAACTAGTTCCACAGGAACAATTTGCATTTTGCTCTTTTGAGCCGTATACCATCATATTTCCATTTCCTGGGATATTCATTAGGGTTTTTTTCCTCATTTTCCTGTGGTTTTCCCCTTCTGGGGAGGTTTTTGGGGTATATTTGAGAGGGGTTTATGGTTGTTGCCCAGGAGAGCCAATAACAAGCACCACACACTCACGCCAAGAGGCAGAACAAACGATGCTTCCTGCTGACAGGCCCCTGCCACCAGCAACTGTCCACCAGTGAACAACAGAGCTGGATGCACTTTCTCCATTTTTAGTCTCCATGTTTAGTCTCTGCTAAAGAGAACTTCTATTCTGTGGCCAACGTGACAATCCCATGGGAACCCATGCTATTACCTTGCAGAAGAATGACTGTTCAGCATAGCCAAATGGTCAAAAAGCAGGGACATGAAAAGAGGCAGGCTTACCGCAGCTTAACTTTTTGTCATGATGAAGGCAGCTAAGATAAACGAGACCGGCAATCATACTGTAATAATAATAATAATGCATCTTGAAAGCCTATGGCTGAGTCTTCCTCAAAAACTGACTCAGATGATATAAAAGCGAGCAAGAAATAATATTAAAACCAATCAGATACTGCAGGGATGGAAGAGAAAGATGCAATGACTGCTTCATCCATATGTCCTCAGGTGGGTAAAGAAAAGGGGATGTCCTAGCAGTACAGCGTGCTTCACAGGACAGATTTTACAGAAAAGGAGAATTCCCACTTGTAGAGTAGTTGAGAAAAAAAAAAAAAAACAAACATAAAAATGCTTTAGGAAATAGTAGTTTCATGGTCCTGGAATAGTGAATACTACATGTGTGGGGGGAAAGGGAGTAGGGCTTTGTTTACTGGGCAACTGGAGCAGACCAGAGCGCTCTGGGGAATCATAGAGGTATTGGATCACAGCTAGGAAAGAAGTGAAAACACCTGAAAGCGGAGGGCAAGCAGGAGAAGGGACATACAGTGAGAGAAGGAGCTGAGACAGAAGGCTGATAGGATGCGCACTTCTTTAATGATTTTATTTTTTTTTTAAGTTGGGTTTGTTTGCATGACAGCTCTGAAATAGGATAAAGTACAGAGAAGGGCAATGCTGCATAATGTGAATGAGAAAAGGGAACTGTTCAGCTTTTTCATTTAAATGCATGAAAATCTCTCTGCGGGGGGTGGGGTGGGGTGGAAGGGGGGCAGGAGTTTAAAAAAAAATTATGCAGAAGTAAACGATGACTCCAGTGAGAGAACTGACTCAATCTGAAGGCTCATAAGCACTGCTGAAATTACGAACTGTGCTAATAGTCCCAGGCTGTGTTTCTGGATGCTGCATCGGGCATTGACTCAACAAATACGTCAGCAAGAGAGAATTTAATGCCACAAAGCCCTCTGTAGCTCTTCAGAAACGCACTGCTGTGGTCACAGAGACCTCGCTGCAGGGATGGAATGGATGCTACTGATGAGGTACGGACCTGCCCATCCACAGGGAGCTCCTGAACCCACCGAGGTGGTGTCCATGGGTGGTGACATGTCAAACCGCCTCTGTAAGAGTCACTGCACACACCCTGCTGACCCTCTCTGCCTCCTTCATCCCACTCTTTTTCCCTGGCACCAGCACTGCTCTGCAAGGGCGGGATGCAGCCCTGCAACTTGGCCTCGAGGGGACAGAGGAGAGAAATGGAAAAGCCAATGGATTCAGGCCTAGACATACCCATGGAGGGGACAGGCATCCCAGAGTGAAGGGACCTGCAGGTTTGGTGGTGGGAGCAAAGAGCACATGCTTTGCTTCCTGCTTAGTGGTGACACAAAAATCTCAATCTGTCACATGCTGCTGGGGATGGCTGCCACCCGCATTCTGGCTGCCTTCCTCCATGCTTCATTGAACAGGAGCCATCTGTGTGCTAAGGCAACCTTTGAGGGTGACAAATAGGAAGAAAACGCTTGAGAGACACTGGACTGCTGCTTAAGGACAGAAGATACTGGTAGCACCTTACCAACAGGAGATCTCGATAGCTTTGTGTTATTTTTCCCAGATGTCCAAACCCAAACTGATTGCCTTTTAGCATCTGAAGGAACATCATTGTATCCCATGAAGTACAGGCTGGCCTGAAAACTAAGGAAATGAAAATCAGGCCGTTATAAATAATAACCAATGGCTCCAGATCAAGCCCCTTACCCCCAGACCTCCTAAACCCAAATCCAGATGAAGCCAATTAACGCAAAGAAGTGCATATGGTCACTAATAATACATACATTTCAATTGTTCTGTGCAAGCCAAAGCATTTCTGCCACATCATCAAATATGTTATATCTGTGCACTCTTTATTCAGTAATGATTTATTTATGTATGGATATGGTGCACCCTGAAACACATAGCTTACTAATTAACCCATAGCCACCTGGAATGGTAATTAGCACAACAGAATCTGGAGCAAATCCATAAGACCAATCACGGGATGTACATCCTCGAATCACTGAAAATAGTCAGCCTCAATGGTTTTAGCCCATATAAGGAGAAAATAGGCATTTCAAGTTGAGTGCCAAAAGGCTGTCCAGTGCTAATGACAGGTCTGAAAAATCAGGTTCTGGTTGTGCAGGGAGGCGTGGGCTCGAGGTCCCTGGCCTTCAAGTCTGCTCAGTGGCGGCACGAGGATATGCCTTTCAATATTGTATTAAAGCGTTGGAACCAGAGCAAGTGCTGGAAGTCTTTTATTCCATGGAAGCATCACTGCCCAGCGTTGTCCCTCAGACAAAGTTATCCTGGCAATAGATTATGGACTGGAGGTTTTGTGATGGAGAGCTACAGATCTGCATGGGACGACGGTACAGGATCCAAAGCAAAGACAAGTTAAATTTGGGCAAAAGACTTCATACTCTGTGTGCATGCGCGAGAGGGAGCTAAGCTGATACAAAGCCTTCTGATACTGCAACGGCTGGGTTTGACGCTCCCAGTGATGTAATACTTACCACCTTGCCTCTTTTGCTTCCATGAAGGACTACAATGACTGGGCATTGCTTGTGCAACTCCACACTGTGCATTTGCTGCTGCTCAGCGATTTTAATCCTGCTGGAAATGCAGAGGGGGGGCTACTAAGGACGAACTGTTTCCCATCTGCATTTAAACTCCTTTGTGCCTGCTAAAGGGCTTTGCCTAAAATCAGTGACAACCTGCCCACTCCCATGCCTAAATCATCATAAATGTGTGAAAACAGAGCCCAGCATAGTTAGTAATTATCCTTTCATTATGCCAATGTGCTTCTGATAGCATAATCATGATCAGAAAACACATGCTTCTCCTCTTACCATTTTCTGTTTGCAAATTTAACTTCTTTTTCTGCTAATAAGTATTTTTTAAAAAAAAAAAAAAGAAACAAAACCCACCTTTTGAAGCCTGCGCCAGTCCATGCAGCAGTCAGTGACAAAATGTCCCCCGACCTGAACAATCAGACTCTGCAGTAGCAAACAGCACCAAAATAACAGGCACGTGAAAATACTGAAGAGAAGGGCACATAAAAAGCATCTAAAGCTGAGTTTGAAAGAGAATTTGGTGCCCATCACAGGTGGTTCAGAGTTTGCACATCATCTAGGAGCAATTTTGATTAGGGTTAGTTAACCAGCAATCTCCTTCCTCATTACCTTTTAATCATATATTGTTTATAGTGCAGTCTAGCAAGCTCTGCAATAAACACTAAAGCATTTAGGAGAGGCAGCAGGAGTCACTCCAAGGGAATAAGTTAAAGCTCAGCATGTGCTCTTCAGCTGGAAATCATAAAGCATCCCTGGAAACATTTAGCTGACCCCTGAGATGGAAGACAGAAAACAAGAGGACACCTTTCCTGCTCCCTTTAAAGGGGGCTCCCAACCGCCAACCTTGATCTGTGCATTACATGCAATGTAAGTGCACCTGTTCTTGCTAATCTTATGTTAAGTTTGATCCCAAATTCTGCCTGTGCAGACTTTATATTCGCTTATAACTGTGCTAATACAGTCTTCTGTCCCATCTCCAGCTATCCAGTCATTACATGCTTTATGAGAAATAAAATAAAATTAAAGAATTTAATAAAACTTACGATCCTGGGAAAACATTTGCTTTGCATATTGCACAGAGAATTTAGGAAGCTGAGATCTCCGAGTTTTAGGAACCAGGGAACTGTTTTACCTAGTACGCTGCCTTTTCTGCAGAACTGAACAGAAAATGCTGGTCTGAACTCTGAACTAGTTATTCCAGAAGTAGTGAGCACTGGCAGCTGCGCCTGATATTTTGAAAAGGACAAAAGACGCTTGTAATTTGTGTCCAGCTTATTCAGTAAGGCAGCATAGGATTTAGGAATGAGCCCAGATTAATTTGTGCATTATGCCATTCCACAGGACAGCAAAGCCAGTGGGTGACTGTCACCTTCGAGGGACTGAGCCGTGACTTCTGTACAAGAGAGCAATGATGTTGCTGGTGGAGGTGAGAGCAGCTATGCATCCACTTGCTGGTGGCTGGACAACCGGCCATCTCTCATGCAGAGCAAAGACAAATAGCCATGGTGGTTTAACACTGACTCTATTAAAGCTCCTCATTCCTCTGGCAAATCAAGTCGACTTTCAGGACAATTAAACTACTTGTGCCTCCATCCAGTCTGTTCAGTGCTGTTAAATTCCAACGCAAAATGAGTCTCATTTTAAATAGCAGCACTGGTAATAGATAGTGCAGCTCCTTGTAATGAGATTCTCTCATCTCATTTGATGAGTTAACAGTGAGCAATCACAATAGTTAGCAATGCAGATAAAGCCTAACTACTGACATCTGAGCTAGCAGAAGGGGATGGGGCTTGCACATCAGAGCTGAAGCGTCAGGCTCCCTGAAAACTGATGTCAGTCCCTTCCTCAATAAGAATCAGCAGTCCCAAAACAGCGTCACATTTGCCACCTCTCAGCCAGAAAAATCTCTCTTTGGACAACCACAAACCTCTGCAAGTGAGGGTGAATCCAAGCCCCAAGCTCTCACACAGCAGTCTCTAGAAGTAACCCTGCCATTCATCCTCTGCTATAGCGAGGGCACGCTGCTTTGTCCCAAGGGACAGTCCCTGACTTGGGGCTGGACTCCAGCGAGCTGCACTTGCTGTGATCTAGCAATGAGCACACCCGCTCCTGGCTTTCAAGGAAGTCCATCTCTGCTTCTCTCCCACAAAAAAATCCCAGTATGGTGAGCAATCAGATCAGTCCGAGAGATCAACAACCCCCCCCGCACGTAAGGGCCTCTACAAACATTTCTGCATGCCACTCCAAGTGCTACATGCGTTTCTTCCATCTTGCCTTTTCTCACTGAAATTCAGAAGAATGCATCTTTCTTAAAAAAGAAGTCAAACCAGTCTCATACAGAGAGACCCGACCAAAACTGGGCAGGCCACTGCACATGTGTTTTCCCCAGAGGGAAGGATGCGAAAGCAAACAAAGCATGGCAGATGTTAGTCGTGGTGTTTAATGTGCTGCTGGAAGGTGCTCAGATCCTATAGAGATGAGAGCTCAGGATTCTATAGTACAGAAGGCAAACACTTCAAGATAAGCTTTTCACATTGCTCTGTTTTGAAATACTTCAAGATGATGTGGCACAGAAATAATTTAGGCAAGAATAGATTTTCCTAAGCAAGACAGAATGATAAAACATTACACTTCATGATATACAGCTGAAATTACACTACCTGAAAAGGCAGTATCTCATCTGAAACACTGAGTATCAAAATCATTTGATTTTTCCATCAAAATGTGGAGAAGATGAAGAACATTACAGCTCAATTTCTTCAAATTGAAATACTGGCTTGTCTTGCAGATACAGAGCTTCGGAAATCGCAAGTTGTCTTCACTTTTTCCGATAATTGTGAATTAACTACCTACCTACCTCAGCTTGTTTTTAAACTGCAGTGACAGACATGGTTAAGTTCTCAGATGTTTTAAAAAATATCCTAAGTGAATGAAAAGGAAAAAAAAAAAACCCCAGCTCACAGTTTGTGCATGTTGTATTATATCATCATTTAACGTTAGGATGTTGGAGTTTGCTTTATCAGGATTTGACACTATCTGCTTGACTAAGCAGTAGCTCAAATACACACACAAAAAAAATGTAATAAAACCACCAAAAATGTCATGCCTGTGAGCTTCAAAGCAGCGTAAGGCTTGACTAATTTAACACCTTTTTTTACTCTTAAAGGAACTGCTTACCCATTGATTCATGTTCTGTTCACCCAGGATCATCCTGTCACTATTGCTCAGAGCTGTAGTGCATTTCTCCCTGCAATAAAAGAAAAAAAAAACTTGCAGATATAATAAAAAATTGTGTGGTCTCTGCTCAAGGCTTCAGAGCTACATTGTGGTTTTTGCAGAAAAGCTCATTAAAAATGCATTATGCTAGCAAGAGGGAAGGTTTGCAAAGGTGTGGGGCAGGTAAATGAGAGAAAAAAATCTCTCCTAGGGAAAGGAATGACTTCCTGACTCATGCCTTTGATTCAAGCACAATGTCACAACCAATGTACATCTGATCGCTCTTCCCAGCTGGGGTTGTTATGTCCCCGGGGAGAGAAATCACACCCTGGGAGGTGGGCGGTGGTTGCCTGGTGCCTCTTGAGCAGTGCCCTGCTAATAAACAAACAGACCAACATTCTCCCTGGCAAATGCGGAGCTATACCTCACCTGTGATGGGAATATCCTAAAGCTGTGCCAGAGACAGTGGGTGACACGACCGGACTGGATGTCCCCAGGGCTCTCCAAGAGCTTTCCTGCAATAAGCCCCATCTTCTGTGAACTACTGACATGAGCTGTGAGAAAATATTCCCTAAGGAGAGAGGAGCCCACATCACCCTGAAATCCCATTCCTGTTGTAGCAACATTCCCACAAAGCGTAATTCCAGAATACATACAATTCAGTGCCACCAGCTGCTAATGTTAAAAAAAAACCTCAACAAAACAACAAACCTCAAAACATGATGAAACAAGTTGCCAAAGCCAAGAATGTTATTTAGATACAATATTTTTTTTTTTTTTTTTAATTTGCTCATGATGCGTCTTCTCTCACTGGAACCTTTAGATTTTGTACGTTCCAGCTTTTCTCTAGAAGCAGGGAATCAAGAAAACGTGCCTTTTTTTTTTTTTTTCTTTCTTTCTTTCACTGAAGGAGGTGAGGCTTCTCTCCAAGTCATATATTGCATAAGGTATTTGGGAAAGCAGCAAGCAGGAGATTTGCAGGAGCATTCAGGTTCCTTCTTCATGTTGAATTTAGGATTACAGGGACCCAGGTATAATTTCATAAAAAAATTAAAGGGAGCGGAAATAAGCAGTCAAAATTAGCATGCAAAGTGAAAGCTGTATTTTTTTTGTGGGCAAATATTAATTCTAGAGAAAAGAAGTAGAAGTAGTGCTCTTAATAAAACAGTATTTCCTTTTAACCAAAGACATTATTAAAACAAGCAGCTCTTTGAAAAAAAATCTCACCAAATATACCTGACAAAATATCAGGTTCTTCCTTCTTTCCTTGCCTTTTTTTTTTTCCTTTCCCTTTAAGGGCATTCTTTCTTTTTCTGTTCTTTTGTTGTCACATCTGTGAGGATATTTGTGTTGTTTCTTTCAATATATTTCAGGTAGCTTGGCAGCATGTATACTGTAAATCAAATTAAGATCCAGGCAGGCAACATAAAGGGCTAAAAAAGTTAGGCAAATCAGGGAAGTGGGAGAGAAGCTGGAGTCAGAGCCGGTGCCTGGGAGCAGCTCTGTGGGTGCAAGGTGGGGTCTTTGATGGTCCCCTGCTTTGCTAAGGTCAGGTTCATCACCCGCTGTGTCACGAGCAGCTCTGCCTACCTGTCCCATCACCCATCTGGAGCCTCTGGGCCCAGCCTGGCCGCTACAGTGAAAAATAAGGAATAAAAGCAGCAAAGCAGGGTGTGAGCAGTACAATAGCGCAGAGGAAGGGGCTGCGGGAATCTTGCCACATCTGTGATTCTTGCGAACGGCTGCCCCCTGCTCTGGGGAGGAAACTGCAAGTTTTTCATGGGAAAAAATCACCTTTTTGGAAGAAACAGCAGTACATATCCCTGTGCCAATTCGGTGGGAACGGCTCCTTAACATGGGAGAAGTATTTTTGTATCTGTTCTCTCATTTTGGCACCAAGTATAGCTTAAGTTATACACAGAATACACAAGAAGGACAGGTAGGCCTGCAGGTGTGTGAAAGCGTACGCATCAGCTTCTCAGTCTGCAGTGCCCAAATGTAGCCAACAGACTGAGCAGCTCAGCAGGCTGGAGAGGATTAACACATCAGGAGCAAAATGTAGTGAAAAAGTGGGTTTTTTTTTGTCTTGTCCATGCTGCTTTCCTGAGTACCAGGAGAGGGGGAACACACTAAAGAGGCTGAATTGTACCAAGTGTCATATGGCATCATTAAATTTCCGATGCGCCAGCAGATAATTTAGATAAAGACCAACAGGCACAAGGACACGCAGAAGCATTATCAGCCACAACTCCAAGGATGACAGGTTGTTACCACAATTTCCTATGAGGCTGCAGCTGTGAACTCCCTTTTTCTTTTATTTCTCGCCCTCCCACTCAGCAACCTTCAGAAACTGGAGTTTACGTCTCTTTTAAGTTGATGTGCTACAAAGAAACCAAAAGAAAGCCTCAGGGGGAAGATATTGGCTTTAGCTATTTGATCCAGCTTTTTACATTGCTATTCTTTGCCCAATTCTGAGAAAAAGAAATCCCTTTATCCTCCGGTTCCCTTCCTAATCAAAACCAGGCTATTTTATCCAAATAGCCAAGCCATGCTGCTTAACACCCACATTGATTTCAGCCCCCAGAGAGTGAGATCCGAAAGATTTTCCTTGAAGGACTAGTCAGAAAAGAGAGTAATTTCTGCTTCTGCTGTCGTGAAGCTCTACCTTTGTCACAAAATATTACTCTTCCCATCAAGAAAACAAATGGCGCAGCAGCGCAAGGGGGGACTGCAGGAATGCAGGCAACGATGGGTGCAGGCAGCAGCCCCGCTCTGCCCCGAGCAGTGGCACAGCACCTTCGAGCACAGCACAGGGCCAGAAAAAGGGTGCTGCAGCCCCAGCCCAGCTTTCAGTGGGGCCGTGCACTTTGCCTGCACACGGAAAGCAGCAGGGGATGCTGGCCTGCGGCACGGCCTCCGAGCTGCTGCAGGAGCAGGGAAGCGCAGCTTTTATCAGGGCAGGTCTAATATTAGCTACAGTCACCTCAGCAGGGAGAAGATGCCTTCATTGCATTTCTCGTAACTCCCAAGAAGACAGACATGAAAAACTACAGCAGCAGGGGGTCTGGTGTGATCTACAGCACATCATATGCAAGTACGGGGGCATCTTCCAACCCCCACCCCAGCTCTAGCAGGACTCCTCTGTCCTGGGGAAGCAGTGGCTGCAGCCACCCCTGCGGAGCCAGGGGGACCTGACCCTGAGCCCAACGCCGGCCCAGCCTGCCCCCATGGATGGAGATACTGAGCAGTGGACAAGCAGTTTCAGAGTTCTGCCACCTCCACAGGGGAGATATTGCCAAAGATGGGGAGAAGGAGAGGGAGGGTTATCAGCAGGCAAAATAGCATTTAAGATCTGTCTCTTGAGGAAAGCAGGCTTTACAAAATGCTGCAGGGAACTCCAGCACAAGCCAACACCTACTCAGTATCTCAGGTTTCCTGGAGATTTCCAGCAGGAGCATGGAAGCGTGGGGATCTCTCACTTCTTACAATTTCTCTTTAAAATATAACCTATTGGACTTTCCTGCCTGTCCAAACACTTTACATCTCTTCGAGGGAACACCATTACACAGAGAAAATAATTATTAAGTTAATGGATAAATCAAAAGCTACAACTTGTTTTTCTTTTCCAAGTGTCAGCTCCAAAGCAGAAGATCGCAGCTGAGGAAGCTGATTTTGGAATACAACTGAAGAGCACTGTCTGTAGGCATCCTACCACTAATAAGCTGTGGAGAACACAATCCCTTCAGCTCCCAAAATCATGCAGGTGAAACCCAGCCATCATGACACAGTTGGGGCCCTAGCTGCAGCAGTGAGAAAGAGTGGATTTCAAAAGAGTTTCAACTACAAGATGAAGCTGTTCAATTCAGTCAGAAATTGATTTGGAGGATATACTGTGCAAATGAAATACTGTGCCTGGGTTTTGTTTCTTTGCTTTCTAACACTTTTTTTTTTTTTAAATATTTCGAACATTCCCTTGCATGCTGCTCTTGTCTTGCCCTTTACCAAAAGGAAAACATATGCTGCAGAAGTGTTAGCCAGCCTTCAACCCAACACTGACTCTGAAACTATTCTTAACTTCATTCCTGCAATCTCAGATACTTGTAACATCAAATATAGCTAGATCCATTCTACCAGCACAGGTCCTGCTAAAGCTAAGATACACTTCTAAGAGCAAGCCCTAAGCCAGACCGCTGGTCTCCATGAATTCCAGATTAAGGTCGGGCTGATACCTTCTCCTGAGCCCTGCCTTCACTTTTACTTCTCCCAATACCCGTAAAATGAAATGTATGACTGCCAATCCCCTGTAGAGGGAAGAAGGCTCTCCACTAAGCAGGGCTTACCTGGTTCTACTATCCTCTCTATCTCCACTTAAATCTTACCCTGACCTTTGCTTCAGTACATCAAGGGTAGCTGCAATGTGCTCAAGCTGGCAAGCTAACTCCTTCTGAATACTGCCTTACGCCAACTTAATCTCTATGTGCTGAAAACAAATGAAGCAGAAATAATAGATTTTTTTCTTTTTTTGCAGCAGAGCATCCCAGAAGACCTTGCACAAGGTCCGTTGCTTATGCTGCCCAAGGAGATGCCATTGCATTGCCATCCTCTGTTGCCCTTACTCATGCTTTAGAAAAGGCAGGCAGGACCCTGAGGTTTTCTCTAAACACAGATGCAAAGATGAATTTACTGCTTCAAGAAACAGAACTGGTGGTGCAGAAAGCCACCAATTACTGGATTATGATTTGCTTTGGAGCTTTGCTGGCCAAGCCTTCCATGAAGGCATTGATACTTAGGCTTTTCTCTTTTGTTCTTTTGGGTGGATTTTTTTTTTTTAAATTTGTTTGTTTATAAAAAGGTCGTATGTCTCCTATTTTCTCATCTGAAAGTTTAAAGAAACCATCTCCTTTTTGCCTTTAGTTAACCCCAGAGGAATGAGAAAATTCTGATATTACAATGAAAAAACTTTGACCAGTTGAAACATTGACAATTGGTCAAATTTTAAGCAAAATGCATCAGGCCTGTTTTGACAATAATTTTTATGAGCTGAGTTTACGTCCAGTTTCAGCTGGTTATCAGTATTTCTAGGGCTCAATCCAGAGCTCTGAGCATCATGGTGGTTGTTACCAAGCCCAAGAGCTTTCGGATCTGGCATGCTTTGCGCCAAAGGACTGCTGCAAATCCATCCACACAGCCTCTAACCTGCCCCAGGTGCTGCAGCTGCATACAGCCTAGGAACAGCTCAAAAGCTTGCCAGGAAAACAGATAAGCACATTGAGGGGTACCTGCATAAATGATGCGGAAGCCTCAGCTGATCTCAAAAGGAGCATGATCAGACTTGAGGATGTAACAAAATGTTGTGGTTGTGTGAAGCGATAGGCGATTCCCTGCTTTCCTGCATCTTCTTCATTTCTGGAACAGCCCTCCCCCCTTTTATCATTTACAAGCAGGCTATTACATTTTAAGGCTAGAAAAATATTCTATGTTCTCCACTTCCCTCACTGACGTTACACAGAAACGGCAGAGCTGCCTGCTGCTGAAGCCTGTGTAGCGGCTCCAGCCAGAAGAGTCAGACACCTGCAAGAGGATGGTCTGTTTCTTCAGAGCAAGCAAATCACTCCAATAGATCATTCATCAGCCAGGCTAACTCCGAGCCAGGGCAATGCGTCTGGGATCTGCCGGTGAAGGCAGAGGTTGCTCTCAGCCCATCCCTGTGCACTGACACATCGGGAAGTGGCAACCTTTGCAACTTGTGCAACAGCAGCAACATTTCTGTGAAAGACAAAAAACAGGTCAGCCAAAAGATAAGGGATTCCTTGCCTTCCTCTGAACACACTCAGCTTGAGAAGGAACTAAGTCACTGACTGCAAATTCTGCAGACAGCCCAGGCAAGCATCCAGCAGCCTTTTGGTCTGGATCACCACAACCCCAGAGCAGCTTCCTTTGAGGGAAACACGGATCCACTCTCACCTTTGGTTGTTTTTGGCAGTACCAACATCATCTTTATCAAATAGTAGGCTAAAAATATCCTTCAACATCTACCCACCTGCATCTGTATTCTTTTCTTTTTCAAGAAAAATATTCTTTTTCTTTTGAAGTGCATGCAAAAGAAAAGACAAAAGAAAGCAAAAACAACAGGGGAAACAAAAGCATTACTGAAGATGATTACAAAGGAATCTCAGTTAATGAGCTCGTAGCATACCTTATTTTCTGTTAGGCATCTTACTATACAGCAGATCATTCTCGCTGTAAAACACCAATAATTTCCAAAGTTCATGTTACGTACTGATGTGCATCTGCTGGAAGGTTCTTCGTACCTGAGAAGCAGAGTCACCACTGAGGTTGCTATGGCAGACAAGGTTTTCTATCGGTCAGGAAAAGAAAGTGCTGTACAAATACTGAGTAATTACTCAGGGAAGTAACAAAGCTAGAGTAAGATCAAAACCTGTAGTAGCTTCACCCAGGGTAATGCAGCTAAACCCCCTTTCTACAGTTAATGGAGATCTGCGAGTGCAGCATATTCCAATTTTTTTTTTTCCCAGGAGCTACTCTTCCAGGCTAAAATACAAACTGTGCTTTCACTTACATTGGTGTAAATACAAACTAATTTGAGTGACTTCAGTCATATTATCCTGACTGCCTTAGTCTGAACTGTTCTCTTCACTGCATGCCACCCCACCACAGCAGCATGCTTGCACAACCTTCCTGGATGTTACCAGACCCAAACGTGTGCCTTACACCTCACAGCCAGATTTGTTCCAGCTCAGGGAGTTGTCTCTGAAGAACTCAGGATATAAAAGCCATTTCAATCTATTTTTAAAGTTGTTTGGCTAATAGTCTTTTTACCTGAATGCAATAAAGTCACTCCAGCATTTTCAAGACACCAAACTCTCCAGCCAACTACTTAGATGACCTTCCAGAAATTTTTATTCAATTTAGTGGCTCATAACAGTGTGACATATATGTGACTATTGAGCAGAGACAGTTTTCTGCTTCGTACTTGGATGCTTTTTTTTCCCTTCATCACACCTTATCTGAACTGAGTAACTGTACGCCATGCAATTACTCTGCCTGTGGGTTCACAGGGCAGAATCAAATCTCTATATGCTGTATTTCTCAACAAAAAATGACTAAATGACAGCTGTTCAAACAGAATGGCAAAGCTGTGAAATCCTCATCCCCTAGAGTATTTCTGACAGGTCCCTGTGGGCTGTATCATGGCCCCACACCGCTCAGTATCTCTGTCCATGATTTAGGGGGGAAAAAGAACACATCAAAATAACTACTAGCGATGTGTCACACATGATATATCACACGCATGCACACAGTGACAGAGAAATTAGTCAGACAATAAATAACAACAAGGCCCAGTCAAGTAAATACAGTGAAAGGCAGCTGCTAGCGGAGAGACATTTTAAGTTGCTGCGCTGAATTCATAGTTAAAGGGAGCTACTTTGGATTTCCAGCCAGGTAGCTGCAAAGAGACCCTCCTACTTCTCCTGTCTGCTGGCTCTTCTTATCAAACACGGGGCTGCTGAAAAGGTCAAGAAACTCAGCTCTCCACTGCTGATGCTGTGCTTACCTTCTATCCCATGGCCTGGAGGCACCAAAACCAAGTGCAAACTTCAGAGCATCCAGATGAAAGAACGGCAACAAATGAGGAGACCGGTGAGTGGTAGATAAAAGACAAAGCCTGGGAAGAGAGGAGAGACTTTTCATAGCCCTATCAGAAAGTCAAAGGTATGTCTAAAGATACTAAAGCAAGTGGTATTATCAGATTAGGGGTTTGATTAGTTGTGTTCATGAACAAAAAGCAGACTTTTGTCCATCGTACTTTTAAATCACAACTTTTTCTATTTTTGAGAAAATATGTAAAATTAATTTCATTACCCCATTCCTGACTGTCAGAAGTCACTTCTGATTGATGTGCCTGTTTAAAGGCTACATCCAACCACTACAGCACACAGCTTACGCCATGAGAGCTTCCATAGAATCCCCCCAAGTCTGCTGCGGGCTATCCGACATGCAAAAACCAAACTCTCTCAACCTTCGTGAACTGACAGGCACATCCTCGCTTAAGTTGCATGAAAGGTTAATTTTGTCTTCCTACTGGCTTTTGTTTCTCACTGTAGAATAAATGATGCCTCAGCTTCTTAAAAAAACAGATGCATTTCTGGTACTGTTGCCATAAACTTTAATGGTTAAAGTAGGAAAGAATTTAATATATCAAAGTTTCGCAGTCTTGTTACCTTATTACAGTTGTGCCTCAGCACCATACAGTCACTAAAGTATTTATCATCGCTACATAATTTTCAGGTTACTTCTCGTGATTTCACAGATCACAAAACAGAAAACTGAATAGCTTGTGTAGCTGCATAAATTGCTGTACACCTAATGTCCCACAAAAAGTCTACCACTGAATCAGAAATCAAATACCATCCTTGCCAAGTCCCAGTTTCTCCCAGCCTGATGTGTGGTGGGTAGACACTTCCAGAGGGAGGGCAGGGGTTGCAGCCGATGTGCCTCAACCTCACCGCTTTTGGGTAAGCGGAGGGTGTCGATAGACAGTGGTGCAGGGGAGGCCGTGTACATTCAACAGTACCCAACAACAATATAAAAGCAGAGTAGTGAAGAGAGTATCAGCCATGTACTTTTAAAAAAATATATATGTACACACACACATATATACATATGCAGGCTTTGTCTTTATCTAGATTTTCATATTTAATGTGAAGCCGCAAGAATAAAACATCTTTATGGGTCACTTTCTGTGGCAGCTTCTCTATAAATAGAAAAATTCTAATTCTTTATAATAAAGCCTATGGAATCTCCACCAGGGTTAAAATCAGATCAAGAATTTCCCTACATTCTTGGTCATCATCTAGCAGATGTAATTCAAAAGAGCGCTCACAGGGATCAGGGAGAAGGTATGTCCATCTGTCTGCTCACAGACATTTAAACTCTTTCCCTTGCAACTTTTTAGCTGAGCACACCAAGCAGCTACATATCAATGGCCAATTATGACCCATTTCTGAGATCAGAAATGCAAAGTTGAGACCTTTCATAATTCAGAAAGAGAGCGCGCATGCAGGACAGCACATGCACATGTCCAAAGAGAATATACAATAATGCACAGACTTGCAGAACCAGAGGGAGAACATGACTGTAACCTGCAACCATATTTGCTGGATACGACTTCCAAATTTGCTCATTCAACTGTTTGACACCCTTCTGTTTGCATTTGCATAGATACTTATTCAGGGAAACGGGGGCTGTTCTACAGAAGAAGCAACACAGCTGTAAACATCCAGGATGCCCTGAAAGGTATGTCCACAGCTGCTGAGAGGTACGTAGAGCATCAGAGTCCTAGAAACTCTTACAGTGTGGCTTACAGAGATGTCCTCTTGTGTGCCACAACAGAGCGCTGAGTCCCCACTCCCAAACTGGCCTTGGATTTAACTCCTTGCCTCGAGAATTACATGGAGCACCATGCCCTCGAGTCCTCTGTGCATTACACAGCGCAACACCCCTTTCGGGCTTACCAAAGGCCAATATCGACAAAATTTAGTCTGGCTAAATTAAGGTTTCTTTGCTTTCTCATTCTCCAGGCACGGTTTAAGCTCTCCACCCCATTTTCCAGGCTCGTCTCCAGCTCTTTGAGTTTGCAGCTACGAGAACAAAACTTCCAAAACACTTCCCTGTGCATGCCTTTCCACTGGTCTTAAATGCTAATGTATTATATAACCCTGCTGTGTGCTGAGGGACCCTTTACATTATTTAAAGGCTGTCAGTCAGGTGTGAACCTTTCCATTGATTTACCATTCACTTCTCATCCTCTCCTGGATGCATTAGGCAGCTGCAACCCGCGACTGGTATTGAAGAATAACAATTCCATTTGTTTGAATCTGACTTAGCGCTGCTCACTTTTGCAGCCCATATAATTCCCCTTACTGTGGTTTGTGTGACATTAATGACAAAATAAATAATTCAGCATGGTTTTCACCCAAATGTAGCCCTGTCAGAGACCAATATACAATCTTTGCTAGCTTATTTAACGGAACAAGCCACTAAATTGTACTTTTAAAGGTTGAAACTTTCATTTTAATGGAATTTGTGGGCAAAACTCCCCTGGGACCCAATGGTAACTAACAGGTACAATCTCCCGCTCCTGTTCGTGTCACCCCACCTTCTCATTTAGCCCTTGCATTTATGCTCTGCACCCACCCAGCAGGTCTGTGCCTTCTTACCCTGCATATCTCACAAAACAGGCTGGCTTTTTATGAAGCTGCACTTAGCTTGAAGGGACCATGAACTGAAGCTGAACAGCACCAGGGAAGTCTGCGCGGGGTAATTATGAGAAAAGCGAACGCTTACTTCACTAATGAGACCCGGCAGCAAGACTTCGTGAATGAAACCACTCCTGTTCTGGCTCTCAGGGCGGTGGGTTCAATGATGAATCCAGCCACTCCAAGCATTTGAGGAAGGCTGCTTGGCTACAGAAGCACTTTAACAAGACCACTATTAAAAAAAAAAAAGAGAAGATAAAAAAAAGCACTCATTTTTTGGATATTTATAACAAAATTTCAGTAATGTCACTGAGGCCAGGATATCCCTCTTACTACCCACTCCCCCAGTCCCTCTACTGCGTATTTTTTTTTCATTTCTCGTACACTCATTCCTACTTGCCCTGTGTTCATTAATGCTGTCCCTGGAGCTGCTGTGCTAAAATTGGTGTCAATAGCTGTACAATTTCTGCATAAAGGAACACTCCTACCAAGAAAAACCTTGCAGCTTACAGTGCTGATTTCCCTTAGAAGTGTATCGGCTCCAAAATGATCTCAGGGTTGCATTTAGATCAAGACCCTTATTTCCTCATGACTTTATGTTCACCTCCTGTTCATCTTTTTTTTTTCCAGGCGCACCACTTAATTTGTCTGTAAGCAACACATTCAGAGATGGCAAATACATCATGCCAAATCATTCTCCCCTGGAGCAGGGTCAATTTGATATTCAGATTGGCTTTTCATTTGTCCTGGGTCTGCGAAGTGATTTTGCTTTCTTTCAGCTTCAATTTACCTAAACTATTGGTATCCGATTTTTGATTTTGCAGAATTGAACTGTCTAGACTGCTATCCAGGGTGTTTTTCCTCATGTCCATGGAGTCTGTTTTTCTTGTTGTGCAATTGCAATTGCAGTTTGGAAAGATCATCGTGTGCATTAAGTAGCTGATGAAATAAAGCCTAATGAATTCTCATGGAGAGAGAAATCATTACAGCTTGTGATTTCAAAATCATGAATGGCTCATTTCCTTCAAAATAAGATAATAATGAATAGATGATACATTTCAAAGTGTACTCTAAGTAAAATTGCTAATGGTTTCCTTGGAGCTGGAAATTGTGTGCCAGGAAAGGGATGCATCTGCCCCCAAAAGCAACTGTAATTAAGAGGGGAGTCAGAGACAAGCAAGCTATCTATTTGGGTTTTTCTTCCCGAACCCTGGCCAAGACTGCTATTACATACCAGCCAGAAAGTTTCTCACAGCCCAGGTCCCTTTGCAGCCCGCACTTCCCTTGGAAACACCCTCACAGCCCCATTCCAACCATGCTTTAGCATCTTTTTGTTCTCCCAGCACAAACCCTAACCCTAAAAAGAACCATAATTCAACCATAACCATGCAGTAACTGCTGTATCATCTTGCAAAGAGACATGTCCAGAAAATACCAACTCCTTTACAGAAATAGCCTAGTTTAAAGCCCTGATTGGCTAAACAATGGGATTAATTGAGAGGCTATTGATTTATTAAGCCATAACCTAGAGTTTAACATGAAAAGTCTTGCTTTTGAATGACATTAAGGTTACCTGCTCAGTATAGAGTTTAGCCACGACAGTGACACCAGCACAGCCAGGAAGGAGCAGACAGAGGGTCCCAGAAAATTTTCCCTAAATTACTCAGCTTTGTTGGTTGAAGTCACTGTTTTGTCCAACAGCAACAACAGAGTGAAACGTACATATCAAAATGGAAGATAACTTATTAAATGAGATGCAGATGGGAGAAAGCACTGCTCCATTCCTTCAGAGTTCATTTACTAAAGCTAAAATCCCAAGCAAACCCCAAATGCTTAAGGTACACACAGTTAACTTACTCACATCCTCCTCCTTGCAAACAAGCTCACACGATACTAGGGTTCAAAATTCATTTTCCTTCATATTGCTCTAGAACAACCAAACTCACAGATTGGACAAACATGCATAAGTGTGGTTGTCATCAAGTAGATGACAATCACTGACACAGTAATGGTCATAACCTAAGCTCGCAAAATGTTCCCCATCCAGAGGAGACATGTACCTGAGAAACTGACCATGGCTGACCAGCCATGCTCCATCTCTGGTAATCATTACCCCACACATTTAAGCTCAGAGCAAGTGCCCTTAAATTTCAGGGCTGGAGTCTGCACTGCATGTCCTTGCTCCACATGTCCTTCCTACAGGGCAAATATATCAGCCCAATATATCGGCTAGAGAAAAAGGCAAAACTTAAACTGACACCTCAGGGACATCAGCACTGGTCTCATAATATGTCATGTATGGAAACAAAAATCAAAGTGGCCTCTTTGTATAAATGATCCAAGAAAAACATTGCGGCCAGGCAGAGAACAAGTGATAGCACAGTGGAGCTCTCGCAAAGGGCTGTATTTCTGTCTATACGTATGGTTTGCAGTTTGATTTGCTCAGTACAATCTTTAGTTTAACTGTCCATTTAGTTTGAATTGCATGCAATACTTACGGAAGCATACGTGCGACTGACATGAATACAAATGAATTACTTAGGTCTGGCGTTACGACAATGACACCAAGAAATGAATTCCCAGGGGCTTTAAAAGAGGAGAAAAATAAATAAATAAAAATCACTGTTGCCTTTTATTCGAGTTCCTGATATTTTCAGCTTCTAAAAACATTACCTTAGTTAACTTTCTGCACTAAACTTTTTTTATGACAGGAATAAAGTTCTTTTCATTGCAAATAAAAAAGCATACTCCCCAGCATGGCAGCCTTGCTAACATATTTAAGGCACCTCTCAGGGTAATGGTATTCCAGATTAGAGAGAATTTTCGTTTGAACCAGAGCCTGGATTGTGCTTTTCATTTCTGTCCCCACAACGGACAGGAGCAGCCGGCTGGGGTCCTTTAGAAGCAATGCTGTGCCATTAAGTGGATTGACTGCATTCAGTAATGCAGCAATTCCCACTGACCCTATAAATTGCAACCTAGAAAACACTGACCAGTGCCTGGTCTTGTTTATCACAAACTGTGCGAGCTGGTGACCTCCACTTGCACCTCGGTCCTCCTGAGGAAAGGGCCATGACAAAGAGGGAGGGAATGGTGGAGCTCCCCACAGGCACCAACTCCTTGGAGCAAGAACTATGTTGCTCCTGTAAAGCAACTGCTGTGGGATTTTGAAGGCTGAAACCTGCTGTGCTTTAAGCCTGACAATGAGAAGCATTTTGTTGCTCTGCTCCCAGCTCTTCCACCCGGCTGGGGCTTCAGTACCCCACATTTCCTTCTTCATGCCTTGCTTTCCCTTGCCTCTCAGCTTTGGGGCTGGGGAAGAGTGGCGATGACTCTTTTCAAGCCCTTGTGCCAGTTTGACCACAAAGGTCAAGCCGAATCAGTGATACCGTGTAAAGATTTCGCTCCTTTGAGAAGATGCTCTTTAAAACCAGCATCCCTGGCACCAGCTGTACAATGAAACACTCAGAACCCAATGCACCACTCCTGTCCTGCAGCACTGCAGGCTGCAGTGGCAAGCAGGGCACAGCCCCTCGCTCACCGGCATATTCCCAAGTCTTGCTGCCAAACCCACACACAGCCTCCTCCCACACCTCTGAGATACTCTGGGTGGTTTTGTCAGCAAAGCAGAATACTAGCATGAATAACATGCTGATACTATGAAGGACAGTGAAGAGCAATCAGGACAGCCAGCTCTGCTCAAAATGCTACCAGAATATTTATAACCTGAGTGTTTTACCCAGGGACCTGCAGCCTAATTTAGGCTCCTGTTTCCTGCTTACTTTCCTCTCCCCAAACACATGCTAGTTTTCTATCATTAATCTCCAGAGTCTCATACTTCCAGTGTCCTGAACGTGCATTTCTCTTTCCCATAGATATGGCCTCTCCTCCTACTGCACAGAGCAGCTGACCCGGTCACCTTTGCTGGCAACACTCACAGCTTCACAGGATCAGGCCCATTACAATGAATAAATCACTCCCGGCTGTCTGTGCACACACTTGAACCAGATTAGTAAAAATGGTTTCATACAATAGGCTACCCAGGCCCAGCTGTATCCTCCCATCTTGGTTTAAGCGTGGCTTCTTTCAGATTTATTTCTACTCCTTCATGCTTGTTTTTGCCAGACCAGAAGTCTGTCTGGCTCAGCACAAGCAATTGTGCTGCTCCTTTTATCCTCCCCGAGCTCAACCAGTGCAGTTCTCTGCACTGGCACAGATATCAAATGCAAGGGGATTTTAGGAAATTAACTGGCAGCAGCGAGGCTACGGATAAGGATTTTCAGCAAAATCATAACCAGATTTGAAGCGACGTGGAAGTCCCATGCGGAGCAGGCACAGGCATGCAGAAGTTGCACTGCTCCTACCATGTTTGTTCAATCCCACACAGCCCCCGCCCTAGTTACCACAAGGCGAGGGAGGGAAGGAGCGCACAGCCTGATCACCCACTCTTGCCTACGGCACCTTGCTCAGTCTATGTGAAGGATGCCCCCAAAATGGCCTGCATCCCTCTGACAGAGCTTCTGACCTGCTGGCTACGTGGCCTCTGTGTGTTTTGAGACTCATGTCCCCTTTGGAGGGCCTTTTCATGTCCTGTCTTTGCTACAGCCTCAAAGGACACCGTGTCTGCCTGACCCTAAAAGATGAGATCGCTGAGCTTCTCTCGCCTTGGTAAACGTCTTTCTTGCCTTCAACCAGTGACACAGATCACGCAGAGGAACAGCGGATTAAGGACTTCACCAGTATAAATGTGTAATTGCTATTAGTGCTAATGGGAAATGCATCTATTTCAAAGATGCTCTTTTAAACAGATTTTGTGCATTAAATAAAGGTAAGTGAAATGTTGCAGGACAGCATTTTATTAGTGAAAAAAATGCAGAGCTGACTGACTGAAACCACTCATCATCACTGGCATTGGAATAGGAAAAATGATCAAAATGCTTTCAATTTGTATTTCAAATTATAACTCAAACCTAAGTAAAAGGTATTGAAAAGCCCTCAACACTACCAACAAAAATCAAACCTAAAGGGAAAGGATTTTTACTTTTGCTAGCTAACAAATAATTCAACTACTCACCCAGCACTAACGTGAGGGCAGAGAACCAGAGCGTTCCCTGCCATCGTTGCAGAGGAGATTTAGGTGGGTAATTCCATTAGCACTGTGGAAGTCCCTTCACATAAATCTTTGTGGCATTAATGAGGAAACGAGGCATCAATAATACAAGAAGTTTGGGAACGGTTCCTTGGCTCCACTTCTGGATCTCAAGCAAGGACATCTCAGGTTTCCCGTCTCTGCCAGAGCATGGCTTGTGCATCGCTAAATCTTCAAATAGGCTCAGGGTTTGGGCTCCACTGCAGTGTTTTAGAGGTCTCACAGTTGCCTTGGAAGCAGGGAAATGTAAACCACTGCAAGTAACAAGAAACACAAGTGCTATTTCCTTAGCATTCACAAATTTGGATGCCCTTAAAAGCTGTGCATTAAGTTATACAGTAAAGGAAGAGAAAGAGTTAACCATTCAGGAGTGAGCAGATTTGCTCCATGCAGCAAACTCGCAAAGCACTTGACTCTGTAACATCCTCACCAAGTAATTGTGCGAAGGCTCTCGGTGTCGCAGCTATTGTTTCATCTCCTTATCGGCACTGCACACTGCCGCGGGCTCTGAAGCTCTTCCCCCCGAGAGGGCTCCCCCCAGGATGTTCACACACACACAGAGCCCCATTAAGATGAAAGTGCTCCCAGTCTCTGCCCATCTTCCTGCACACGGTCTCTGCAGATTCGCACAATGTGGAGCAAAGGAACAGGTTTTGCTTTTAAGTTGGAAAAGTAGCACTGCTGCTGGAAAAAAGAAGAAAATAAAAGAAAAAACCTGGCTGTTATTCCAGTGGTGGTTCTTCCCAGGAAAGCTCAGTCTCCAGGCCTGCTAGACCTAGAGATAGGACCTGTTGGATGAATCGCTTTATGTTTTCCAGCAGCTGCTGCTACATAATCACACCAAGCTTGTTTACCACTGAAATCACAAGTTATTCCAAATATTGGTCTTATTTAACAACAACAAAAAAAATCTCTCTCCAGCACTGAAAAGGAAGAAAATGGCAACTAAGGGGACAGACACCCACCTTTCTGAAGCTTCTGTATAGCAAGGCTGCAAGGACCACTGCCCGTGGGAAGACGGGAGCTTGGCAGATTGCAGCTGGAGGAAAGAGCAGGGCTAATGGGAGAGAACCAAAGAACCCTGCACAGATTTCTCTTGATCAAAACCTGGAAGGATTTTCTTCCTAATTCTGAAAGGAAAGAATATATTTGAAATTTTGTGGGGGGTGTAACAGCTTTTGCTTCTACGATGTACTCTCTTTTTTTAAGGTACTGAAGGAGAAGACAGCCTGAAGTAGCAAAATCTGTGTGTCTATTTTGTGATTAATTTTGATTCTTGATGGCTCTTCCTTCTTGCCTACCAATGCTCCTCCCTTCTGACTGTCACAATTTCAAATGAACTGATTGTGCTTGAACCCTTCAGTAGCACATCAAGGGAAGAAGCATTTGGCCATGTGGATCACAGATTCATGCATCTACTTTATTTACATACCAGCACTTTTCTGCTATAATGCTGCTCTTCTTATACTTTGATGCTCTTCTCAGTGCGAGATGCAAGAGCAGTTAACAAAGGAAAACCTCTCTCCCCTCTGACCAAATCCTAAGCTCTTTCCTGCTGGATAGATACCAGTCCACATCCCAACCTGCGAGGCACAATTTCTCCCACATTGCGCTGAGCTCACTGAACTAAGCCAAGCAACTAGGAGAAAGTTGATACAATGCATTCCTTTTCTACTCAACTGAGTTTGGAGAGCGGAGACACAGCACGTATTACTATTTGTGCCTTCCCAATGCTACTACTTCTTAGAAAGAAAAGCTTTGCAGCAGGCTTAACCTTTGCAAGAGTCCCAGAAAATGCAAGTGAAGCTTTCATGGTCCATTCTTCCACCGCCCAGCCAGCCCCTTACACACAGAGATTAACAAAAGTCCTCTTGCAGCAATGATACAGCCTTTCCTTCACACAGGCAACATGCAAATACATACACTGTAGCTGCATCTGTTCTGGCCCCAGCTTGGTCAAAGACTTGGCTACATCTGGTTTGAGTGTGCTGTGCCTCGCAGTAAATAACCAGAGCTCAGCTAAAGCAGAAGCAGTTGCAGCAGCTTACGCCACCTGAGAGCCAGCTTTCCCAACGCATTTATCCCACCCTGGCTTTACAAACCATTTTTGCAACTGTGTTGGCAACTCAGGAATTTAATTGCAAGTCTCATGATATTCGGTGGTGGTTTTAATGAAAACTCCAGCTCCTGGGGAATGCAGGAATCTCAGCTTTCATTTAAAACCAATTAAGTCTTCTAATTGCATCAGCAACCCGAGAACACCCAACAAGAAAGTCCTAAAGGATGGAAAACTGAAGGTAAATAAAAAGACCCTCTTCCTTCCCCGCACAATTTTTATTTAAGAAAACACTCTCAGGATTTTCAAACAAATGACATGGGAGACCCAACTTGTATGTACAAAGCTTCATTTTAGAAACACTAATATTAACATAATAGAATGGGCTGGCAGGGAGAGAAGATAACAATTGCTTTAAGCATTAGTAATGACTTATTTTTATACTAATAATGAGATTAAAGCATTTTCACTGTAGCTTGGAAGAGGTAAAACACATACATTGATAACAGCCATTAGAAAAAGGTTGACACAAGGCGGTTTAACAGCCAGGCAGAATTACCAGTTGCATCCCTTTAACGTTGATATATCACCAGGGTGTGAATTCAGCAGGGTTCAGGGATTACAGAACAGCTCTGGAGTATCTGGAGTAGAAGAAAAACACAGCTGAAGTTTAAAAGAAACCTAGAGCACCGTGAGTTATGTTGAGTTTAGCTCTGAAAATTAGTATCACACCCTTTCCTAAATCTTGAAGCCCAAGAGCTGGTGAGGAATAAAGCCCACAGTATTTATGATTTAACGGGAAAGGGTATGTCTGTTTTCACAAATCCAGCTGGCTTGCAGAGGAAAGGAATAAGGATGGCCAGAGTCTCGTATTCTAACTGTAAATGATGATTCTTTTTTTCCAACTACTTTCTGGTTATTAAATTCAAGTTGAAAAAGCAGTTTTCCTTATGTTTACACACCCACACAGCTAATTGGAAGTAAAACTATGCTTATGGCCAGAAGTGCTACCCCTGTTTGGGAGAAACAGGTTATTGTGCAAAATTCATGTAATTGGTTTCCATAGCCCCAAGCAAATCAGGAATAATTTCTTATAGCAGAGGAGCAGATTTATACTGAAGTGTCCCTTGAAATTTCTCATTCAAAGGCTGATGGCTCTAATGACTGCCTTCAAATTGCTATCAGTAAAAGTCTACGCAAAAATGAAATTCAGCGTGCAATTTGGCAAACAGCTGTACGTTCACAGCCTTTAGCGACTAATCTAATCTGGGCTCTAATTTCTCTTTGTGTAGATGTGTAATGTATACAGGCTTGAGCTTAATAAAGCCATTTAGCACAAGTAGATTTACTCAGGCCTGTTAAGTGCTTGCAGAATGAGATCTTGCTTATAGCCAGCTGGCACTGGGCCAGCCCCATCCCTGACCAGTGTCATACAGGCAAAAACGCTACTTGCATTTTCCCCTCTTCCCAGCAGGTTCCCATACTGACCCCATGGAAAAGGCACCCCATGAGCTTGAAACCAACTACCCTAGTGCAGCCCCATGCAGAGACACAAACCTCAAGTCTTGGTTAAGTCTGGTTCATGCCCGGGTGGCTGCTCTGAGCCAAACCAGGCACCTGCTCCCAAAGCACAGGAGAGTCTCCCTTTCCCAGAGCAACCGGCATTTGTACTGATCCCTTCCCCACCGATCCAGAGTCAACAGGACGACGGTGCAGGAGTAAGTGAATTACCTGCTATTTCATTCCTCCTTCACTTGTGGATGAGCCTTTGGAATTCACAGTAAGGGACTGCCTCTGATTAAATTGAATCAAATGTGCGTGTTTACGAGATGTTTTGACCGACAAATCATTTTCCCTCTCAGAGCAAGGCACAACAATGATGATAACTCAAATTTTTGGAGTCAAATGGCTTTGGAAAGCTTTCCTGCTGTTATACTCCATGAATGTCAACGGGTCTAGCTAAGTGCAAGTGAAGACTAATGGCAGCACTTTCTGCATCTCCTTGTCCCACCAGAGAGCTCTATGTAACATTGGCTGGCAGGTCTGGCCCAAAAAAGGATGAAAGAAGACACTGTATATTATTCTTATGATTTGCACTATATTGAATTTATCTTTGCTTTTCCCATTAACAACAGGTTGCAAAAGATACCGCTATAAGTTAAACACTGAATTAGTTTCCTTCTGAAATAAGAGATCTCCCTGAAATATTGAGGTGTCTAAACAGCTAAAATATCTTTCCAGAGTAATAACGCCACCATTAAAAGAGAATTCAGAACAACATCATAAAAAACCCCAAACTATTTTAGAACCACAACCTGTTAAAGTGAATGAGTGAATACAAATCTTGACTTTGAGTCTGTTTCTCAACCTCTCGTTTCTGGGACAGGAGTCCCCAAATTCCTCTGGTGCCCTTGCAGGGAAGCCCGGGAGCTTGCTACTGCTGTCTCATTTAGCCTGCACTGTCCAGAGGTCTGTACAGCTTTGATTTACATTTTGAAGCCTCACTTTGTGAACGTAAAAGCTAGAACTGGCTGGTTTTGCTGTCTGAACCCCTTCGTCCATCTTCAAAATCAAGACTGTGGCAGTTATGCTTAGCACAAAGCAACAAAACAGGTAAGGAGAGCGCAGATACTGTATGTCAAACTACCATTCATCACCCAGTACCTTTGCCTTCCTATTTCTAGAAGTGTGGCAATACTGCGTCCTCCTTCTCTGTTTATTATTTCCTTTCCAAGGGGATATCAGGAGGAATCAATGAAGAAAGCAGAAAGGGAGAAGGAGCAAAGGCATATCATGGATCACACCTGTGCTTCAGGCCCCTGCACTGTTCTGCACAGAGGGAGGAGGAAGGGAGAGAAAGGGGAAGAAAATATGGGAAATAGCATGAGACAGAATAACTGACTGGAAAAAAAAAAATAATACAGCAGCTGGATTTGCTGGGTGAGAAAGGCATAAGAGGGTAGACTGAAAACTAGCCCCTGAAAAGCAGGCCCTGGAGGAATCTATTGGAAATGTGAACAAACTAAATATTGGTAAGAAAAGCCTGTAAGCAAAGCAACAGGGTAAACATAGGCAGTGCTGCAGCGGAAGAACACAGATGATTCCCCATATTTAAAAATGACAACATTTTGCTAAAGGAAAGTAGTAAAGACTCTTGACAAAAGCAATTTCAAATGAGAGCAATGCTTACCGAAGCCACTGAAAGCTTTTGCATCATCTTCAATAGACACTATACTAGATCCTCAGCCTTTGAGCAAGTAATTGTGGGATAATCCAGGTGTGCAAACAGCCATGGGATGCTCTTACACCATCTTTAGCAATGCAAAAATAATCCACGAAGGGGAACTTAAGATGCATCATTCATGCCTAGTAATCACCACGTTTATTTGCATGATGAAAACTGGCCCAAACCTACACTGTAGTCAGGAAATTAGAGAGTTGGAATCAATGCCTATACAAACAATAAAACTTGTTGCAGGGATGGAAAACCTTAGAGAAATCCAGGTGTCTGGATGTCTCTGGCACTGCGGTGATGGGGGGAGGCATTTTGCTTTTGCTACATCTCCAGTACATGCCTGTACAAAACAGGCATCTGATAGATGAGCTACTTGGCAACTGCTGACAGAAGGGTCAGGAACAACTGATAAAATTTTAAAGAGTTCAGGCAGATGAAGGACCAGTAGTACAGTGCTGTATCGGTGAAGGCTGGAAACATGCAGGAAGTCCTTTTACTATTCAGTAGCCACCAGTTAGTGAAATATCTCTGCTTTGGTTTAATTGTGGTACAAGCAAAACTCAGATGAGTAACCTTCCTCAGGTACCTTCTATCTGAGGTGACCAGGAGTTTTTTTTGCACCCCAGCATAGCATCTATCCTTACCTGCAGCAAGAAAGGGTGCAAGACAAAGGGACTTGCTAAACAAAAAGTCTGTGCAAAGGGAGAAACCAGATCATTCCTACTGCGGACTAAAGAGGATGAAAGGATTTTCTACATCAGCCTCAGGGGAATTCACCACTGTACCCTGGCACCCATTTTGCCACTTAACTGGGTTTATCAATACATAGTGGGGCCAAAGCATCCAGAATAACTGGAGTCACGTATGAGCTATGCCCTGGACCATGACCTCAAGCAGCCAGGAGGACTCCATCCAGCAACACGGCCACCGTCACCCTGCTCACCTCCCGTCAGCATTATACACTTCACTGCCTGCTCTTGAGAAAGCTTTGGGGGCGCACAATACCACCAATACAAAAAACATAAATAGAAGTCAGATCCCAGGCTGAATGTTTTCCATCATTGCTGTTATAGTCTTATTTATTAAAAAAGGGTTTGTTTGTTTGTTTAAATCTTGCCTGCCTTGAGATTTCACAAAGAAATGCATTTGCAATGATACAATAAGAAAAACCTGCAAGTGCTTCCAGAGCCAGAGAGATTGATAGACTTTTCCATGGTCTGTGGGGACCTTAGCCCTCATTAAGGTCAAGCCAAATTACCTTACAAATAATTTAGCGACAACCTTGATTCTGAACTGATAGATTATGCAGCCATTAATCAGCTCCAGGTTCGGCCTTTGCTTTTGACATTCAGAAGGTAAACTTACTCTGTGCTGGTCCTCTTATTGAGTTTCTCAGATACATTCATACTAAAAAATAAAAATCTCATTCCCTACTAAGCACTGATGATTCCTCATGTTTCATGAAAGATTGAACTCACCTTTTAATAAATTTGTTTGTAAAGCACCAATTTCATTTTGCCTACTCCCAAGGAAGCAGATTTCTATTTGATGGGCTAGAAGACACGAGAGATTATTTATCACTGTATGTCTGAGTCTATAGTTAGTTGCAGAGCCATGAATTTGGAAGACAGCACAGTAACTGATCTTCAGTTAATTTCCTGGAAAGTCTGAAAACTTTGTTCTGGCTGATCGCTGACAAAGATATAATAACAATAAAATAATCCGAGACAGCCAAACCCGATTTAATAGTTTCCATAAAGATCATTTTTATCAGAGATCTGCAGGACTTCATTCACTGATACAATACCAGTCTCTCAATATAACTGTGACAGAGAAAATTCACCCTTATACCCTCATCAAATTTTTTTGGCTAGGACTCCTATAACTATGTTTAGCTCTCAGATGTGTATCTTTAATGAGAACTACCTGTATATCCAAGGGCTGAATTTCACCCAGTGAGGATGTTCAGCGAGGTTTAATTTTGACAAACGATCAAAGGCCATGGCCTTATCACTCAGTGCCTGCTTCAGCTCCCAACGGATGGTGGGTATGCTCTTGAGATAAAGCTCTGACTTTCCATTACTGTCATAAAGAAAGCTGTAGAACCACCCTTTCTTCATTTGTCTTAATTAGAAATATATCTTCTAGCTCATGAAAAAAAGAAAATGTCTTTTCATAAGCGATTAGTGAACCTGCAGATTCTCTTGCAGATATAGTCAATAGCCTTCCAGGGGCCTTTCTGCCAAAAGTCCTGCTTCAAGTACTGCTTATTTACATATTATCTACATTAGCTGGCACTTAGGTACAGCTTTGGGTGTTTTGATCACTTTCTCAACTAAACACCACCAAACCCTTGAATTAGCCTGCAGGTCCCAGGCTTGCAGCACCAGTCTATAGGGGCATGACTTTGAGGCAGCTGTTGAGAAAGCCTTTGTTGTAAATGCCCAAAATAAATGAGTATGATGGATCAGCATGGGGTCCATGTCCACTGAACTGCTTCCCCCCCATCCAGAAATGGAAGAGGGCACACTAAAGGATCAAGTTTGCATGCAATTCCCTTCCTATTGAACAACAATACAGGAAATAAGACTCAATTACAGCTTTCCTTATTATAGCCCCAAAAAAGCTCTATTAACTGCCTATCTCTTTTTATTTAGTGCTATTTGGCATAAATACATGGAGCTGTCAGGTGAATCAAATGCCATATCCTGGCTTGACACATTTGACTCTGTTCTTCAAATAGGAAAAAGCACTCATTTGCAAACTTAAGTTAGGTTAGTGTATATAGTGAACTCAGCACGTAGAAAGTTTTTTTAATTATTATTTCATTTAAAAAAAAAATCCACAGTACTGTCCTGCATACTTGTGCATGAGTTACAACAAACTAGGCAGCATGTGGCAAGGCATTCTTCACTGCTGAGTGGGTCAGTGAAGGTTTTGGTTTCATTTGCTGCCCCTTGTATTACCAAATTTTGTGATTTTTACATTAAACCTAAAGTATCTGACACAAATAAAGAAAGAGGGTTTAAGTATTTTCTAAAGGGCCAGCTTTCTACATGGAAAAAATATTTTATAGATATTTCATGTAATGGATTGAAGTGTTTTATATGAAAAACTCAAAAATAGTATTTCAATTTTTCATTTCTTAACAAACATTTCTTGTTCTGTTTGACTTCAAGAAGTCAAAATGCAAGCGAGACCTTTATATTAATCCCAGCTGTTTCCTCTTCATGGGAAATTTTCATAATAATAAGTGAAACATTATCCTTTGTTTCTTGCCCTACCCCAATTAGTCTTTTCCTTATTAGATCCAGCTCTAGCCTCATGAGACCCTTATTGTCATCTAAAAATACAACTCACCCAACTCATTGTAGGGAAAACGTCAGGCTTTTAAAGCCAAAAAACAGAAGACAAAGAACAACAACAAAAACAGGAGCAAGAAGGAAAAAAAATGCTATTCTGTTTTTTTTTTTTGTTTGGGTTTGGTTTTAAATGAAAACCTTACCATTCCTGCGGAGAACCAGAGGATGCAGTGCTTTAGTTGCATTTGCTTGTTTAATGGCTGGGAACTGGTGTACAGTATTGACTACTTGCACTCAGTCTTACATCACTTGAGCGCTCCGCAGCTCCAGTAGCCGCAGCTCTAGTAGCCACTCAGCTGAGGAGCTCTACAGCTCTGTGTGTATATTATATATCCGTATCTATCTATATGTGTCAGTATATATCTCCAAGTTTGTACTACCTGTGCGCAAGGCAAAAGTAGATTTCCAAGACCTTATGAGGGATATGTTTCCAGAGGAGGTCCACTCCTGTTGGAAAAACTCCATAAACAATAGATTTTCCCAGTGTCACTTTCTGGGATGTTTCTGGCCAGACTGTCAAAGCTGTTTAGCACCCAAAATAGTCAGTTTGCCTCGAAGTCCCAATGCTAATTTTAGCAGCTAAATGAGAGCTGCCCTCAATCATGCAAGTGAGCTCTTTGGGAAAGTCTGGCCACAAAGCTTTCATCTAAACTGACTGCTCCTCAGGCAAGTGGTAAATGTCTTCTGACATTGTCCTCCTACTTTTGTGCCCTAACATATGCAGTCTGTTCATTTATAGAATGCGTGAGCTTCATATACATTGGGCTAAATCCCTCAGGACGAAGTCTCACTTGGTTTTGCACAGTGGGGCCACCAGTTTCTCCCAGCCTCCAAGAGGCTTGCTCTGCTCACCTACCACACAGGAGAGGACAACAGGACCCAGCTAAACCCAAATTCAAAAAGTTTTGTGGAACAGTAATAACTAACAAGAGTAAGAACAGGAGGGAAGGAGCTGATTAGCAGAGTTTGCAAGCTCCAGGCCCACCCCTCAGGAACGGGAGCAGAGGGAAGATACCAACACATTGGCAGCAGAAGCCATCCTTCAGCCACGTGCAAGGATTGTATAGTTTGGAAAGATGTGCAGTGTGTTCCTGCCTTGCTTGAGGGCCAGAAGATGCACTGGGGTAACTGTGACCCAGGACTGAACAATGGAGCCTATGACCAAAATACAGGATATTTAGTGTTGGAAACCGAGCTCCTAAGTCCTACCCTTTTTCAGTCTAATAAAGTTCTACTAATGCTCAAATAGCAAAAAAATCCCAAAAATCAACGAAACAAAAAACCACCCACACCACAAATCAATTTTACCCAGTTTTGTTTAGTGGAGGTAAGAAGTAAATCAGCATAAACTTAAGTTAATGCTATTGCATTTAGGTATTAGCAAAACAAAATAATGTTTCTTCTTTTGGAGTTACTTGCAATTTCTTTTTTTTTTTTATTCTATGTGCAATAACATAAATTACTATAGACAAAATCAACATGAAAATGCATCAGCCTCCATGTAAAGATGGATACACTAATTTTTGCAGGTGCAAAAAATTGAGCTGAGGTGTTTAACTACAGAGAACAGTAGCCATCATTGTGCAAGCCTCCCTCCTCATCAGATGTAAGCAGGGAAGAAAATTCCCTTCTTCTAAGGCTACAGTGCATTCTGATGGGCACTGAGCTCTCAGGCAGTTCAATCATCACATAAATATACCTTAATTGGCATTCCCAAATGCTTTGAAATCGTATTGCCTGCTGCTGGCACTCCAAAAAGTATGCCTCTGGAGACACAAAAAGAAAAAAATATACAATCAAAGATCACATGCAATTAGATGCAACAAAACCATACCCAACTGGTCTGTGTCAGGGATAAAAATAGCATCAGCCAAAATGGCAAATGCCTCTTGGTTTGTCAGGAATTGAAAGTGTAGCACCAAGCGAGTGATTATTACTGACTCTGATCAGCCAAGCAGACAATAATTTGCCTTGTTATCTTGCTGCCTGCCCATGTGAACAGCATCAAACAACTATTAAAAGACACCCTGCTCCCCCTCAAAGGAAACACCAGTGGCGAGTATCTGAAAACCTGCTTGTTAACAAGCTAACCTTTGAGACTGGTGAGAAGACAAGGAAGCATTTACCAGCCACTGTATCAATAATTATGGAAAAGAAAATTGTAGCTCATTGTCTATCCCAGTGGGGGAAGACATAAATAACACAAGCATGGTTCACACCATGCCTATGGCGAGCAGCCCTTCCATTGCATCTCCCAGCCATGGGCAACAGCTGCCAAAAAGGCAATTATCCATGAAGCTGCTCCCCTGGGGCTGTTCAATACAGGGGTGACATATACTTGGAAATTACCCCAAAGCCCTTCTGCTGGTAATAGGAGGCTCTGTGGCGCAGAACCCTCAGGGACCCCTAAACACCCTGGTAAAAAGTGCCTTAAAAGGCCACACGCGTGGATGGGCAGTGGTATCATACGTCAGGGCTGAAGCCCTCAGACATGATGATTTTTGTTCCCTGGAGCTGTGAGGTTTCCCTGAGGCCCTTCAAACATGTAGGGATGGGGACTCAGTTTTAAGCAGAATATCTGATAGTAACTTGATGCCCTGTTTCTGGTATTTCTCCTTCTTCTGTCACCCAAGAGGCCTTAAATACCTAGTTACGCTTCAGCATACAGCCATCCAACCTTGTTACGGGTGTAAATCCTGCTCCCATTTATAGCCTAACTCTGGTTTGTCTCCAGCCTCAATGCAAGAAAGGAGGAAAGGTACACCTGAGCCTGCACCAGGCTCCCTGGGGGTTGCTATCCTACCCAGGCGCAGCCTTTGCATCAAACTACCAGTTATATTTTCAATTAACTGTAGGTATCATAGTGGTTGACAGGACAGCCTTACTACCAAGGGATAATTTAACATGACTAAACTGTAATCAAAGTGTTAATAGCCTCAGAATTTAATCTGTACAGAAGAAGTAGGATTTATAAAAAGGAAAGGACAACCAAGGCTAAGATGAATAATGTTAGTTGTAATATTACAGCTAGTTGTAATAGTATAATTAGTTGTGATATCCAGAATTAAAAATTACACTGCTTTGAGTTCCAGGACGCGTGCCAAAAAGGAGCCGTTAGTCACAGAGATGAGGAACAGTTACACAGTCCATTATCTCATAAACCACAAGGCCCAGAAATGAATCCTACACGTCACAGGAAAATTGAGACTCAGCATTTTACAGCAATACATAGCTTTTAGTTTTAGCCCTTAAACCAGATCCTTTCTGATTATCAGTATGCCATGCTTTCCCATTTCCACCCTAAACAGAGTTTGGAGATATCTGTCCTCGGAAGACCTCCTGGCTGCTAACAATCCCTTGGCTGAGCTTCACTTTTCCTTCGGGCACGGTCCCAAGTTGTCCCTCCCGGCCAGGCTGTGGCAGAGCAAGCTCAGCCCTGGCATCCCAACCTGCTCCTTTCCTCCATCCTCGCCACAGTCTTGTGGACAAAAAAAACCAAACCCAAAGAACCCAAACCAAAACACAACAAAACCCAGCCTTTTTCTGGGATGGTTTTTTGGTTGGGTGTTTGTTTGGTTTTTTTTTTTTCCCATTGCAGGGCAAGGATGCCAGGTGATAGTTTGGCTTGCCTCCATCAACAGGTGCTGCTTCCTCGCAGGGTTAAAACCAAACAGTTTAATATAGAAACACATCTAAACCCGAAGTGCAGAAGGCATCAATAAAGCTAGTATTCGGAATCGTAATGTGTAATCAAGAAGCTATACAAAAGCAAAAAGTGATGTGACTGAGAATCACTACTTTTTTAAAAAATTGACAGCAGCTACTTTTTATGGTTACTCAGTCATACAACAGACGCAGAAGCGATTGCTTGAGCTGGTAGGCATTTCTTGAAAAATTACTTTGAATGACCTCTATATTAAAAAAGACATTATTTTAAAACCATTTCCTGCTTTTAGGCAGCGATAAAGAAAGTAAATGCTTTTTCAGGTTGTGCTTATCCTTTTCTCCTTCATTTCCTCCTACATACTTTCTTTTCTTCCTTTTCTCTCGGTGCCAGAAAGGAAAAAGTGTGCTTGTAAAGGAGGAAAACTGGGAAACAAAAGATAACTCTCTCCAGGGAAAACAGGCAGGAAGAAAAGAATAGAAGTAAAGTCGAGATTTATTTTTTTTTTAAAGGGAAATCATCTGGGATTGAAGTAACTGAAATATTTGTCCTCTTCTCACACACACACACATCCACCCCACCCCCTTTTCTTCCCGGTCTTGGCTGACTTGCACCTTCTGGCAGGCACGTAGGTGCCTGTTTTGCTGCTGAGGGCTGTTGCTCCACAGGACAAAGTCACCAGAAACGATGCTCCCAGGAGATATTTTGTGTAGGGATAAAATGAGCACCAAACCGGGGCTCCACTGCCCCTTCCCCTTGCAACACTTCCCTCACACGCACAATCATTTTGCCGCAGCAATGCTGCAGGCTTGCTAACGCTATATTCTCAGTGTTTTATATATTGAGAAAGACGCTACTTAGTACATCTGGGGAAGTACTTCCCCGTATACACACGGGAGCCCTGGCACAGAGGCAATTAAACACTCCAGGCTGCACATGCTCACACAATTACCTTTTGTGACTGTCACTAAATAAATGCTGCACTGAGCCAATAAATCTTACAGTGGCCTCATTTTTCTAGCAATGACGCCTCAAGCGAGGCCTGTGTGGCCCAGAAAGGAAAAAGGTTAACTTTTTTTGAAATTCCCTAATCCTGCTTATCTGCTTCTTCTCCCTAAACATCTGCCAGCTTCAGACACCTGTTATAACTATCAGTTTGTCTTGCACTGGTTCCTGGAGTCTATCAGCAAACCGAGCAATTAGTATTGTCAGCGAATCATTCATTAACTGAACTATTCAGTTTCAGCTAACCTAAGACTAATTGTCTATTTAATTCCTATCTGGCAAAGTCAAATCAATCAAAAAAAAAAAAGACCGCAGGTAAATATCAAAGATCAATAGGTAATAAATGAAAACCTCAATTAAAACCTTATCTGAATGCTAAAAAACCCTATGAAGTAAAGCAGAGGAGATTATTTCACATCAGGTCATTCTGATTATCATCATGCTTTCTCCCCAGTTCAACCCTGGCACTACTTAAGTAGATGGTGAAAGGGTTGGAATAAGTTTTTGGTGTCGTAAGAAAGATTCTCTCCCCACCTGGCAGAGAACTCGTGCAGGCAGTTCAATGCCACTTCGAGGGTGAAGAGTGACTGCACAAAAGTGGCCTTTTCCTGCACGTTTTCCCCTGTGAATTTGGAGCTGCAGCTACTGACCTTACTGGCAAGGAGGCAATTTTACTGCTGGTTGACCTTGTTATCTGCGCAGAAGCACTGCGGCTATTAAAGAGGGAGCAGGAGTTAGTTCCCTCCTGTGTGTCATCAGCAGAGGTAAATAACGTCTATGCATCTCTGCTGTGCAAACCAGAGAGTAATTAGGGGGAACTGCTCAGGCTGTTAAGCTGATGAGCTGATATCTGTTCCTACCTTTGGAGGTTCGGGCCCCGTGCGGTACTCAGTTCCTGCTATGGCTTTTAACACAGTTAGGCCAACAAGAACATGAGACAAAGAAAGCAAAAGTGCCATGGCAAATTTTAAACTGTGCTCAGATACACCACTTCCAACAATATCAAGGCCAAACAGATATACCAAAAAGTTATTATCTATTGAGACCAAGCATGAAAAAGAGAAAAAAACCCAATAAATCAGCCTTATCAGATTGATACACCCAATCTTGATGCGACCCATTGGGCAGGTTTTGTTGGCAGGAAAGCTCACGGGCTCAGTCTGCAGGAGGTCTGCAACACCACCAACTTCAGATCCAACTGAGAAACTTGAAACAGCAAAATTACCTCCCCGAGACATGCCAGCCAGCCACTGCTGTCCTGCTCACGAGTACCAAGCTAACATACCTGCAACAAAGAGGAGACCTCAGTGGGGAGACCATGGCGGTGGATGCAGACAAGAAAAAGATGAACTTCAGAAAGTCCCGTTGACTTTCCTACCCTCCTACTCCCTTCCCCTATGCCCTATTTATGCCATCATCTGCCAGTTGCTTCCCTCTGGCCATTCCCCTCACCTGAGGGCTCCTTTCGCACCTGAATTCTCTTTTTTGCATTAGCTCCTTCCTACATTAGTCATCTGGAAAGTGCCTTGGCACAGTGCTGAGTCTCCACAGAGGAGACAGCCACCCTCAGGGTCCTTGACAGAGACTTCATTCCCTGCAGGTGCTGGGAGCTGCCATTTCTTACCTCTCTCTCTGGGTTTTTCAGACTTCCTTACTTAACCATGCTATGCTGTTTTGCTCACTGAGGTAACTCATGACACAATACACAAGCAGTGGGCTTCCCTGGTACTTCTATTATATGGCAGGCATTTCTTTACGCTCAAATGTAGAGCTGTACCCTGACCACACACATGCATTTATGGGACTGCGCACTATCTGCTACTCTGTGCTCCTCCATCAGTGCAAATAAACACCAGCTTGGTTACAGCAACTGGGCTTCTTCGGAAAAAAAACCCAATTTACTGTAAGAGCTTCTGTTTTATAACAAAGCTTTAAAAGTCACCAGCTTATTTTTGGAAAAAATAAAAATAAGTGACCTATAAGCATTGTACAATGAGAGCTTCCACAATGCGGAAAGCGTGCGTTGGCTCCACCTTTCTTACGCTGTTTTTCTTCCAGAGCCAGGGAGGATGCACAGGAGTCCCTCTGAGCATAGCTGATTTTGAGGCCAGAAGCGGATGCCATTTGCACAGGAGGTCACCAAGCCTCTGCACCTTCATCACCAATGATGGCGTATGAGCACAAGCACCGTGGGGTGATTCAGACCCAGACTGTCAGACTGCAGTCAGGCTTCAGCTCCAAGCACCCACCTGTTTCTCAATGTCTCTGCTGCACTTGCAATGCTAATTGGTAGAAACCTCTCTTTTAAACTGAGTTGTACAGGACATGGGTGCTCCTGGAGGAACTGTAGATGGCATCGTCTAGATTGGAAAGTGGCATATGGGTTACCTGACGTGCTGTCTTTGTCCTAACGTGATTCTTTGCCTTTGGGGCTAATGATAAGACAAGCAAATTTTTTTCATGCGTGTGCAGGAGATACCCCAGCTCTTTGAGCATGCCCTGCTTTCTCCTGCCTAGATCCTGGATTTGATGCTTCTCACTGTCCCAGCCTGCAGCCAGACAGGACCCAGCCCTATATCCAGGTCTCCTTTTCTTATGCCGACTCCCATTGCACTGGTCTAGAAACTGCCAGCGAAGTGAAGGAAAGAGAGCAGAGGTATTAGCATCCACTACACATCTATGCCACAGCCCAGCTCTCAGTTGCAGGTGAAGCCAAAAGACCTAATGAAGCAAAGAACAGCCACACTCCTGACATAAAAGGCACGGCAAGCTTTCATCTTCTGAGAGGTTAAAAATAAACAGTTTAGCTTTCAGCAAAGTGGTTTGATTAGAGGCAAAGAAAACTACACTGATTTCCATGGAAATGGAATATTTTGTTGCTGCTACTTGATCTTGTTGAAATGTATTAAGAACACAAAAGAGTGAGATTTCAATATCTAGAGAGTGCTAGTATATTTTAAAATTTTAAATTAAATTGATTTCTTTAAAAAAAAAGCTGGCTGATTTTAGTTTCTTAATTAGTTCATTACCACTAGAAATGGAGCATGCTCTTGTAAGGGTAGAGCAGGATATTATAGAAATATGGAAACAGCTGCAACCCGCGACAGAAGAGATACAGACTCAAGCGATATCTGTACAGACAAATCAGGGACTTACGATCCTCTATGTCTTGTATTTCCTGTTGATCCTCTATGTCTTGTATTTCCTCTCCAAAACCAGCAAAGAACTGTTCTTTAAATCATGAAACTTTCTAAATTTAAACCAATTACAAAACAGATACTGGTTTCTATGAAAGAAGGATCAGTCCCTAAATTTTGTTCACTTCTTTTTATGTGTAGGAATATTTCATAAGAATAAGGGCTGCCTATGCATGCTCTGGAAGCAAAATAACTCAATTAGTTTGAGTTCTCATCTCATTACTGTGGTACATATCTCCACAGGGAGGTTGCTTTCAAATGAGCAATGTCCTATTTCAGTTTAACCCAGATAGTAACAAAATAATCACTCAAAATGGGGCACCATTGTCATGACCTTCACTGTGATAAATACTAAATACAGGTGTGAACAAAATGCTGCTTTGCTAGCGCAGTTGTTATCTCTATAGACACGCCCCAGGGCAGGATAGCCTCCAACATTTCAACACATACCAATGGGATATTACCACAGCAAGGCCCAACTAAAATAAACTTTCTAAGAACCAAGTGTTAAAAAACCCCAACAAAATATTTTTTTCGTAGTTAAAATAACACATTGTGATGATAACAAGAAAAAAAAAAAAGTCAATTTCTTCTTCCATTTCCACAAAGCGAAATTTCATCAGAAACAATAAACTCCGTAGGTTTTCATTTTGACAGTGTGACATTTTTTGACAGAAGTTTTATCTTATTGTAATTTTAGGTGACAGAGCAGCTTGGGCTCCTAACCAAAAGGCTGCTGTTCTTTTTGTCTGTACGTAATGTTTTCCTACATGCTTGCAACTGGCAGGTGCTACAGCTCCAGACGTGATAACCCAGGAAAGAAACTAGAGCCAGGAAAGATTTGCCCAGAAGCCGCAGACAACCTGAACTTGATTTAGGACATTGCAGACTAGTCACATTAGATATTGGTCAGTATAAATAATCATCAATACTGTGGCTCAAGGGGCTTTTTCTTTTCTTTTAATATAATGGTCTTATGAAACCAATCCTGCTGTTTCCTTTGCATTGCACTGAAGACCCCGTTTGGCTAAGGTTTACCATACGTTTCATACAAAACACCACCCATGAAAACATTTAGTAGTGGGTACACAAAGAGATGCAGGTGCTGAAATACGTAATTTCCAGTGCCTGCTAATTTTCATAGCCCCGATCCAGGTGTTGGAGCTCTTCATTGGATGTACGGAGAAAACCACAAAAGAGAGCAGCTATGGCAGTTACTCAGTAAGAAACGTTGATGAGTGGGACAAAGTCCCATTCCTGGGTATAATTAGGTGGCTATGGTTAATGAGAAAGCAGAGAGAGCCTATTAACTGAGGAGCCTGGTTAGTACAGTAGTCACCAAGGAGATGGGGGAATTGTTTGCAAACAACAACCTGGGTAAGGGTGTACATACCCCTATTATGGCCATTACAGAATTCTTCCTTTTTTGCCATTTCTCTTCCGCTTACAGACACTTTTTGCTATTTCCTAATGATTATCTATTCTCAAACAGGCTAATACTACACTTTCATAGGCTGGGTCAGCTAAAAGCTCCTCAGTGTTCAGTACTCGCAGCGACGTGGATTCTCTGCAATCTTAATTGCATTAAGGACTGGATTTAAGAGCAGCAGATCAATGCTCGGGAGAGTTGTTAGGGTGAAATACAGAGACCTCATCCACAGATGAAAGGAAGAGCATCACATAATAATGACAGAAAAGGAACCCATCAGCTATATTTTCATTCATTGTGCTGTGCCTGGCAAAAAAAAACCCCAAAACAAGTGGTGTATTCAGTTCACCACTTCAGTAATTTTGCTTTTAACAATATCTGAATTTGTATTCAATCAGCAGACCCTATTAAGTGAAGTATTTTTCGGACACCCGGTGGTTTTGACTGCGTACGTATCCTTCTGTTCCTAGCCAAATGCATTTATGCTTCACTGCTTGCAGGAAGATCACCTGAGGAGAGCAGAGCAGAGCCTGCCAGCCCCACGCTTTCCCCAAACAAAGTATTAGGTATGCATCAGCAACTTTTATGAACAGTCCTTCTTCGTATATTATTTTCACCTTTCCATCACCTGTACAGACCATGCTGCATTTTACCAAGCCAGTTTGGGCCTCGCTGTCCCTTGCACTACCCACTTTGTGCACCTTAACTGAGTGCGTTGGTTGTTCCTGTGCAGTTTTTACTGTTGCAGTTGGACATCCTCATTTCACTGTTGCCATTAAGCTGAAAGGCATTGCCATTTGGACGGTGCTAAACAGGCATTCTCCTTGCAACTTTAAACAGATAGTCAGGAAAATTGTAATGAGGCACTTCTGCATAACCTCCAGCATATATGGACAGATTAATCAACAAACCACTCCTTTGGGTTTTTTTTTTTGTTTGTTTGTTTGTTTTTAAAGCTAAAACCCTTTTGAAATAAGTCCATGCTTATTTCTTGCAAAGTAATGATAATTGATTCAGACCATCCTGAAATGAATTCAAGCTCAATAAGGGTTGTGGCCTGATGAAGAGGTGCACCTTTGCTGCGCAGAGGAATCCGGCTTGCTTAGGAGTCTGAGAAAGCCACGGATTTGCAGGTGGGAGGTTAATTTCCAACAGCCTGATTCAGCAATAAAGCAATAAATACAAAATCCCCCTCAGACCTTTCAGATGTGAGCACTTCGGAGGCACTGAGAACAGATTAGCTCCCTTCATTGTAGGCTATTTTCAACAGAAATCTCAAATTTCACTATTTTGCCTGAATCAGTCTCTGTTTTCAACTACGGTTACAAGTTACGCAGAGCTAATGACATATTTACTTGGTATAGCTAGGGGACCAGCAGGCTGTAGTTAACAGTGTAGTGCTGCGGGTTTTGTGGGTGCTTAGACATGGGTGGCACCAGCAGGGTTCTACAGAGGGCTGGTTTACAGCTCCCCTGGCTCCCTTCTTCCTACCCCTGAGGCAGGAGGGGCACAAGTGATGGACAACCTCCCTGGGACACTGGTCAAGACTGGCGTTCCCTGCCTTTTCTTCCAGCATTTGGGAGGCAGGGGAAAACAGGCTTCTCTTAGCTAGTGAACAATGTCTGTCCCTGCCACCGTTGTTGCTTTTAGCCCACTTTCTTAAAAGCAGGAGTGAATTTGCCTTCCTATTTCTTACCATTCTCATACAAAGGAAAGCTATGAATAAGTAGTATTTACGTCAGCAGGATCACATTTATAAGCCATAAATCAAATCCAACAGACCTTGAACACTTATTTGTAGCTTACAGACCACAACTTTAAATGTCCTGTGAACCCTGATGCTGAACTGCTGGATTTAGTTTCCGTGGCAGGTAGAAGGCTAATCAGCAAACTCCCCCGCCCTGGAGGGGTCTGTCATCTGCCACAATGACATGGAGCGTGCTGACACACATTCAACAGCAAATAGCACATGCAGCATTTTGTTCACAAAACCCCAGCTTCTGTCAAATAAAATTGTATTAAGTAAATGATAGCAGCGAGTGCTGCTGTATTCCCTGTGTGCAGGACTTCTGGTCTTCTGCATGTAAGACCGGCTTTGTGTCTTATATCGCTCTGTTTTGTCCTCGTTACACGTAGGCATTTTACTTCATTGGCTGTATTACCCTTCCCTTTGAATCCCTCGGTTCTCTTATGTGATGCTTTGTGCTACTCATGAAGACAAAGTGTGGTGAGTATCTGTTCAGTTAGGGCAAGGACTTCTCCTTCCTGCACGTGATCAGATTTTCAAAACAGAAATAAAATGACCTTCTGCATGACAGACAAAACAGTCGCCATGTGTGAGAAATAGCAATTCTCATGAACAAAAGAATGAGAAACTGGTCACGCTCCCTTAAGAGGCAGTGAAATGTTTGTCCTTTGGTTCACAAAGGAGGAGGTAGGTTTGAAACACATTACTGGTGGATCCACTAAAATAAACTTTCCAAAGAAGTCCAACACTATACAAACACATTCAGGTGTAAATACTATTCAAAATTTGCAACGTGCTCACATGCATAACATTTTGCATAGTCAACATGTGCTAGAGTTGCTCCCATTTGAAGTAAGTCAAACCATGACCTGTAGATATTTCCTTTTCATGTTATGCTTCACCTTCCGCACAGTACTATTTCTGTCTGGGTTCGTGGTGCAGACTGCTTGGCAGTTTAAAGAGAACAGTAATTACTACTTAAATGAAAAAGAGGGGTGGGGGGGAAAGGCACGCTGCCTCTTGTTTGCACAATTCTCTCCCTTTAAATGAAAAAGAATGATGAAATTTGATTAATTTCTCCCTTCAAAGGAGAAGAGCCGTGGGTCTCAGCTGATGCGGCTCTTCTGACGCAGCAATCTGCGCTTATGTGCCTCCGTGAGCTGCCTCCAGCTCTTCACTGCTGGTTTTACAAAGCTTATGTCACTGATGGCTACACCGTGTGGGAAAGCAACACAGCTCTGGGTGCAGGCAGGTAGGGCTGCAATTCCCTCCGTCACTGCAGCAACGGTCCCTCGCTTTTCCTGCTGTTCATTTACTGTTACAGGGAGGGACAGGGATGACTCTTGCAACATCTTGCAGGAGAGCTTTCCTGTGTCTTCCTGACAATCAAAAGAGGGATTTGTAGCTGCCTGGGGTTCATTAGGATCCTGCGCTGCAGTGACAAGCAGCTTGGCCAAGCTACAGGTAAGAGAAACATGTTTATTTAGCCATCTGCAACTTCAAAGCACTCAGGCTATTGAGAAAGGGCAACTGCACATTCAGTACTCGCTGCAGGCAGGAGCAAGATCCACTTCAGGAGCACATGGAAAATTTTGTTCTTGGGAGGCATCTGGAAATTTTACAAAACCTCCCTGCTCTACACTGCCTAAAATATCAACAAGATGCATGGAGATCAGGTAACAGAGAAACCATGTGATGGAGAGACATGGAGATGACAGGTGATACCCTGCTGCCGGAGGAAAAACCACTGAGAACTCAACACCCCCTCCAAATGAACATGTGTGGAAAATGGGCGGTTCAGTCCTTGCAGCCCTTCCTATACTGAAACATAGCAGCAGGGCCAGAGATGATAAACCTGTCTGGGGACTCTTTTTCCCACACCTATCTCACCAGCATCTTAAAAATAGTGGAGAAAAAGAAAGAAAGGAAGAAAAAGAAAAAAAGGCTGCTGCTATGCTCTGGGACCTGCAGAGGTTTGGGAGGGCAGAATGTGGATCCCCAGGGATCCCCCATATGAAGTCACCACACCTACCTTCTTGAAAAAGAAGAGCAGATTTTTATCACATCAAGATGTAGGTAATTTTATTTTCCCTTCAAGTGGAATTAGATAATTTAGGCCCTTGCCTTAATATATCATTGCCCTTCTTGATAATAAGTCCAATAGAAGTTACGCTGGATTTTTCACCAACAGTATCGGGTCAAAGTTGGATCACTGTGTCCCTGCTCTGGAAAAACTTCTGATATTAGCAAAGAAATAAACACCAACCTATCAAAGGGAGCTTCCACGGAGTCCTACATCCTCCAACAGACAGCTGGAAAATTGGGCTTGGAAAGGCTACATTTTTTAGGCGTTACAGATAATTTAGCTGAGCTATGGTTGAGACTGCAATTAAGGGGGGCTGGTGGTATGTGAGAAGCAGGTTGTGGAGCACATGTGATGGCAGAAACACACTGAAATACCAACTCTGCTGTCTGTAATCGCATAAGTGGCTTCTCAAAAGGATGGGGAGAAATATCCCAGGAAATTGGCTGTCTGAGGTTACGGAGATAATAAGTATTTTCAGAAATCAGCACCACTGCCAGAAAATAAAGCAGGAAACCTCCTCCATGGAAATTAGAGATGGGAGAGTCAGAAATGCTGGAGTAGGGAGAAAATACAGTGTGATGAGAAAGCCAGATAAATGGTAGGGGAAGATTCCTTTTGGAAAACAATCTGCTGTGGGGAACGTGAAAATTAAGTTGGCTCTTGGAAGAGAGGAATACCACCCAAAGCTGCTTTTCTGAGGAAGGGGATTATCTTGGCTTGGTTCCCTACAGCTTTTAAATGCACAAGGGAATTTAATTAAGCATTGCTACTTTCCTAATTGTCGAGGCTATTCTCAGAGGCTCCCAAGACTTTCCAGGCTCTGCAGTGTTGGTCCAGAGATGGGATTTCTCAATTAACAATAAGATATGGCAAGCAGCGAGGTCTGGGACTCAGTGCCCTGGTCAAATAGCAACTCTGTCAGTTTACGAAACATTGATGTCATTCTGCTGAGATGGAGCCAGCTGAGGAATTTATTTTGCCTATTCTGTTCCTGCAAATTCACGTGGAGTTTTCCGTAGGGCATGAGCACAGTCTTTGCTTGCTCTGTGCCATAAGCCATCCTGTGGTGCTGTTGTGTGCTCTGCTCTGGAGGGACCACGCTCCACAGGCTATGCATCCCTTCCGTCTCAGCCTAGAAGCGGGAGGTAACACTCAGCCAGCTAATAGCTTAACAGCTTTCAGATCCTCTGATGGAAAAAGCCACTGTATTATTAATTAAAACTGGTTTGGCCCTGAATGTAGGTTTACAATCTGTTCAGAATCCAAAAAGAGCTCATGTTTGAGGCACCACTGGCCTGTTACTGGGACTTGCAAGTCTACATCTCAAAATATAAAAGGCATCTCATTTTTCGCAGGTGTGCCTTCAAATTGAAGAAAGCTGAGAGAGTAAGTGCTCAGAGCTTCCAGGGCTTGTTAAAACAGTCGAGCCTTGAAATTACATAAAGGGGAAACGAAAAACAATTAAACCCCCTTTAGCCACATTGCAAGCTTTTGCATTTTTCTACTCAGAAGTTCAGCCAAGTGAACAACACAAAGTGACCGCAGATCTGAACTGAGCAAAATAACAAAATATTCCTATGGCAAGATGCAAGCCTCACCCTCTTCCCCTGCCTCCCCAGCTTTGACTGCCTTTCTGACTCTCAGATACTTAATTTGTCAACAGAATCCTCAACTTCTGGGCTCCAGATAGGAAACAAAATACTCATATGTCAGGGATTTCATCACATCTGATGCCTTCTGCCACAGCAATGACTCTCCTTGGGCAGTGCATCAGCCTGGGGGGAAAAGGCTAAGCATGGAAATGTCCTACCACACAACCAAGTGGGGTAAGCAGACTATTTGTGTCCACACACCTGATGCCACCTCACATTGAGGGGGACTGTTACCCAAACCATTTCATAGCACTGTGGTGAACAGGTACCTGAACTTAAAAGTAAGCTCAGAGCAGAGAAGAGGTCCCAAGGGATTTGGCTGCCAGCTGATGCTTATGTGTAATGTGCCTCAGAGGTGTGTCCTTCAGCCAAGTGGGGCTGGTGGGATGAGATGGGACATGCTCTGGATGTCACACCCTGCACCACTGGTACTGCTCAGCCTGAGCGCTCAAAGGCAGAAGAGCTAACACTACCCAAGAGGACCACTGCAGGGTTGCTGACTTTAATACAGTCTCACTCGTGGATATGTTCTTTATTTTTGTAAAACACTGGACTATTCTTACTGAGCCCTCCTCTACCTCCTTCCTCCTCCAAAATGACCCAACAACCTAAAGCAAACATTTGGAATTGAAATTTCTGCTTGAACAGTAGACTTGTTACAAGATTAATAAGAAGGGATGGAGAGTGTTAGACAGCTACAGGTATCACTACAAGCCCTTCCGATAACAACAACAGATTCAGACCAGTGTATCACGTCTTACACACATATCTATATTAATAGCTTGGATCTCTTCTGGGATTTGGCAGGAGATCTAAATTTATATTAATGTCTTTTTCTTGCCTCATCGATAAAAAAAACAACCACCATTAAGCAAGGTCCTAAGCTGTCATGAATTCTTTCTAGACATACTGTAATTGCTATTCCAAAAGGAGCAAAGTGCAGAGACTACAACTGTAGAAAAATAAAAGAGAAGCTGTTCTGGAGATTTAAAGCAAACAATACCTGCGTTATGTCCTCTCCCCTCCAGATGGCTCATGCCTGAACGGCTTTCTGCTATTGCTTTTTTCGTTTTTTATTTCATCTGAGTAACTTATTGGGTTTTTTTGTTTTTAATGGCATGACGTGATGAAATCCGAACTGACGTTACATTTCACTAATGTACAGCTCCCTAGAGCCAATATCAATTTTGCCTACAATGGCTTTGCAAGGGCAAAGGTCAGTTAGGGGACTCTCCCCTTAGCTCTGTCACAACCCCTTGAGCTTTCAGAACACTTATAAATAAATCAGACATTCACATTTTAGGCAATGAGCCCAACTCTGAAGGGTTTCTCCTGTTCCACGAAAAGCCATTTTTACTTGAATGATATTTCAATCAAAACTGATCAAGGATGACCTGATCCAGTCCTTGAATGAGTAGAGTAGATTTAAAATCTATTGCATGTGCACTGGCTATTTTTCAGAGCTCGGAAACGTGCTCCATTCTATACATGTGCAACTCATACCCTGTGGCTACACTCATCCAGCCATTGACCTTGGGACTGAATTACCCCATGAACCTAGCCCACCCAAAGGCCAGTGGGATAACCTCTCTCAGCATGATAACTTGCCATATAAACACTGTTTAGGGGGAAGACCATATCACACGTGGTATATCTCAGCTGGCTGACCTTCCTTGCTAACCCTATTTCTCTACTTTCTGGGGTAACACTGGCTAATGTGGAGAATTAGGGTCACTGTCTTTCTTTCCTTCTGGGCTCCTTCTACCTTTTTGGGCAAGGAGATACTACACCTAGGGACTTCCTGGGAGAGGGTTTGCTGCCATGACAAACCCTCCTGAGCCCTGAGAGGGAGGCTGTGCTTCCCAGAGCCCGCCCTGTGGGGGAGCCCACCCCAGGGGCATTTTTGGCACATTAGTGTTGCCACAGGACCGGGCTACACTGTCAGCTCATTGGCAACTGCAAGCAACTTCCCTGGAAGGCTGTCAGCTCAGGACCAAAAATCACAAATAAATTTCCATATGTTGTCAGGATGAATTTCATTTATCAGTGTCTGCAGCAATGTGAATTTGAACTTGCTTGTCTGATGGACTAGGTAGAAAAAGCTATTACTTTACAAATACAGGACAGACTAGTCTGTGAAAACCTCTGATTTCTATTGTTATAATGTTTTACTGAGTCTGTTTGGGCTCCCACACTTCCCTGTAGCCTTAGCTGAGCCCACCCAAATTCTATTATCTGAGGTGGTTTTCCCACACAGCATCTGCCAGATCATCCCTAATAATGCACAAAGGTATTAGCTTGACAGGCGCTCCCCTTTTCTTTTCTTTTTATTTATTTTTTTTGGCTCAGAGTACGATGCAAAGCAAGCTGAATCCTCTCTTGCTCTGCCTCTGATGAAGCAGAAATCATCCTTTGGAGGCAGGGCTCAGAAACAGTATTAAATCAGGGCAGGGGGGAAATGCAGATGAGCTCTTTAGCTAGGCTGTCAGCGGTGCCACCAACCCCCACTAAATCTTCCCCCTTTCTTTGCAACTGACAGCTTCTTCCCACCATTTCTCTATATTTATATTGAGTTAAATGAGTATATACATGAAGCACATCTGGCACACAGCCAGATCAGAGCCTCGGACTCGCATGCAGTTACAGATGCAAAATACTGTATTTCTCACTGAGAGTGATCCAAGGTGGCCCCAGCAGAGCTGGCCTTGGGTTGCATTTGCACTGGTGCAGGTTAGGGAGTCATTACATGATGCTTTCTGCCCCAAAACCACGAGGCTGAACCCTCCAGCTGATCACCACAACATTTTCCACCGGAATCATGAGGTCAAATAGAGGCTGTTGCTCCAGTAAGATACTACAGGACAGTGTAAGGGTACCTCAGGTCCAGCAGTCACCCTTTACTTGGCCAACGCTCTCCTTGCATCACTCACCCTGAATGAAGTCTAAGAAGATGGAGCATAGCACGCAGCGCCTGCAATCCCGACAGCCTTCCCAGAGAGGCTGCTCAGAGGAGATATTCAGAAATACTCCTATGAGGACAGCTGGGGTGAAAACACTTCTCCTTCCCTCCACCTCCAAGTCTGAGAAATTAAAAATATCAAAATTAAGTCCTCAAGAGTAGGGAGAAAAATCCACACAATAAGGTCTGCATTTTCCTGCGTTTTTTACCTCCTCCTCTCTAATTACTCATTTCTAAAATGTCATGGAAACAACTTTTTTTTCCACAGCCATACTTACTAGGTAAGACATTTGAAGCTGCAGTATTATCTTAAAAAGAAGGATGGAGCAGTGGGACTGGCCTTGATCCTAGGCTTAAACTATCCTGAATTTAAATGCCAGTTCTCTGAGACCCGAAACACATTACATGGGCTCTGGAAAGTTAAAAGGAAAAAACATAACTTTCTACTTCTCTTGCAAACTGTGAGGATTAAGACGCTAGGGATTATGAGTTTTTCAGTTCTTCAGTAATGTCTTTCTTCATCAGCAAGATCTGGCAAGATTAGGTGACTAATTTACTTGCTGATGTGAGAAATGTTCAAGTTCAGAGGATTTTTCTTGTCCTTACCTGAACTCTCACTGAAGAGGAATTTTTCAACTAAGTAATGAGTGATTCAAAACCAAGTTATAGGTCTCAAGGGAAGCACATTTAGGGTTTTAATTCTCAGTAGTCACGTCTAATTCATCAGTGAAAGATGCCGTGACACCAAAAGAAGGAAATTGGTTATTTAAATGGAAAACAAGCCGAAAATCTGTCACAAAGAACAGTTTAAAAAGGTGGGTAAAAAAGGCAACATGTTATAAAGTAGAAACAAACCCAACAGCTAAGAAAAGGCAAGGGGGCAAAACAAAAAGTCACAGATCTGTGGGATTTATTTCTCTGATAGATTTTCTGCTTCCATCCACTGCAATTAATTTTGGGTCAGATGGTTTGCATCAGGCTTATTTCTCTTGATTCTTGAGAGTCTTAAAGTTATAAGGCTGGGTAACAATCTGCAGCCCCCGAGAGGCTTTAACACAGTTGCAAGAGCCCTCTTTGGGAAAGCAGCGTGGTTTTCATCACTAGCTTGACTGGTTTGAATCTGTAGAGATTACTTAAAATCAGAGACCTGGAACCTCTCAGGGGTTTCTTGACAGCCTCTTCCAAACTCCGGCATTGTTCAGCTTGAGAATGCTTGTTTTATGGGATTTCTCATGGAAAGTCTAACTGCAGGTAACATCTTGAAAACCATGGAGGATGTCTGAGACCAAGAAATATCCCTCTCTCCCACGTCATGTGCCAGCATCTACACCGACCAGGAAACTAATGACCCTTCCTGAATAATAGCTTCTCTAGAGGGGAAGTAATTAGTCATACTCTCTAATATTGCAAATGTAATAACTTTGATAAGAAATTGAATATAGAAATATTGCTCCAAAGCATTTCCCTGTAATATCCCAAGGTACTGAGCTGGCTTCCAGGTGTTGCTCAGCTTCCTACCCGGTACACAATGAATGAATCACTCACAAATACCACCTAAGCAAGCGATAGCTACTTGTATGGCTGGTAGCACTCCATGGGATGCAAAAGGACATGCTAGAGGTTGTCACTTTCTATGTGCACCCACACCACTGCTGCTGCTCTCTTCTGCAGGGTTGTTCACTGGATCTTTGTCAAGCATATTCTTGAAAAGCACCTCAAAATTAGTTTTATGCAACGCAGGTAGAACTTTTGGAAGTACTGCAGTGATATTGAGAGGCCAGCACTCATTTTCAAAACAGATTTGGGCTGGCACCCAAGTGGATATTTAGATGCCAAACACCCATTTGGTGGAAGCCGTAGGCAAGGATCTCAGTGCCTGAGGCTGCAAGCACAGCGATAGCCCCAAGTACTCACAAGGCTCCCAAAGGATCACAGACGTGGGCTAACTGTCGCTGCAATGTTCTCAACAAGCACAGAGTCGGAGCTTGGTGGATGAACTGCTCTCATAAGAAATCCAGGGCCATTTTGCATTATTCCTCTCTGAATAAGACTTTCATCCAATCCTAAATGCTCACTCTGCTAAGATGAATCACACTCCCGTTCCTTCTGTATTGTTGCCAGAGCTCATTTCCCCTATTGTTCTTCTATAAATTCGGGTAATTCATTCAGAAATGAAATTCAGCCCTATACAAAGGCCTTGGCAAACCTAAACACTGTTGAAGAGAGTATGGGGGATGCCAGCCCTCCTAAAAAGAGAGAATTTCACTGTAACTTCTTTTGGCAAGTTTCATAATTAATTTTGAAGTGAGCCCTTTAGAAACAGAGTCTCTGTGCTTTAGTCCACCTTAATTATAAAAAATAAGCAAAACTTATTATTTCCTCCTTCTCCTTCTTTATTTTTCTCTAATTGTTAATAATTTTAATTAACACCAGAATTTCACAACAGCACGTCATCTCCTTTTCCATTATAGGTGTTAATTGCAGACTCAAATAAGAGGTGAAGAAGAAATTGAGGTAAACATCAAAAGAAGCACAACACTGTTGGATATGTGGAAGAACAATTACTTACACAGTTGTCTTACTGGGACTTTTGTTGATTTATAAAAAAGTTTTAGAACTACTTTTTATACCCTCCTACCTATGTGTATTTTTTTTTTTAACCAACATATACATGTCAAGCTATTTTCTCTTTTTCCAAATAAATTATTTTTACTCAGATGTACCTTGTTCAGAACAGCTCACAGTCAGATCTGAAGCGCACTCAGAACCTAAAACCTGATCTAAGTTTTTACTTTCAGTACTGATTTTGGAAGATTTTATCAGTAAGTGGGACTACTCACACCAAATGTTGAGGGCTTCTAAAGTCTTGACCTAATGAATATCAGTTATCTCTATATACATCTGTATGCACAGTTACATGTAAGTTGTATGTACATATGGGCACAGCAATGCTTTCCACTGATTAAATCCCAGAACCAACATGTCTTATTGAAATACAGAAGTATAAAAGTGAAGAATACAGAATTGCAGAACTTTATCGCACAAAGTAAAATCTTTCAAGTTTGTGAACAATTGGGACTTTCAGCCAGGGAAGCCTCAGAAACACAGGGCAACTTGGATAAGACAAGGAGGCAGGTGGTGTCTCCAAAGGCCAGCTGTAGCATCCATCCCTATCTCCCAACAGCAACAATTTCATATCGCTTAGTCAGAGGTCAAAAGAAGCAGGCAAACAACTCAGGAAAACAAAAATCCCTGAGGCTTCCCAGGACACAGGGAGGTTAGTAGGTAGGTGTTTCCCAACAGAAAGTAGGCATTTTGGTACTTGATGCAGGGGCAAGATGGTATCTAGAGCTGCCTGAGAGCATCCAGAGGAAGGGCAAGGGCAGCACTAGAGTTTTCCAACACTTTCTCTTCTACCCAGGGATTAAACATAGTTGCAGTCCCTGAAAGCTTAACCAGCAAGGATGAGGAAGTTGTCAGTCCATGGCAGTAGGAGCTACCACCTCTTCAGCTGCTGCAGCAGCTAAATCCTCAGGTGGATTTAGTGGCACATCTGAGCCCTCAACCCTCACTGCTCACAGTCCCACATATGGATACAGCAGAAATCAATGCGACAGAAAAGTGGAGCAGACAACTCGAAGTGGAAATCTCTCTAATTTTCCCAACATCACCTGCCAGAGCTTGTGAGTCTGAGCACCCCATCCTCATCCTCAGCCATGCCAAAAACAGGACCACAGCCTACTTGGCTGCTGGTCTGATCTGCGTTCAAGATCCACTGTCCCTAATGCCATCCTTTCCTGCTTTCCCCAAAAGCTCAAGAGCCCCTTAGCTACATTCCAGGCAATGGGAGGCACTGGATGGCCTGGCCAAGCACCTCTCTACCCCACCAGTGCTGCTCAGGACGTGTCTAACGTCCCCCTTGAAGCCCTATGCACACTGTTGGGTTCAGGTGGGATCTGTCCAGTGATGGGGATTCAGAAGGGCACTTTCCTCTCCCTGCCTGCCAGAGAGCATGGGAAGGATGGCCAGGGGCTGAGGATACTCACCCGCATTAACAATTGCCATTGCTTGCCACAGGCTTTATCCTATATCAAAGATGTATCTTTAGATAAGAAAGAAAATAAACAGACATCTGGTAGATCGTAACATGTTTCTTTTCTGCCCACCACTGACCCATGAAGCGTGTGAATATCTATAAGACCTTTGTCCATACTAATTCCGAATTATATGGTCGTCTCCATTTTATAGCTTCCATATGTGCTCCTACTGCCTTACGTCACACTGTCCTTACTAGTTACGACACTTAAAAGAATTAAGACTTCTTTATTCTTACCTGCAAGTCAGATTTTCTCTCAAAAACACCTAGTTGCGCCCTCGTCTATAGCCTCAATTCTTTCTATTCCTCTTTGAAATCCTTCCAGTTTTCATTCTGCATCAGCTTTCCTCCACATCCTGCTGCAAAACAAACATGCGTTAAGTCCTGACCCGGTAAACACTAGGTGCTTCCAGACAGCGCTGAGTGAGTCCTCAGCGCAGGGACTGAAGTGCAGCGTGAGCTGTCACTCTCAAGGACACTGTCCTGACTTTTACATAGCTCCTTGGAAAAAGTTGTCTTCAATGCTGAGGCTTTGGGCCTCTCATACATTCAGCTGTCCTTTGGCATCTAGCATTTTCACTTGTGCTAGAGAAAGGTTTCTGCATTGCAAATTCAGACTGAGGCTACAGGGAAATGACATGTCTCTCTAGGTCCCTCTTTCTCTGTCGATGAATTTCCCCTAAAAAATTCACTACTTCTCATTTTCCAGCTTATGTTTCTTAATAATTTGTATATATTTTCTGTTCTTTCTGGTTTTTGGGTTTTTTTTTGGTACATCCTGGTTTGTGTTATTCAACAGCAATATCAACTTGCTTTTTAGTAAGTTTTTGACCTCATTAATAAAGGTTTTCNTCTATAAAAAAAAAAAAAAAAAAGGCAAAGCAGACTAAAGGCTACTTCTCTCCTGCCCCCACTTCCCAGTCCAGCACAACTCTCCATCCCAAAGGAAACAGTGCAATAATTTGCTGGGCAATCCCTCAGGAAAGGTTCGCTTGATTTAACTACAATATTTCACAAGCCTTTCCAATTTAAGCCCTCAAAAAGAGCCTCAGGAGGAACACTGCTGCATGCAGCCTCAATGCTTCGTTTTTCTAAAGAAGTCCTTGTCCACCCATTAGATGCTCACTTCATATTGGTTTGGTCCCTGTCTACCTGTTCATAGCCTGTGCCCTCTCCTTTCCCTCCTTATTTCATGTATATCAGCAAATCGCTTATGCCCCCCCCCCCCCCCCCCATTTCCTTTACCATCTCCTCCGACCAGTGAAGAGATAGGACAAAATAAGATTTTTCAGGCCATCTGAATGGGCATGGAGGGTCTGTACAGGATTGGGTGTTTGAGGCACAGCCTGGCAGCTCCGAGGGCCGCTCAGAGCATGATGATGACATTCCCCATTTTGCTTGCTCTTGTTTCACTCTGCTTTTCGACTACTCAAGCTTTCTATTTCATTCCTTCCCCTATTTCCCTGCCAACTCTCAATTCCCAGCACTTGCTTTCTGCTTTCAACTCTAGAGTACTCCCCTGTGAAATGTCACTCTCCTCTCTCGTGTATTTTCTTCTTCTTCAGGGTTTATTTTTTTTTCTTTTTCTAATTTCCATTTTTCCAAAAGGAACTAAGACCTGTTCTGCTTTAATTACTGCTCCAGTTCGCATACTCCAGCCTTCTTCCAACCCCTTTCATTTTCACTGCTTCCTCCCAGTGGACCTGGCCCCCTCAATTTTATAATTCCCTAAAATTTACTTTCTTAAATATAGTGCTATGTGCATAATTCATCCATAAATTGAATTTGTTTCCTACTGGGATAATCATACAATCTTCCGCATTTTTTTTACATCTGTTGTTATTCTTTCCTTCCTGGTAATTATATACATAAAGATACATATTTTGGGCAGGAAAGTAGAAGACAGCAGATCATGCTTCAAACTCACATTTCACTCTCCTTACAGAGACTTTCCCCTCTCCCCAGAACCAAACACTGTTCATCTAATTCAACAGGGCTGACATTTCTAAGCAAAATAAATCAGGCGCTGCTTTATGGCAAAAAATAAGTTAGCCAGAGCCAGATTGTAAGCTGATGTAAACCAGAATAGATCTATTGTCTTCAGAGAAAATGCATCACTTTCTAGCAAAAAATCAAATTTTAAAAAGATCACTGGAGTTGTGCAGATATAGCACAGCTGAGAATCAGAACTGCCTTTAAATCTGTTGGGTTTTTTTTGTTTTTCTTTCTCTTAAAATTACGAGCTAACTGACTTATCACATTATTTTTTGCGCCATTAATAGTGTGGAGTCTAATTTAGAAGCAAAGCTAACGCACAGGAAAACCAAGTGGCACAGATGACAAAATTATCACACCTTCCCTGGTACTGGCAAGCAGAATGAGGGCTGAATGCTTGCACATGTGGCTTACTTGCATTAGTGTGAAAACCAGTGCTTTGGGGGAAAAAAAATGGTATTTTATTATTCAAATCTGATTCCTTTTTCATGTCAATTCATGACATGACATCCATTTTTGTGAGTCTTTCCTGTCAGGAGTGAAATGTGCTCATATGTATCTTTGATATGGTTTTATTTTTCAAATTATCACAGGACAAACAGTGATGAATAACATCCATACAAATGTGTTGCCTTTATATGTGCTTACTTCACAGTAAGTGAGAAGAGAGAAAAAAACCAACCCAAACAGACAGAAAATATACAGAGCATGACTGTTTGTAACATATATGCAAAGAGTTTCATACAGCAGAGACATATCCCCGGGCTCCTTGCTGCTTCTATAATACAAATAAGAAATATATAAAGTACCTCATAAACCAGCTTGTTGGATTTTATTGCAAGAAATCCATCAGCCATCATATTACCATGCAAATCCTCTTATTGCGTTGTCTGACAACAGCATTTCAAATAAAAAAAATAAAAAACCCTAACAACCTGGAAATAAATTCTTCCTTTCATGCGTGTCACCAGCTCCCATTAACAGTTGCGGGGGTTTCTCTGCAGGGGCCTCTCAAGGTGAGAAGGGACTGCCCACCCATCTACCCTGCTCAGCAGACTAAATTGTGAATTGCTGCATATATATCCTTTTTCCCCCCCCGAGAGATCAAAACAGGAAGCCAGGAATTAGAGATATTAAAAACACCCCAACAATCCAAGAATCAGAACAGTTCCATAAAACATAGGTGGGGAATTATGTATCTGCTTGCTCTTTGATCACCTTCTGAATTAGTGAGACAAAAAAAAAAAATTTTTTTTCTATGCCCCGCAGCTCTCAGAAGGTGCCCCTCAGCCCACATCTGGGCAGCAGGACAGAGTTGCAGCTTGTGAGTGGAATATGCTGGAAAAATATTAGAAAATTGTATTCCTTGTTTTTCATAGAAAATGTAATTTCCCCAAAAATGTAATTTCCTGATGAAAAATTTCAAATACTTTCCTCCAGTACAAACTTTCATAAGAGATTTCTTCCGAATTCTGTATTTAAACCAGAATCAGTCAACTCCAAATAGCTTCAGAGACAAAGGCTATTTGTAGTCTTTTCTCCCTCTTTCTACCCAGAAGTCTTTATAACTCCTTTCCTTTTTAAGAGCAAAGTAAAGAATGCCTGTCAACGTTAAACTCCATCACTTAAATATTACATAAAACATCAACCCTAGAGGTCCTCTGCCTTTTCAAAAAAGTTACTATTACTTTTTCATGTTTTAGAGTTCTCCTATCCTCTGCCACTACTTGAGAGACTCAAAAGAATATGAACAAATTTCAGTCTAAAGAAAGAAGCTTTTAATTTCACTTAATGTCATTGTTCAGGATGATGGAAAGAGTCAATCCTATACTACTTTCCTCTTTCCATACCATAAAAGCAGCTAAAAAGTGGGGTTGGTTTCCAGGAATGCAGCTTGTGGTGCTAAGCGTCAACATCAATTGTAATTGGTAACAAAGATTTCATGAACCTACAAACACCAAGGGAAATATCCCACCAGCTGCACTGACAGCCTGTTCTTAAAATGGCTTGCCCCAAGCAAGTTTTGTGTAGATCTCCCTGCTACTATAGTATCTTAGACCTTGCAATATCTCTAGTGCGTATATCTTCACTGTAGTCAGAGAAGTATTATTCTCCCTGTTTTACAAAGACGAAAGTGACGTGCACCAGCAATTATCTGCTTCAAACTTCTGAAAAATCCTACAAGGAATTTAGCCACCAAAAAGCAGTGATTCCTCTGTTTCTCAAAACTCTGGTCTCCACCATCAGAACAGTAATCTCAGTTTGGAGACTGAGTGTGGCTGGAGGGAGGGCGGCGCCACACAACCACTCTTATCCTCTCACCTCCTCCTCCTGCAACCAGCCCTGGCCACAGATCTGGGGAACCAATGTGTGTCACGTTCCTCAGGCCTCAGCCATTGGCATCAGTCTTTCTACAGAGGCCATCTCCACCTGAGCAAGACTAGGAGGAGAACTGGCCCTAGCGATGGCTTTCCTCTGATCCGGCCCTCTGAGCACTCATCCCGAACAAGCTTGCCATCGGCCAAGGTGTGGCACGGCTGCCACCTCCACCAAACACCACCTTGGCAGCTCCTCTTCCTTCATAGGATCAAAAATGGCAGCACCCCCCTGCCCCCATCCCATTTGATAAACTGTATGTAAAGACTTTGTTAATGTTTCATATTTGCCAATTCCTGCAGATCTACATAAACAGGAAACAGCTTTTTAATCAACGCTGCTGAATAAACAGAAGCAATAGAGGAAAAAATGGCTTGCTGCCCCCCTTAGTGCCTGTGGAGCTAGGGACTGTGTAGGGGTGCTTGGCTATGAAGTGCATCGCAGGGTCAAGCTGTATTTTGAATTTCTCCTTTCAGTAGTAGCGGGAAAATAAAAGTCAAAGTTATAATGTCATATAAGATATAAGTAAGTTAAATGGTGCATAAACAAACCTGATGCTACGTTTGACCTATAAGGGAGGGGAAGAGCTGGATATCCTGCATGCTGTACATCTTCTAGGAGACAAATGAACTGGTGATTGGAAACTTATTCATATACTTCATAGGCTTCTGCCATTCACTAAATGGTAGGTAATAAACCTTATTGGATTTCATATTTTGTGGGAAATGACTCTTTCATAGCTTTGTCCCTTTAATGGGTACTCATTTAGGAAAGTACTATATAGGTTTTATTGCATCAAAAGGAATAAAAGATTTTAAATGAATCTTAATGCTCTCTCAAAGTGCTAGAGTCAGGGACTTCAAGCTAAATTTACGGCTAGAACCAGAATCTTTCATAAGCTTTTCAATGTACGGAAGGAAAACTTTGGGGATAGAAGTGCTTTATTTTAACAGGCCTTAAGTCTCCTTTCTTCTTTGATTTACACAGGTAACCTCTTTCACCTCTCCTCAGTTTTCCTTCTCTTCACCTTTCTCTTAAACCTCCTTACTCTCCTCCTCCTCCTTTCCCCTCGCTCCTCTTCCCTTCTGGCCAATATACCAGTTCCTGCAATGAACACAGAGTTTTCTTCCCCTCCTGTTTCGGAGGTGTCTCTCTGGAGCTTACTGTTTATGTGTTGTCATGTATTGTTTCCCCCCCAGGCTTTTTATCAACACATCTGGGAATCATAAAATAACACGGTCTTGTTTTCTGGCATTATTGTACCTGAATAGTGGAAATAGCTTAAAAGCAAGAAAAGCCTCTTTCTCCCCTGCTTTCTGAGGCTCACAACTAACTTCCCCGAAGCAAGTCAAACTGATAATCTCACCAAGATTTCCCACAGATCTAAAGACACAACCTTCTCTAATACTGCTGACTACAAAGACACTCCTAGCGCCCAGTGATTATTTGCATGTTTGTTACAAACAATCTAACTTTACATTGGTACGTTTTACATACGAAGCTACTTCTGCACATCCGTCCTTACCATGCCCAGCATCCTGGGAAAGACCATCCAACAGGGAGGGATCTTCTCCAGATGGTGTCTACTTCTCTTTGACTATCTTGTTTTCCCCTTTCTAACATAATGCTATTTGCAATTCATTCCCCATTCCTTCTGCAATTTTCCGTAGAAAATTCACTCACTCACAATGACAACAACGCCAGCTTCCTCATGTGCATACACCTAACCTCTGGGAGCAGATCATGGAAGGTGAATCAGCCTGTACTCCTGAGACGCACAATCTCAGATAATGCACAGTTGAGGAAAGTAAAGTCTTTCCATTAATTTCAATTTCTCATGCCTGCAATGCAATCTTAAAATATGCCAAGTACCAATGACATGAGTTAACCAGAGGTGAGCATGCCCTGTAGGACTGGGACTAGCTGTAGAAGAATTTTTTAACATGCACAATGTTCCTGGAATTTAATCTTACAAAATGGCATTTTTCTGTTTCAAGATATGGGTATACAATCAAGAGCAATTTAGTTAGTAAGGTGCAGCAAGTTACCATCTGTTAGATGAGCCATATCTGCTAACTGAGCTCCTCTTCGAGTTCACTCCAGCTGTGGAATAAAACATTTGCTTAAGCCACTGTAAAACACAAGTTCATAGCATGCACCTCTGCCCGTATATATCAACTTCAGAGCTGAGTGGTTTTAAATGGCTCACATAGGCAGCTAGAAGTCAGCCTCCAACTAAGTGATGAAAGTGCCGATTTCAGTTCTTATTCAAATCTTTTAATTCCAATTCAGTAATAAACTTCCTTTTCAATGACTCAAGAAATGATTTGCTTTGTCTCACATATCTCAGCATCTAAAGAAGCTTTGACAAGGACCGTACCTAGATTTTGATATAAATATATAATAAATCTAATGTTGTCAAGCATGGTGGCATTTTTATTTTATTTTCAAAGAGAATTTAATCTAACTTCCCAGGGGATTCTTCTCTTGTGTCATAACAAAGTCTGGCTTGTAATGGATTTCCCATTTTTCTTTCTATCTTGAATAATGACAAAATTGCTGCACAGAGAAGTGGCGTTGTATAATATGTCACAAAATGCAAGCGGGAAGTGACAGTTGTCTTTGAAAGGCTGGGCTCAGCCCAAGCCCCGATTTCTAGAATCACAGGCACTAAATTATTTAACATCTCCCCACAGTCGGTCTCCAGCCAGGCTTAGAGCACAAGGAAAGTCCATATGTAATATGAAAATAAACAGACAATGAGGGGGAAATAATAATAATAAAAAAAAATCAATCAATAAATAGCACTTAAGGGACAAACTTTCAACTGATGTAATGTTGATATAAAATGGCCAAGAATCTGGTTCATAAATATCCATCTCTACATGCCATTCTAAATAAAGGACTTCTTATATTAAATTTATGGCAAGTAATAGGATGTAATGGAATTCACATATCCTTTGGGGAGACGGCCTCTGTTATATTGCATTGTAAATGCTTATGTATCAAAGGACTAAAACCCACTTCTCTCTTCAATGCCATAATTTTCTTCAGCAAGTTCTAGAATCCTTTCATTGCTATTGAGCATCCTCATAAAAGACTAACATTTTCTACCGTACTTTGGATGACTGGATCTATTTTGCCAGCTCACAAATTGCATTGGACTTTTCTGGCAGAAAGAAGAGCTGATGCTCAGTGTACATAAAGTTGTATTTGCCACTTAAAAAAAACCAACCCAGATATTTTTTCCAGTATGTTTTGCATTGCGGACCTCAGGCAAAAAGTTCAGAGCACAGTAATTAGTGGGTGAGCAACCTTGTGCTTATGGTACCTTGTGTTCTGTAACGTCTATTGCAGTGAAAAGTCGTCATGGGAACATGGAGGTAATAGTCCTGCTCATGTCCTGATCGTATTTCACTATGCAATTACACAAATGCTAATTTGCTGTGTTGGCTGAACCCTTCAACAGCACAGACCTGTTATTTAAGAGAGGTCATTCCCTATCAAGGATGGTCAAGACCTGAGGTCCCTTATATACTCCTGGAGGCTGCTGTCTTTTCTCCCTGCTTAATGTTGATGATACCTGCTGGTCTTCTCTGTAGCTGATTCCAAAGAACTCTGCAAGGATGTTGGGATTGTTATTTCAACACATGAAGAGGCTAAGCCACAAACAGATGACTTGCCCATGCTCTGCCACATGCTGAAGACCAAGGGAGATGCAGAACTCAAGTCCCTCAAAGACTTGGACATCCACCCCAAAAACCATAGGGACAATGACAGGGACTTTTCTCCAATGGCTTTGTCAAGCATGCCTTTAATTAAACATCTCGCTTTAAAAATTTCTAGCCCATGCATCTCATTAATCAGATCTTATTTCCTCCCTAACTTGACTGTGGCTTGCATTGTACAGGTCCCCTTGTCTTCCCTCTTCTTCCATACGATTTAGTCCCACCAACCTGGCACATAAGCTCAGGGGCCCTGCAGGGTGCCTGCAGGACAGAGGCTCTCATCAGACATCCACCATGAGGTGGATGGTGCCGAGGCTCATCAGCTTCACAGCAAAGCTGCTCTTGACGCTATCGCAGAGAGCAGGAGAGGCAGTTGTGTAATTGTTCTGAAAGCCTGCCAAGCAGCTCGTTTACAGAATTAAACAGTCTGTAGTATAATTAAGACAGGGAAAACTGTATGGCCTTTTGTTACTCGCCCCACAAGGTAGTTCATTTCCTCATCCTAACATAACAGGAGGAAAGGGACCATGCAGATGGACCAGCCACCAAATGTACCTGGACCTCTGCCCTGTGCCATGTCTCCTGCTATTCAGAATCATTTGTGTTGCTTGTATAGATGCACAAAGTCTGGGCAGATAAGTCACGGGGCTCTAAAACGTAAAGGAGAAACTGGGATCGCAAAGCTGATCACTGCAAGACCCAACTTCAACATATCTCGGTGCCCCAGCCTCCCCTCTACCATACCTTCCACCATCCTCCCCCTTCAAGCAGCACCGAGCTATCCATAACAGCAGCCCCGGGCCAGATTTAGATACTCTCAGTTTTCAGCATCTCCTTCTGCGATGTTTGTGGCAGATTTTTGTTCTGTACCAAGGAGCACTGAGCCCTTTTGAAAATCCAACAATCAAACTGGTTTCTCGTTCCCAGCTGCTACAAGATCCAATATAAAAGGTAAGAGGGAACTTTCCACAGCCCTTGGCAAGCACTGGGTCACTCTCTGAGCTCATCCACACCCGTTGCTCCTCTGCAGAGAAGGACTCTCAGGAGGAGGAGGAGGGGAAACCAGTGTTATTGAAGGGGCATCCCGCCAATGTGTTCGTGGTCCATTACAGTGCTGTGAACAGAGCAGTTTCTCTTCATATAACCTCAAGTTTGCCATGCCACAGTAAATTCTTTCCTTTCCTGCTCCTACTGTTGTATCTCCCTGCTTGTTGCTCATCTCCCTTTTCCACCCCTTCGCTAGGAAGCGAGTCCCAGCCACGGTCCCATGCTGGGCCAGCTCAGCAGCAGGGAAAAGGCTTGTCTTGCCAGGGGCCGCTGGAAGATGCTGCCTCAAGTGGTTTCAAGCCCCCCTCCTCCCATCCCTCCCACCCCCCCACACACCACTTTCTCTTTTTATTTTTGAGAGGCTGGAATATCACAGGATAAAGAGACTGCAGCTGTGTTGGGGAAAAGAAACCAGTCACGCCTCAGCAATTTATGGACAATTTCCCATTAATAAGAGATAATGGACTGCAGTTCAATGGATTTGCAATTGTGCACTCGCTCTTTGAGAATATGGAGGGGAATCTGACAGCAGTTTGTTCCTCTCAGAAACGGCATTACCATGATTTTGTATATCCCATTGTACACAGGGAGATTTGGACAGTTTGAAATGGTTTAACAGCCTGTTAAGAAAAGCGCAGGTGTATCAAGTTATTGAAATGACCTCAAATACTGTTATTGCAAGGAAAACATCTGATAAAAATTACCCGTGGGCTCACACCTCCCACCTGCATGCGCTCAGTGGGCCAGCACACTCTTCAGAAGCAGAAGTCTGATGGTTTTTGTGAATAGGGGACTCAATTAATTTCTCCTTGCACAGGAGACTAGGCAAAAACCATAACACAGGATGCTCAAGGAGACGTTTTAATCTGCAGAGTACATGTTTGCACACATGTTTCATGGCAGGTCACCTTGCTTGACTTCCATACATCCCACACAAGCTTTATGAGAAGGCTAGCCTGATCACAGGCTCTTGCTGCCCTATCATCATGATGGTCTGAAGTTATATTGCCGCATTATGCTGCAAACCAATGCAGGAACAACAAGACTCAATTACTAAAGGGAGGCAGAGTTCTTAGGGGTGAGAAACATGGGCATGCACAGGGTCACAAAATAAACAGTGTATACAGGACTTTTCTCCTGTACCTTGTCACCGAGTGCTTGATTCGCCATGCTCAGTCCTATAGAACCAAGGACTGATACTGCCAGATAAATCTGCTCACCTCTGTAAAATTCTTTTTGAGAGTTTCTCTAGACTTGCATACACAGTCCTGGAGAGTCACGCTGCTTAATGGTGCAGACAGTTCTTCTCAATTTCAATTTGTTGTCCTCCAGTATAATTGACTCCCTTTTAATACCTGAAGAGCAAGGGCAGGCAGAATTGCACCTTCTCCATCAGTCACATTTCTACACACATGCTCTGATACATCTCCTGCTTAAAACTGTCTTTTCCATCACTAAGGCTAAAGACAAGCAGGACATTTCCATTTAAAATTCACATCTCCAGATCCTCTCTCATTCTGTAATACTGTACTATTTTGGAGATAATATAGCTTGAGTTCCCAATGAAGATCTATCATCAGTTATTTTACAAGGGTGTGATTATACCTTATGTTTTAGTCTAGTCTCTCACTGTGCTAGCATTTTGTTTACTGCAGCTACATGACTGCTAAGGCATTTCAAGCATCACTCCAAAGTGACAGCACTGAAGTGCAAGACCATTTTTCCTACATACTGATAAAGCACTTACTTATGAAGACAAGAGTCCAACACAGGGGACATTACTATCAAAGAGAAATGAGTCCCTGTTTTCCCCCCACCCTGGACTAATTGCATTGACAGATACCAGCTCACCCATTACATTTTTAATGAACTATAAAAAAAAAAGAGCTGCAAGTCACAAGCCTCTATAGTGAATCTAAATTTTGTCAAAGTTTGCAGGCCAAAGTTTTTGCCAAATTCTTTAGAGTCATTTACTACTTTCTAGCTTAAAATATATATATAAAAATTAAATAAATTAAAAAAAAAAGAAAAAGAAACCATGGGTACACCAGCAGTACTGAGGAACTGCACCAGCTCTCTACAGGACTTCCTTGAGCAATAAACCAGGAACAACCAACGCAGCATCTTTCCAGATCCAGGCATAAGTGGAGATGCATGAATTCAGCACATGTTCATGGAAACCTTTAATTTGAAATCTCTTCTCAAAGCTCAGGACGGATTCTTTTCACAACTTCCCAACACGATCTAGGTTCACAGCACAGCCTGAAATTAGTCACATTTGACGTGGTTTCCAGTTTTAGTGCAGGTCTCTCACAGTTACAGGCTTTTCCAAAGGATACAGATTATGGGCTATATACCACAAACGCCCACGTGCATCTCCTGTGACATCTTATTCTTAAAAATTAAAACACAACACTTTCCTAGGCAGAAACATTACTTTCCACTAGGAGAAAATGGACATATTTATGGTCTTCAACTTTCCAAACTGGCAAGCTCTCCTCCTTCTTATTCCTACCTCCTGAGACCAAGGCAGACACTGTCCAGCCACTCAGCTGGAGACAGATTGAGCCTTCCTAAGTTTGCATTTTCAAAAAAGACAGACAAAGGACAACAGTATTACCATTCACGGATTATACAGAGGAGTTTGATGATCTACCCCAGAGCTCCTCCATCACTTTGGAGCACTGACCCCCGCACCAGCCTTTCTCCCAGCCAGCCACCCACCAGACCAGCCCATCTTTTCCCCATGTAGAAGAGGCATTTAAAAGTAGACCAGGACACTAGGGCTCCCTGGTAACGCAGATGCAACAGTCCTGTTTCTTTCAGATCTAAAAATACCTAGCATGCACCAAAGCACAAAATTAAGCCCAGACAGGTTGAATTTCACAGAGGAAAAAGATGTGTTTTGCATTCCATAACATATCTAAGAACGTCTCATTTACTTTAAAAATAGCCAGAATTTAAGGAGGCACCTTTTTAGATTTTTAAATAGCTCAGCTGACAACCAATTCTCTTAATGAAAAACAATAGCAAATTACTTAGTTATTACTATTCTCATGCACAGAGCAATTATTTCCCAACTGAGACTTTTGTTTAAAAAAATAATCATATAGATTATTTTGGAAAGATGACAAGTCTCCTTCTTGGCCTCCCTTTCTCTTGCTGTATTTTAATTTGCATAAACATGACATTAAAAACTGAAAGAATCACTTTAAAAAACAATTACTCCATCAGCAAAACCTGACAGTGCAGAATTCAATGGCACCACAGAGATCATCTTGGTAAGAAAAGAAAAGATAATTTTTCCCCTTTACTGACATTAAAACACCTCTTGCTTTTAACAGAACTGCAGTTCAGATTTATGTTTTAGAACCCTTTAATAATTGAACATCTGTAAATATCATTATTTTTAGATGCACTGCAGCAGATAGTGAAGGAATAAAAATCCCACACTGAGCACCTTGATGGGGCTGTTCAACCCAAGGTGGGGGAGGAAAGGAGGAAGGGTTATACAAGATCTTGCCATGTTGAGAAGAAAAAAGTAGACACCTTCCTATTATCATGCTGTGCTTGTCTCTGGGAGCTTTTGTTCCATTAAAAACTTGTTAATTGCTGCCTTAGTAACAAGGGAACAACATGCTGTGGTGGGACTATTAGGAGTCTACATGGCTTGTTCACCCTTAGAAAGGCAGAGTGGTTTAATTGGCTATGTATTCTTAGAAGATGCAATAAAGAGGGGTAATCAATTGGAGTCAGCATCTAATAATGGAGATTCTTTACAAAACGGAAGAGAAAACCCAAACCCTAGTTAATCAAAAGCTATAGCATCCCAGGCTGCAAAAAATGAACTGGATGTAGAATTTATGAAGAAGTTGTACACAGCCAAAAAAAATGCTAAGAATTTTAAAAGGCCGCCACCACTTCATCTATCTGATGAGGCTATGTATGCCTTCAGTTCACCAGAAAGGAGGTTTGCAGACTCACAGGCAAAAGAGCAAATTATAAGTCAGTTTACTCAGAACACCCACTACTCTATTGTATCAGCTTGCTAATAAATAATTCCCTTACTACAGCAATGCAAGGATTCAGTCCTCCTTGGCAAAACTGAAGTATCCTGTAGATCTCTCACCTAATACAATATACTCATGCTAAATCTCCAGAACTACTATTTGTTTTTCCCTTTGATTTCCTTAAGAAACACCATACAATATACCCAAAAAGCTTCAGGACTAAGTATTAGTTTTATGGCATGATTTATGAAAAGAAATCAAATGGATGCCTACTATGGCCAGTTTGCACGAGGTCTGAAGTCTCCAGAGCTTTCCCCATTAACCTTTAGCTTGGGTACCCGTTATCAACTCCAAACAGTACATACCAAGACTGGTTTCCTGAAGCTCAATTTCAGCAGAGCTCCACTTCCAAATGGGCAGTGAAACAAATTTTTAGGCACCTATGTTTTCTGGGAAGCTGCCAGTCTGTTGGTGGCACTGCCAGGCTAGGAGAATTTAGCTCTCACTCAACTGCCTATATTGGGGTAGAAAGTTTTGGGGGAAAATAGAGTAGGACCATGATTAAAGGAGAAAACCTCAGGTACGTTGTACATAATACTCAAATCTACTAAGCCAGCATTGCAAAGCAACTGACCTCAAAAAAAATATATAAATTCAACCACTGCACTCGCTGCATGAGACTGCGGCCTTTTAGCCTGTTTCTGAATTACATTTTGGCATCCAGAGTTGGGCGGACAGCACTGGTTTTGTCTTGCAAACAGCAAGTAGTCACTTCCTCATCTGTACTAATGTATTATCTCACAATATTTGCAAAGTAAAAAAGTCCCCCGAATTAGTGTGAGACAATCAGAAACATTCATTTCACTGTTTTTTTTAAAAGTCTTTTGGTTTTATGTTTTAAAAGTAACCAATAGCCTTTTCAACAAGAGACAGCAGATGACAGATCTCATGGCCTTTTCCCCACCCTCACAGTAAGCATCCTCGAACAGAAAGCTATCAGATAGACTTAAAATTAATCTTCATCTTCAACAAATACCCTTTGTTTATTGACAAGTGGACTCTTTTCTTGTATGTGTATACTCACTAGTGTTTGGCATGAAGCAGAGAAGCAGAAGGGGATAAAGATGACCACAAGGACCATTCTTTTCTTTTCCCATAACACAGACCCTTTGTGCAAAGTACATGCCAACTGTAATAACAGTTGTGATCACAGCTTGCTGGCAAACCCCCTTCTTCCCTCCCAGACCCCTTGGGGTTCAAAGGCAAGCTGCAATACAGGTAGCTTTAGCCGTGTTTATCTGAAAAGACTCCAGCGAGACCAAAGGTACTTTCCTATTGAAAGGAGTCCAGATCTTCGGTTGGAAAAAAAGGGCAGTTCAGCAGGCTACAGATTTACCCTGTGGTCCTCAGGCCTGGTACCTCCCATGCATTACTAAATGGAAGGAACATTTTCCTGTTTGTGTCCTCATATTAATTCAAATCAGTAATGAAGTTGGGAGCATCACAAGGTTTTAGCGGTATATGGGATTAGACCAGGCTTAGATAACTGAATAAATCAACTGACTTAATTAGCTCTCCTGAAACAAATTATTATACAGTACTCATTTCCAACTCTCATATGAACCCCAAAGAGTTCTAGAAATGCATTAATTCCTTGAATAATAGATCTTATATTTTTGCATACCTACTGCAATTATGATGGATAATGAGATTTTAATTAATCAGACTTAGATTTTTTAATGCTGTTGAAGAATGTAGATACATTAGGGACCTATTTATTTGGTAAATCTTGGAGAAAAAAAAAAAGAGCAGAAGGCAACAAGAATAACAACAAAAAAAAATCTGTGTAAACTAACCTATATCTAACAGGCTTCTTAACAACATCCATCCTGCAAACATCCCCATCTTGAATATGAACTCTGTAAACTGTCAAATTCTGGTCAAAGTATTAATTTCAGTTCCTCTCTAAAGGGAAAATACAGTTATTAAATATTATGCCACCTGGAACACACTCTTGGTTTTACGCAAATAAGATCTTTTCTACTGTAATTTGAATGCTTGACGTACAACGATTATTTTCTTGCTCATATATTCTATGCTTCCAGGTACTTATGAGTGAAAGCCACTTGTTATCATTAACATGGCAAACCAGCCACTAAACCTTTCTCTTATATTTTTTCTTTTTTTTTTTTTTCAAACCCTTCTGAGGAGATAGCTAAAGATCTCTCTCATGCAAAGGTAGTGGCATTGCAGTTGTCATTAATTATAAATCAGTTTCTAATATGACTGAGAGCACAAAGATTGCAGGGGGTCTCGTTAACATGAGATTAAAATTTCCTTGAAGTGTAATTATTTTGCAAGAGAGTCTTGGGCTGGGTTTATGATAACGTATTGCATCTCTGCACTTACTACATTGACAAGAGAGATTTTTTTTCATCACGGAGAGAGTGTCAATGCACAGCACTTCCCTTGGAGAAACTCTAGCACTTGGAAGGAAAAACCTGAAGGAGAGGGAACTTTAAATTTTTATTCCAGATTTCTAACAGGTCCCCTTTCTTCTTAGCTCCCTTTTGATAAAAGGAAAGTTGTCGCTGGAGGTGGCTGAGCAAGTGAAGAGAACAACATCCTAGCAGTGCAAGGTCAACCTTGTGCGTGTTTGGAATGGGGAAAAAAAGGTAGTGCCTCCAGTTTAAACAAAATTGAATTTTAAATCTTAATGTGAAACTCTGAGGTTTCAAATTTTTTTCCCCCTTTTTCAGTGAACCTCGCTGGATTTGACATGGTAAATAGGTTTGGGTTTCCCCAACCCTTCCTCCCCCTTAAAAGAACTCTGAACTATTTCCTCTGAAAATCCACTTTCCTTGCAAAAATAAGGTCAAAAGAAATTTGTTATTAAACCTAGCAATTGGCAGTAGCATATTCAGGCTTCTTTTCCCTCTGTTTGAATTGTTAACCATTGCACTAAAAGATGTAATCCTTACTGAACCACAGAGAAGAGAAGGGGGTAGCAGACTCTTCCACAGCTATGGCACAGCTGCAGGGGTCTGATCTCAAAGTCTGGATTTACAGAAGCAGTTAGGTGCAGAAGTCCCTCTGGTTTCAGGAATTAGAAAACTAGGTACTTACAGCCTAGAGGGGATTTTCCAATCTGTATCTTTGGGTTCTTGTGTAACTTTAAAAATCTGGGCCCTAGGAGTGCCTCATAGAAGACAGCCAGATGAGTTCTCCTCGGTATTTCTTTGGGGAGAGTTTAGGTTAAAGAACAGATTTTCTTCTGTTCTTCATTTCCACAGAATTGCTCACAAATGAGAGGCAGCTTCCAGCAGCACTGAGTGGCTCCCTGGTTTAAAAAGTGACCACCAAGCCCCGAGTTGCTGTCAGCTTTCCCAGGCTGATCTGCATTGCTTCTGTTTGGAAATCATTGCGTCCTGTGTCAGAAAACCCGTTTCAACAGAGTGCCAAAACACAGGGATACAGAGGCTGCTAAATGCCATCTGACCCAGAGAAACTGAGGAAACAGTGGTCAAATATTGCTAGGAAAGTTTGTTCTGTATTTGCAGAAACAGTAATCTTAAGAAAAAAGGGACCTGTCTCAAGAAAATACATTGTTTTGCTTAGGTCTCTACGGGAAGAAACTTGCCATTTATTATTAGCATCAGTGCTGCTGCAATCCACCTTGTTAATTCAAAGCTTCATTTATAAGCTGCTTTGATATGTTGCACTCAGCTCTTTGAGTACTGAAATGCTTTTTTGTGCGGTTTCGCCCACCCCCAAGTTTGGTTGCCCTCCCCACCACCAGTCTAAATTCGCTTTTATGTGCTAGGGAAAGAAACAAAAAAAAAGTGTGAATTTGCCACTTCTGAACATCTTGTCCTCTTAATTTGTACAGTGCTGGTTTGTTCAGCACTGAAACAGTACTAGGAACAGAATAAATTTAGCTGCGAGGCAAGCTGGGGGCAGGGAAGGGGACAGCAGAGCCAGAGAAGGTAAGCAGAGAGGGGCTCTGCAATGGTATTGCCCTTCTCCTGTTGCCCTGCGAGCAGGTTTCATCACGCCCCTGCCCTCAGCCTGCAACCTTCCCTTTGCCAACTGCAGACATTCGGGTTCAAAATGCCACATTCATGCACAGCCTCTGCATCGTTTTCTTTTTCTCCCTTCTTCCCCCTTTCCTCATAAATATGCCTGCCTTCAAATTAGCTTTGTTTTAGGGTTTCCTCCCCCTCGTCCTCCTTCCAACTCTTGATTCCCTGGATGCCACATGCCCTCTCGGGGTCTCTCACCCTCCGTTGGCACCCTGGGTCCTCTTCCCAGCCCATCTTCTCCCTTCCCCTGCCCTACTCCTCCTTGGGCACAGCTCTTTTGCTCATCCACTTTCTGTCACTTTATCTGCGACTCTCCCCTTCCCATTTATCAGCTCCATCCCAGTTGCCTCCTCAGAGTCCTCCACTTCTCCCTTGCTAAGCATTGCTCACACTCTATACGAGGAAACAGCCAAGGAGGTCACTGAGCCTTAAGACCAGCATTATTGAGAATATATAATGAATATATATGCCAGAGCCACTCAGGAAAAATTTAGGGACTGAGGGGAAATCCAGAATTAACTGAAAGCAGAAAGCAAATATCTTTGTGCATCTGGGCCTAAAGACTACACAGGGGAGCCTTGGCAAGCTGCTATATGCACCCTACAGGCAGCTTGGAGAAAATCAGTAGCAGCAAATCCACAAGTTAACCCAGGCCCTCTTGAACCTCTTGCCCATTCAATTTGAGCCAACGTTTTGGTTGGAATAAATAGCAAGTTTTCATCTTTTAAAATAAAAAGGGCAAATGGAAATCAGATTTTGTTATTTCAGAATATCAAGTCTTAACGTTTTGTTCGGCAACATAATGAGCCGATGGCCTTTGAAAAGGAGAGAGGGAATGGCCAGCTTCATCTTTACTGCATTTATTTTATGTAACAACTTTCTCAGCTGCAATGAAGACAGAAATGGACAGATCAGTTATTAGCCAAAGAAAGTCAAGTCTCCTTAGATTTATGGAATAGAAATAGGCATGATAAGTGGTTATCTTCACCCAACAATTTAACAACAGCTACGAAGAGAAAGCAGGTCAGAATCCACACTGCTAAAAGGCATCTTGCACCATTTGATGATCAGCACCAAAATTTGAGGTGCTTAATCTTTTTTCTTGGAGTGAGAACCTGCTTGTTCTTTGGAGCCTGTGGAAAGGTAAGGATTGCTGCACTGGTATCAGCAAATAAATATGTTAATTTAGCACCAGCGATTCCAATGCACAGACTATCACCTCAACAACATGAGTAAATGTCTGCCTACCACCACCTGCTGATATGATCTAAAATCACCCAGCCCCTAGTGCTCTCTAGAGCCTGAGATGCAATGAGCAGATTTTGCAATCAGAGTGGTCTGAGGATTGCAGTAATTCAGGGAGACCCCACACGGGGTAGGTCGTGCCAGGAAGCCTCAGCACCAGCACCAGTAAGGGATGGGTCTTGGAGCTGTGGTGCCAGCGCAGCCTGACGGCTGGGGCTTCCTCCAGCAGTTTTTTCCCTAAGCTTTACAGGACAGCTGCGGACTGTCAAAGGAAGATGACACACAAACAGAGGAAAAATGACTTTCGATAGCATGGATGATGGCTCTCCAGAACAACCCCAAACAGGCACAGCCGGAAACCCTGTATTCCACTAGCACAATTACAGCCTAATGAATCTGTGCAAGTACCAGGCATATATTATTAAAAACATTTTTAAGTCTGTCCAAAAACATAAACATTCTCTCTGTATATGTCTACGGAAAGCAGAGTTGAGAGAACAAATGCATTTATGTCATTAGCCTCGTCCCATGGCAGTGAACAGTACTAGGCTTGCAACAAACGCATTTTTGTTTTATGCTTCAATCATCTCCAGCACCCATGTGAATAACAGCCCCAGGCTACAGCGTCACTGCAACCATTCCTTGCTGCAGCCATTTCTGCAACGGCTGGAAAAGACCCTCCCCGAAAAAAGTCCAGCACATGGGCAATAGGGTTTTATTGCCAAGTACCATAAATATATTCTATTTGGATACTGGTAAAATAACATCTACCCAGAGATCTCTGTTACCGCTTAGAGAGAACTTGTACATAACTGTTCACATGGGGGCAACTTTGCTTGTAAACCAACCTCTTGGTCAATCTCTCTTTCCCCTTTTAAGGGACGCATCAGTGTCTCCTGGCCCCACCAACCTCATGCAGATGGGTAAGAACATTAACCTTCCAGCTAAAAGCATTTGCTCATCTGTCATGTGAGACTTGCTCCAGAAATTTCTATACCAAATCACAGTCCCTGACAAGCTGTGTCCCCTCATACCCCTCACCTTGATGCACCTTCTCAACCACAAGGAAATGGTTAATGACCTACTGCTACGTGGTAGAACTCACTGAATAAGCTCAGGTATAGGACTACTGATCTATAGCAGATTGATGTCATGATATCATTTTTTAATTTTATCTACATGGAGAAATAAACATATGCACAGACCATGTTTATTTCACTCTATCAAATATAATTTTAACAAACATGACACAATTTTTACTGTGTAACAGAATGTCTCTGTTAAATATTATAAGTTTCAGTGCTTTGTAATTGTATTTCAATAGGCACAAGAACTATTTCACTGCACAGTGAATGCATTTCATTAAATAGTATAAATTTACACTCTGTTGTAAATGAATGTTCATTTTACATTGTAATTTTTTTTACTGCAGAATGTTGCCATTTTAGTATTCACTGTAATCACTCCACTGTGTTGCAAGCAAATGTCATTTATATGATATGGAAAAATTCAGAGAATTCAATTTAAGGGATCTCAGTCGGAAGTATAAATACATGCAAGCCACGTAACACAAATAAACTTACTCCAGATGGTTGCTTATAGCAGATAAAATCAAATCTCGCCATCCCAAGAAATTAAATTCCCAGTACAAATATAGGCAATTCAGTACAGTTTCTGCTGACCAAAATGGCCAGAAAATTAGCACCAATCCAAACATAATAAATGTAATGAAGTTTTTTCCACTAATAAGAGACCAAACGTTATGTTTTCTAGATGGTTTAACAGCTTTTCCGTCTGAATGTTTTCGAGAATCCACAGAGATTCCCCCAGCTATCTGCCCCAGAAAATTATTTATGTGTAAATATCTAGAAACAGAAAACTATTGCTACAATAAAACAAACGATTCCAAAAGCAACAATGCTTTATTTGCTCCTCTACCATTACAGCTGCCTGGAGTACTTACAGTACAGCCCAAGAGCATTAACAAACAGCCAAGCTATTTCTTCTCTGTTGATAGCCACCTTATTGCTTTCAGCAGCTAGCAAATTAAACCTTCAAAATAATTCTCATGTGCACTGACTGTAAAGTGAATTTAAATTAAAGTAATACATTACAGGAAAAGTGAGTACCTAGCCAGAGTTCTCAGCAGCCTCTTTCTTCTTCCTAAACCATCCTCAATGCACACAAATATAGTTACACAGTTCACACCTGCCAACATACATCTGCACATACCATATGGCGCAGGACACACCTTATCCCAGCACTCACACACATATGTATTTGCAAACACCTCCTGCCACTGGGAGACAGATGAGTCCAGCCAAGTGCTACCAAAACCAAACAAGAAATGCCTTGCTGCCCATTTCTCCTCTGCCAGGCACCCACACTTCCTCCCTACGGGCAGGTCAGAGCACAGAGCAAGCTTTAAAAATGGCAATATTCACCCCAGCCACGTTAAGCAGATGAACGCCTGTAACTGTACCTTTGCAGATGGATGTGAAGCCAAAGAAATTAAGTTACTCACTCAATGTCACAGAACAAACATGCATCAGGGCAAAGACTTGAAGAGAAATCTTGCACAGCCCCACTGGTATCCTTCTCCTTACACGTGTCTGCAGATAGTACCCAAGCTTAAGGTTTGGACCTGGGAGCAGTCTGCGAGGCTCTCATGCCTCTCGCTTGCTGGCTGCAGTGCAGAGCTAAAAATTACACTGAGGAGGTTTTAATTGCCCTGTTTTCCTGAGGTGGTGCAAAAAGGATGGAGGTGAACTGATAGATCTGAAGTGCACTAAAATAGGCTATGGCCTGAAACGCAGCTTCTTTACTCAGCCTGCTGGAGAGACCTAAGCCTCAGAAAGTCTGAACAGCCTGATGTGAGTGAGCTGAATTAATTTCTGGGAGGTCGTTATTCTGACAAAAGTCAGCTTAGATGAGAATTAGGGAGCCCACTTATTACTAATTTATTTATTAAAAAATAATTAAATAATAAATTATTTTAAATCCTGTTCCTTTTGTTTCTGTGCACATACAGCTCAGTTCCAGCTTCTTTCGCACCTATTACTTGAAGATTTTAGGTTAGACTCAAAAACAATCCTAAAAATCTCTGGTCTTATTCTAGATCAAACTCAAGTTAAAGTTAGCTACCTGCAAGTAACCTCCCGCAAGCGTCTCAACAGGATCAGCATAGCAGAAATGACTCCAAGTCAGGCACTAGGCACAGTCAAGGTGGGAAACGGATATAAGAAGATTTGAACAGGCAGATAACCTGACTGCATCAATGCTGTGAAACCCAACAAGCAGTCAGTACAAACATACAACATGGAGCAGGAGAGAAAGTCAGCAGCAAAATGGTCGGAGCCCTTCTCATGGTAGGTGTTGCTCTTCCACAGCACAAGAGAAAGACCAAAAGAGACATTTTCTTGCGTGGCTGCCCAGCGCCTTGCAGAGCAGGGTGAACACCATTAGGCGCGCTATACAGCGGAAATGCAACGAGGCTGTCCAAAGCAGACTCAGAGCCATTCAGTTGTGGATCTGGGCGTACACACACAACCTACAAGTCCTGAGACCCTACCTGCTAGCAGACAGCAGCCTGGTCTGTTTCTCCAGATGTTTTCAATGAAGTTTGTGCTGGCTGGTGACACTCAGCTGGGAAAAGCTCAGGGCTCTTCCACTTCAGCTGGGTCAGGATGTTATGCTTAGTGCACTGGCACCAGCTCTGTGTCTGCAGTAAAAGCCAGCTAGTATAACACTCTATTACTCATGCTTACAGTTCTCCCACCCTGCAAAAGCATGTATCACCTCCTCCTCATTTACATCCCAACTGACCATGGCTTCGATTATCAGCTCTTTTGGTTTGAGAGGCCCAGGGTAACTAACAAACTTTCTGCTGTAATCTCAGATACTTCAGAGGATTGGAATTTAGCAGTGCAAACCTTAACAAAACCAGGTCTGGCTTAATTAATTTTTAGTATCCCCTCAATGTCAAATAAGGAATTCTTTCATCACAGCCAACACACAAGCCCTCAAGACTCCCTTTCATACAAAGTTGTATGGCATGACTCTCCTTATGCAGTAATGCATATGAAGCGTCCGGTCATTTTATTACTGTGCAGTGCAGATTTGATTACCAAAATCTGTTCTAAACATTCTTGAGAAATGTTTGGCAACTCCTGGCATTAGCACATAGCTCCTCCTGGATTATTCCTCAGCATTGCAAAGCTGCCCATGCTGTTGCTTGGTACGAGATTGGATTTACTGGCATTGCATTTCCTGATTCAGCCTTCCAGGTTGGAAGTCTCCTTCCCTTGGAAGTCCCTTGGAACCCTGTCAGTTAGCACAGGTCCAGCACCAGAGCAGCTTAGGCACCCTTTTATAGGAAGAGACCTATGTTGCTGGATGGGAACTGTGTTATCTGCACTGCAGGTCACTGAGTACTCTGTGTTTGCTGCTAATTAAATTCACTGTTGGAAGCTCCTTACATCTCCACATGAGATGTAACTGCAGAGCTGGATGTTGCCCCTAATTGCTTTCTGTAACAAGGTTATAAAAGTCATGCCATTATGTCCAGATATGGCAGGGCCCTGGCAACAGTACATGATCATAGATGACATTAATACCACACTGTATTGTACCAAAATTGTATATTAATGAGGAAGTTTCATTCCTCTCTGTATGTTCTTATTTTGGTCATTTAAGAGCTGTATTTTTACAGGAAGGTTAGGGAGTATTAAAGTAAAACTCAAAGTAAAGTTTGGGGCTATCCGTATGATGTGGTAAGTTTAAGACACAAGATAGTCTGTATGAGCAATATTATTAATTGACAGCTTAAAGGATTTCTCTAATGGCATTTGCCCTTTGTTTTCTTTGACCTAAAACTGAAGCAAACTGAATGAATGAGTACATACCAATGCAGCTCTGCTTTTGATGACTGGTTATATTTTTTGGCAAGGAGCTGCACGTCAAGCAAGCACTACATACAACAAGACTGGTTGCCTTTCCCCCGCCAAGAAAGAACTCTGATACAGTTCGACATTTGAGCAAAACGGGTAAGAGGGACAAAGCTGAAACTACACAAAACCATCCCCGATATGATTGGGTTTAGTCTCAACCATCAGTGAACCAGGGAAAAAAGCAAGTTAACCCAGCCGGAAACAAGCCTCTTGGCACCAGCATTCTTGCTAATTCCATCTAAAAACCACATTCCTTGGGAACCCGACTCCTCTGGAAGCCTTCACTGGGCACAATCTCCCATGCCACAGGGCAAAAGATTAAAATTAAGTCTCAGAAGTTGATTCACCCATGCCAAGCAGGAGAAAGGTGTTCCTAATGTTCATATTACCAACAGGTATGTTCTGCCACTACTTGTAATTTTGCAGTCTCACCAGACATCAGAGGCAGAATTCATCCATGCAGGTTTTGATATATCAACTAGAAGTCTGGGTTTCCTTTATGTAGTATAGGTGCTACTAGATTATGAAGTATTTTTCTATGGTAATTGCCTAAAATTGGTCAGGGAAATTGTTCCTTAGAAGTGCTTATTGCCCACTTCTGAAAACAGAGCACCAGCTACCAGTGCAGATGGGGACATCTCCACTGCAGAGGGTCGAAGTGCCATGCTAAATAATCCCTGCAAACCAAACCCACATGGCACAGGCTTGCCTAAGACCAAGAGCAATTGATTATTAGCTAATTAATCAGTTAATCACATTCTGATATGCATTTGGCCCAGAAAACGCTCACTAGTCCTACATATGTAACATGTTTACATTAACATTTTGGAAAGCTTAGCAGCTTCCAAGTTCTTTTATGTTTGCATACAGCAGAGATCTCTAGCAAAATCTGATCAGGAAGCATAGAGTAACTAAATTATTATAACAGACACCTGTATGAAAACAGTCTTAAAGCTAGGCGACTACAATCACTTTACACACAACTTGCTTGCTGCTATCTTATTATATTATTTAGCTATTGCTGAGTCAAGAATAAAATCCAATTTTGCCAAATATTTTAAGCAAAAAATAAAGGACAGGGAGCACTCCTGTCCCAAATGTGATTCTGTGATTCTGTGAAATGGCTTTCTATTTAGACATTCCCTTATCCAAGACCAGGACAATAAAACAATTTAACCCTTTCCTACAGCTGGATCTCAACAGAATCGAAACCATCAGCAGCACATTTCTAACTAAAAAGCACCACTGAACAAAGCTTGCCTTACTCAGGAGCAGTAACTCACACAGTGTTACATCAAGTTTTTCAGCTTACAGACAGAAGAAAAGATTAGGTTATCCTGTCTGTCTTTGCATCTTTCCCAGTCCTTTACAATTCCACCAGGAATACAGGTAGGACTTCAATGGCTTTGGTTCGTCTGAAGCATGTTTCCGAAGATGACATTCAGTCTCAATCTTATCATGAGAGTGAGGCAAAGGAGGGAACATTCACACAACTCACTGACTGTTTCTGTTTCAAATGCGCAGCAGAAACTTGCTAAATGATTTCTCAGATGGCGAAAAGAAACCCCTGGGGGATCAAGGCATTATTTGTTGTTCTGTGCCTGGCACATCTGAGATTTCCCGGTAATGGAAGAGATGGCCATGGGGAGCTGCAGATGTTCCCAGCAGCATCTCTCTGCAGCAGCAAAGGCAGTCCCTTCTGGCAGCTCCCGACATGACAGCTGTGTCACAGAGACCTCGTTGACACCAAAGCATTAAGGTCCCGGTTAAGCTGCACTGGTGTTCACCAGTCACCAATAAGAGGTGATAAAACCCAGCTGCATATTCATATTCTTACAAGATAGTTGTAAAAACACTAAGCACTTGACTACACCAGCAGCTTAGCACCATTTCTTAGACCACTGCTAGTTTCTTATCATAACAACTGCTCATAATAGTGCAATTGAGACTTTATGTTTGGTCTTCTGTCAGTGACATGTCACCCTGGCTCTGACATGATGGGCGCTGCGCAGATAGGAAAGTAGAGCATCTCTGTTTCAAGAGCCTCTACAAATAAAAGAGCACCATTTTGCTGGGGACAAATATAATTCAATTTCACACATTCTTACATTTGCTTACTGGCAGTATATAAAAAAACGCAACAACAATAATAGTGAGAAAGATTTCAGCAGGTACATTGTGTAAAGAATCATATAAGAATGACATTAGAGGGCTGCAGAAAGCTCAGCAGACCAGCATTACAGAGGTTGGTGGGAACATGTTTACTGAGCTGCTTGCTGATTCTTATTTGCAATTCAAGGAGTCTGTGATTGATCAGACCATTGTTTCTTCCCCTCTGACTAAAGTCTTTTCCACCCTCAGGGAAATACCAAAGAACAATTAGTGAATACTGCACTTAAGGTATAAACCTGTGGCATTTGGTGGATATTTTAACTCGTGCTGGGATTTCATTTAGTGATATCAAATAAAGAATTATACAGCCTGATTTCCCTCAGACTATTCCAATCGGCAGCAACTGCAGTCTAAGTCTCAGGTTGAAGATCATATTTGCAAATTAGATTTTGAGGGGTGGGGGAAATAAATCTGTTAGTTTGTGGTTTGATCAAAAGTTTGAAAGCTAATCTTACAATGAAAGGGTGAAATCTTGGCTGCAAAGTCAACGCGAGCCTCATCCAAAATTTCTCACAGTTCTTTTAATAGCATAAACGTTTCAAGCTAGTACATCTGGGTCTCTGAAACAGTGGCAGCAGTATTTCAAATATTCTCAAAGCCAGCTACTTGGATGGGCTTGAATTGGTGACAATAATTGTGAAGATTAGCTTCTCGGGCCAAATAGAAACAAGCCAGGGCCACGCAGGCAGGCTTAGTTCTCCTGCAGGAAACACGTGAGCAAAGCAGGATGCCAAGGCTCCAAAGAGGAAAAGCTGGAGGGCATATCGGAACACGTGCCGAGTGGCAGAAAATTAACAATTTTGATACTGCAGCTACTCCAAAACACATATCACCGAATACATAAAGGCAAAGAATAGAATAGTAGAAATCAGCGCAAAACTAGAAAATATCTGGCATGTTTTGGACATCAAATAATCAATATTTATTCCACAAATTGCAACCGCTGAACCAAAACTTCATTTAGGCCACAGGAGGCACCACAAGGGATGTACCAAGCAGCATTCAGCACAGTAGCACATACCAGACCTTTCCCATCAACAGGATTCTCCAAACAGACCATTTAAGGCATGTCATGAAACAGCAAGATACCAGCTGTTTACATTTACTTTTTTCTTGTTACATTTCTAAAACAAACCTTTTCTTAAGACAAATCTGGCTGAATTTAGATACAATTCCGCCTCTTGCTCCAACCATTTTAATCAATTTGATAAGCAAGCCAGATTGTATGCCAATGCTTCCAACAATTAACTTGCAAGAAATCCTGTGATGAACCTTAGTCTCTTTTCACACTGATTTTATTATACTCACAGATCTTTACACTTGTTCATCTACAATTTGAAAATAAAACACTGCCAGGCTAGCAGACGAATCAGTGACCTAAATGTTCCAAAAACGAAGTGATACATGCCTTAGTGCCTTAGCTGTCCTGCAAGGCTTGCAGAAGCAGGAGAAAGTATCACCAAATAACTTGAATTCAATAATTCTGCAGAAGCACCAGTTCCCCTAACCTTAAGAAATTCTGATGGAGCTAGTAAGGGAAAATACATCTCTCTGGCAGCTAACTACAAAAGGAGAAAGCTGTATGCTCAGGAAAAAGAAAACACTGAAAAAAGATTAATACACTGGAAGATATATATGAAGAGAAGGGACAGAAGATTTCTTCTCTGCCAAGCAGTACCCAGGGCCAGAGGGTTACAGATCCATCCTGCGCTAACGCTTCCTTTCCGCTTTGATCACAGCCACCTTTATTTTTTTTATTTATTTTAAATACTGGCTTTGAAGTTGTCCGTTATGGGAATGAAATAAAAGAATGCGTTACAAAACATCTCTTGATTAGCCATGTGGTCTGGCCAGCTGAGCTTCTTTTAAAGTTATGCAAGAGAAGCTGAGCAGGCCCTTAAGCACAGGATGCTCATGGCCTTAGCTAGAAAATTGGCAAGAGCAACCATTTAATGTCACATTTCTGCTTTTACTGTACAGCTCTTATTACTTTATATGCATTAAAAATGCATGGCTACTTATAAATCTTTGATTACACTACACACTAGACCTGTTACATTTTTCACCTGCCTTCCAGGATAAAATCTACAGAATGCATATACGCCATGCAGGACATGGGATACTTTGCAAATTTGAATGCAGGCATTCATTCAATGGAGAGCAGCAGCTGTTCCCAGGAACGGTACCAAAACCAGGAGGGCAGAATATGTCCTTTTTAGCAAATAATTATGTTGGAATTGTAAGAGACAGCCTCAGTGCTACAGGGCGCTGTGCTTGGAGGCTGAGGTACCCTCTTTCTCTTTTCATTGTCCCTCCTCTCATGTACCTGCTGTGAGACAGCGCATGACTGCAGACTCTTACCAGAGGAGCTGGTATGATTATTTTTTACAGCTCCAGGCAAGAAAAATACCCCATGAAAGAGACATACCTGACAGGATAACCGAGTTTCCTAAAAAAGTGAAACAGTAGCCTACAAACCTACCTAGCAGGTGGAAGAAATGGCTCATAAAAGATGCATAGCAGCTATTGAGTACATTCATTGATCCAACCTCCTACCAACAGCTACTTTTGACAAAGCCACCAGTGTATTGCCCTATTTGCAAGCTTTCTCCACCTTACTTCAGCCCTACTCCTCATATCTTCTGCTGCTGCAACCCCATTTCCATGTAGCCATCACAGTCCTGTGCTGTTCCTCTTGCCACCCAGTCCTCAGCAATCAAGCACTACCATCACAACACCTCCTAGCAAGGCCAGTCAGCCTGTATTAAACTTGCTGCAGAGACAAGAACACCTGTGGGGAACCTCCTTACTCCTTGGGAAATGAGAGGCACAAATCATCCCAAGGCCCATGAAGCTACAGAGGCGACTTCAAAAACACAGTTTGGTAAGCTGAGAGAACAAGGCACTTAGCAAGGGCAATGCTAAGATGAGGAAAAAGCAAAAGTAAATATCAACATGCAAAGCAAAGATTTTGGAGGTACACATCCCACTGCCTGAAAGAGATCCCATTGTAATTCTTGCCACGCCACCCCTATCTTGAGACTTACCACAATAAAGTAGTTGCTCTGTCTTCCAGTTTAAAGCTGATTTTGGAAGAAGGAGATATTTCTCTGCCCATGCTTATTTTTTCCAACACAGGTAGTTTGGCTGGATGTAGGAGTCTGAAATCACAAGGCAAAAAAACCACCGTGACTTAAGGGAAGGGGTGGGGAAGGCTTCTTCAATCACTCAGGTGGTGGTGAAGTGAGATTTGCACCTGGGCCAGTTACCCAGTCTGCAGCAGGTCCTGGTAGAGATATCCCACTCTGCTCTTAACCTTTGCAGTACCAGCACTCTCCCAGGCCTGCTTGATGCCGCCTATAGTCTCCTTGCTGACTGCTTCACCACCCCAACACACATGTACTGCTGCATTTCATGCTTTCAAATAATCTCCTAGTGCTTAGGTATTGTGCAGATTACAGCTAGCTGGCTCTGCTGTTTTTCAGCTTCCTTTCATTTTCAGGCCAGTATCAGGACAGCTGCTCTTTGGAACTGCCTGTTCCACGTATCAGGAGATTATGAAGAAAATGTGTTATCTCCATGAGGGCTGACACAGCCATTTTCTCCATTTATACTTACTGATTTTTTTTCCCTGATGTAGTGCATTATATGAGCTCCTCTCTCAGTTTCATTTTTTTACAGCCATGTTTTAATATCCTTTAGAAAATACATGCATTATTTAGCATACTGCAGAGTGAGGGTACGCCAGGTGTGAATCATTTTACATTGCAGGAAAACAAGTTCTTTTCTGTATAACTATCAAATCTGCTTCTACAGAGAGCGTTTCTCTACAAGTAGGCTACAACACTCAGAATCATTGAATAGTTTGGGCTGGAAGGGACCTTTAAAGGTCATCTAGTCGAACCCCCTTGCAACGAGCAGGGACATCTTCAACTAGATCAGGT
>RSEF01000003.1:14236199-14293205 GCA_003993805.1 Himantopus leucocephalus
TGCGAGCACACACTGTCAGCTCATGTCCAGCTTTTCATCCACCGATATGCCCAAGCTCAGCAGGGCTGTTCTCAGTCCCTTCATCCCCCTGCTTGTATTGAAACCAGGGGTGCAAGACCCTGCACTTGGCCTTGTTAAACCTCATGAGGTTCATGTGGGCCCACTTCTCGAGCTTGTCCAGGTCCCTCTGGATGGCATCCCATCCCTCAGGCATGTCAACCACACCACTCAGCTTGGTGTCATCTGCAAACTTGCTGAGGGTGCACTCGATCCACTGTCTGTATCATTAATGAAGATATTAAACAGTACCGGTCCCAATATGGATCCCCGAGGGTCACCAGTTACTTTATGCCACTTGATAAATATTCAAAGGCCACTACACCACAATTTCCTCTGAAAGGCAGAGTACTTAGAAATGGGGGACTAGTCAAGGTTAGGGGAAACAGTCCTATGTGGAGCTTGGCTTTTTCAAGAGAAGATCAGAATTTCTCAAGAGTTAGAGCTGAATATTGAGAAAACGGAAAGCTTTGCTTCCAGTTTCAACATTATCTGAGGAATATCAGATCCTCATCTGATCCCCATCAAAGAGGGAGAAACACACAATTTTACCAGGAGTGATAATGGGTTTTAAAGTGACCAATACTTCTTTTTTTGGACTTGGTGAAACATAGCAGATACAGAAACCATTTGAAAGGTAGGTGATGCTATGCAAAGTTACCATACAGGCACAGTATCACTCCACCTGTGTCAAATTCACCTTAGATGACATTTCTTTTTCACCAGGGCATTGAAGCTTTCCCCTTAAAAATCCACTTTTTCATGCTTTCCTTTCATTTTCTCCCCAATTAGCTTTTTCAGTGGAGTTAAACTGGAATCTAATCCCTTCGATTTGAGGGTTATCTATATGAGGGTACTTGAAAGAAATCAATTCAAACTAATTAAGGGATCAAATTCAAGGCAGAGGAGTCAACCTGGATGAGTCCACCTTACGGACACATGTTCACAGCAGCCTGACCACAATTAAGCAGAGTTTGTTTCCACAGAGGACAGTGTAGGCCGCGTGTGTAGGATGCACCTGATTTGTCTGGGTGCAGTAGCTGCCAACTTCCACAAAACCTGCAATAGCACATTTCCTTAGGACAACCTCCCCATGATAGAACAAAAAAACACCAAACAACCCAAGAACTGGCTTGTTTACCTCAATGCAGGCACACACTTCAAATACTTCTATACATAAATCAAACTGCAACGCCTTTAGTTCCCAATGAACATCTACACAGAGCATTAACATGGCTTACCACAGTATAAGACATAAGACTTAGTGTAGACAAAGCATCCCTGAGCAGCCAGACTATGCTCTCAGGTGTCACTACTTAACGTGATCAGGAGTAGCTGAGTTGCAACCTGCTGCTTTTCATTCTCCTAAGAGAGGACTAAGGCTGTGAGAGCAAAGTGATCTGAAAGTCCACCGTCCTCTCTCAGATTGACAGGCCTAACAAGGGAAAAGTGTGTTTTAAAGGACAGATTTAAGCTCTTGGTCTGTTTTCTTTGCCCACAAAAAAACCTCACTGCCACGTCCAAACTGTTTCAAAATGCCACTCCATTATTTGCACACATGAACCTGTCTAAATAACACACACTACCTAAAGGTCTTCTGCACACTTCTGCTTCTGAGACGTTCCAGTGCCAGAGATGACCATATAAAGCTTCTTCCAACCATCTCCCCTTTTTGCCTTTACTGGGGAAGCCTCATCCCTGCCCACTGGAGCTGCTCTTTGCAGACCACCCTGTTATGAACAGCCTAACAACTGTGCCTCTACCTGGGGAACTTGGCTTTCAACCTCTGCTCACAGCACTGCTTCTCTGCTAGCGCTGAGCAATGCGGACAAATGAGCTGACTTCTTATGGATCCCGTCCTTCCTAAGTGAGTGCCTTTGCTGCCAGGTTAGAAAATCACACACCAGCTTGTGCCCTATTTTTGTCCCAGTGTATCTGGCTTTTCTGTACAGTAGTTGGGATTACACAAGCAGAGGACTGTGCCAGAGCCAGAGCTTGCACACAGCCTGGGCACCTAAGTCACAGATGTAAGGCAAGGGACTGAATTTCCTCTAGACAGGAGGGGAGCTGAACCCAAGTCCTCTACCTCCTTGGCAAAAACACTGACTGCTAAGATATCTATAATTAAAAAGTACTACCTCCTCCACCTCCTTCAGCAAATAACAATACAGTTCCATGTAATAATTTAGTGTTGTACTAGGAAATACAAAAAAATGCCAACAACTGTTCATTCAAGACCTCCTAAAAAGAGCTTTTGTGCTTTTAAAAATCAATAGTCCAAAAGTCAAATGGGAGGTTAATGTGATCCCCTTTGTGCAGTTGAGTCTGTTATATATGCAAGCACTTTTTGTCATTTTTTTGTATCAGCCTAAGCATATGGGATCAGACACAGATGAGGAGTTCTGAACTTTCCTGCAGACAGATGAATGAATTCAAGCTGAAGCAGCAGCACAGATCTCACACTAGCCAGTCCAAAAATAGTAAAGAAATCCCTTTTCTGCATTTAGCACTGTGTGGAAGGGTTTATGTGTTCATTGATGAGCTCCTAGGCTAGCTAAAGTTTTATAAGAGTTGTATCTCTTTATTTCTACAGTCAAAAGGATGTAGGAGTTTTGAATATTAGCAAGATATTATCTCCCTTTTTGCTTGCATTGTATTCAGCAAGGCAGTCTCCACTAAACAGCACATAAATCTTAACTGTCTGTAATCTGTAATAGAAAGATGTTTTTGAAAAAGGGTTTCTTGGTAGACTATTATCCATTTTGTACCACTTTTTCTTGCCTCGTTCTGTGTCTTTTTTCTTCTATGAGAAGGAAACAGAGATTTTTTTTCCTCTTTTTTTTTTTTTTNTTTTTTTTTTTTTTTTTTTTGGTCCTGATCTTATTCTTGTGGCTAATGTATAAGAGCACTGATACAACACAGTTTTTCATTTTGGCAGCTTTTTTAAAATGGATTCCATAGCATGATCTGACCAGTGACAAATGACCCAGCACTTCCACTTAGAATACTAATGCTGAATTATCTGGCTTCCTGGGGTCTGAAGGAGATGCAGTGAGAATTAAAAAAAAAATTACTGCACAAGACCAGTGGTGACAGATGTAGGGTCTGCATGCTGAGCTTTTGACCTCAGCCGTTTCTACAGTAACTGCGCGATGTATTGTGCTTTCTATTCGCAGACTCACATTGGAAGCCAATTAAATTAAAAGGCTATTTAATTATATTTGTCTCCAGGACGCTCAAATAGATATGCAAACGATTCCTGTTTAAAGTTCCCCTCATCAGAGAAACTGATATTGTACTGCTAATTTGTGATAACAATATAAACCAATATGCAATCTGCACTGATTTAAAAGATGTGCATAGGATGTACACTGAACTTACAAAACACTGATTAGGGAGATCATGAAATTAAATCTTCCGAAGGGCGCTTGTTTCAAACCCTCAAGGCAGCTCTTTTTCTTGGTTTAATCAGATAGCTAATCATTGTAACTCACACTCTCCAAGAGCCAGATTCATCAATACTAGGAAACATGGATTTATAATACTGAAGTTACAGTCTCAGGAAAGCTTGATGAAAATAGAAGCTGTACGAAGGTAAGCACTTTGCTACTTTTAAAAAGGCAATGGAGGAAATGAGAGAATATTTCCTACTAAAAATAAAGCAAGAATCATTTGAGGACTGATCCACCAGCTTGAACAATAAAGAAACATATTCCCAAATACGCTGTTTTCTTAAGAACTGGCCTTATCTCCAGCTCAGTGAGAAATTAACGTTTTTGTTAAATCACAGAAAAGAAATTGACATGAAACATTATTCTACTACCTGTATTTTTATTCTAAATTAAGCTTTTGGTATAGTTCCCCGTGTCACTTAGAGCGATAGTAATTTCTGATCTGGAGGAATGACCTTCACATTGAAGGGAAGAGAGAGGACTTGAACACCATCCTGCAGGATACAAAATAACAGCCTGCAACATGCCATTTGTAGATCATTCTTGCAGGCTAGCAGCCACAAATTGAAACTTGCCTATCATCAGTGGCAGATCAAATTTTAGGGCTTTTATAATGGTCACGGTACCGAAGGCTTGTTGATAGAGTAGATGTGGGCTTATAATGGAGGCAGCAGCCTTCATTGCGGTTTATCTAGACATGGCTGGCAGGATATAATAAGCTAAACGAGGTTGAAATGACAAAAATGTCTCCAGGCTTATGAAAACCTGGAACACTATTTCTAGGAAAACCTGGCAGTTTAGACAAAATTGACACACACTTAACTCCCTTTTCAGATAGATGAAATCATTCTGGGCCAGAATCATTCACCTGCGGTGCTGAAACTCATGGACATTCCACCAGGGGTGAGCTTGAAGACAGTTCTCTGGGTTGAGAAAATGAACTTGCTTTCCCCTGATAGGATTAAATTAGTTTTGTTTTCTTTCCTCCCTGCCTCTCAATAAAATTTCAATCAGTTGTTCAAGTACTCAAGGCAGAAAAATTTAAAGTAAAAAAAGGCTTCTTAAAATGGCTTGGAAATAGAAGCAAATATGAAAATTTCATGAAGGTCACATGAGCAGGTCTAGTCATCCTCTACTACAATAACTAGAAGGCACTCAATAAAATGCAAGGCAACTGATTTAGAGATACCTGAAGGAGAGGCCCTTTTCAACAGCGTATTATTAGCCTGAGGATTTTTATGCCACAAAGTAGCAAACAGGTCAGCAGTTTAGCTGGCTTCCAAAAAAGCATGAAAAAAAACCGTAATGTATTGCAAACCAAAACACCCAGAGGGGCTTTTGTTTGTGTGCACACATGCATATGTATATAACAGGTGGAACAGCAGAAAGCAAGCTCTACACAATGAGGGCCAGAAACTCTGTGCAGGCACATCTTTCTATGAATTGCCCTGCTATAAAGATTCTTGAACTATCTTCTGACAGGGCTGGAATGGGCCCTGCTAAATGAGAAGACACTGAATTAGAAAATCCATAGGTCTATCTGATATGGAGCTTCCAGTCTTTCTGTATCCTTTGTAGCCTCATTTCCTTGCTTTGAGATAGTTTTCCTTATTATTGTAAGAATATTTTGCTGAATATTAACCTTGACTTTGGTGCAACAGTGATGGGGCAGAACTTTTTCTTCCTAGCAACTTAGATGATGCGGTCTCCAAGAAGGAAGTTCTGTCTTTGATCATTTATTTTTGTTTGGTTCTTTAAGTATAATAACCAGTTTCTAATAAAAACTCCAATAGTTTTTCAGAGCTTTTATCTTTCTGTATGACATCTTCCAAACTAAGCCTTTTCCTGAACGGGAGTTTATTTGAAAAGATAGGACAGGAAGAGTCCATCCTGGGTTTTTCAATTTATTTTTCTTAAATGAAAAAAAATGTTTTAAAAGACTAACTTTTCTACAAAGAAGGTATTTTGGTGATTAGAAAAACCCAGAGGGAGAAACTCTAAGTGGAACTCATTGCTGCAACATAACTGTGGCCAAAAACTCAGCCAGATTTGAAGGACGACTTGATTTTATAGAAGCAACAACATTGAGTTACAATAGCTAATGCTAAAAAGAAGTATAATGGAAGGGAAAGAAAACTTGTTTCATTTAAGGACTTAACAAACAATGTGTTCAGGATAAGACCTGATTAGGACAGATTACCTCATTTTTTTCAGTTTATGAACTGTTCTGCACAATCACTTCCGGCATGTTATACTGTCCAGTGGTATGAGAAGACCTGAGATCTGGAAGTTTATTCCTGTGACAGTAACAGAGAAAATACACTTTTAAACGTGGAGAAGTATCTGACCATCCTGATGACTGTGGATATTGACAGTGTTGGTGGATACTGTACCAGGCACATATTCTATTATGTTATTCTGCATTTGCATTTTTGTTAGGACAGAAAATTAAGTACTTTTTGCATGAGCGCTGAAGAAAAGAAGAAAATGAAAAATAGATTTGATCTTCTCTGCAAACTTGAACATTTTTTAAATGTAGCTCTTTCAAGAAATAAAAAGCATTACAAAGAAAACAATTTTTGGTGAAGAATAAACCAATGGTTTCCTGATGTGCTCCAGCGGAGTGTGGGTTTGTTGTTTTTTTTTCCCCTGCTCCTATCTTTCATCACTGCTTGAAACTGACAGTATTGTAGGGCTTGTATCATTGTTAACCAGGTAATATATGGATATTTAGAGCAACATCTTGACTCAAAATTAAGTTGGAGCAAATCCCTAGGCACGCTCTTCTGCTCTCACCCTGATTTCCACTGCAGCAAAACCAAACCCAAACCCAGATGAAGAGGAGACTAACAGTGAGAAGCACACCTTCTCTATGGTTTATTACTTTCGCCAAGAATGAGGTGGAGACCAGTTCTTGCCCCACATCCCTGAAAGATGCTTCACCACCTTTGTATATTTCTCATAAAGGCAACTATGAACACCAGGAACTGAACTGCAGGATGAGAGGTAGCAATCGGGGGATGCAACGCACTCAGGGAAGGGAGGATGTAAGATCCTTAAAAACCATCAGGAGAGAAGCACAAATTAGAACATAGTAAACATATTTTGAAGGGCTACTATTCCTATGGATGCTTTGCCCTACCAATAAAACCCGAAACCTCCCCACCTTTTATTCACTGAAACGTGGTACCTCCTTTTAGGCACTGTTGATTCACATACAACACACACAAGATGGTGTTGGTAAAGAAAACCTATTTCTCACTAAGAGTAAATTCAGCAGGCTGTGCTGTCCAAAGCACCAATCTTCAGTGATACAGAAGTAGGACATCTCTAAAAATAAGCCTTCTTGTAAGGAAGATTTTAAAAAAAAAAAAAAGAAGGAAAAAGAAAGAGTCACATCTTCAATAAAAGCTTACTAAACAAAAAAAAAGAATCCCCTGAGACTTAAAACAGAAGCTTATAACGAGGCCCTTAGTTAAAACTATGGTGCTTTCCAAGGAAAGCTATGGAGATAAAAGGAGTATCACTGTAAAAGAGATAATTTTTTTAGTTCATTTGTATAATTAGAGGTTTAAGCCATGAGGATCAGCCATGTTCTGGCTTGAAATTTGAAGCTCTTTGGTATTCAGATTTTAGGAATTAGGCCAAAAAAAGTTTCAAAATTGGAGGGTATTTTGACAGAACCTTTAGTTTAAAATCTCTCTCAAATAAACCTAAGTGAATTAGATGTATTTTTTCATGACTGATTAGAGTGTACATTTGACCATCAGTTGCATCTCACATTCTGCTACCTACCAGCTGGAACATCGATGAGACTTTTTATAACTTAGTTACAGCTACCTTGTGGAACAATTTAATCATATAAAATCCTATAATACAGATGCACAAGTAAAACAATACCAGCTGCTGGCTTCTGGTCTTGTCATGCTGCTTTACCCCTTTGCTTCTTCCTGTGCTATACAGCACACCCCCACAGCACAGGGACCGTCTTTGAAGGATGCTATCTGCAGTGACAAGCTGATTTTTTTTCTGCCTAACATCCAAGATGCACAGTCCCTGAAGAAGCATTAGAGATGCAGGGCTTCACAGGCCCAGATCTTACTGAGGGAGTGTCCTGAGCAAGGAGATTACCTGACAATGTAGAGATTTTTTAATTTTTTTTTTAATACTCAGAGGACAATACCCACCTATCTAACTGCCTGAAAAAATTATCTTTCTCAAAGACGACTTCTGCAAGGCTCTGGCACAGGGCTGCTCTCTCTAGCCAAAGAGCAGGACAAGCCTTGTCTGCATTAAGCATTTGGATTTTCAAGATAAAATGGCTTAACGTTGTCTTTGTCGTTGGCTTTATGGCAAAACAATGGAAGATGAAGAAGCATTGCAAACAAGTAAGGTGACACAGCTCATCAACATGCAGCAGTTCTTACTATGCAGCACATTCGCAAGTGCAACACATTTGAATGGTACCATTTATCTTTATAACCTTTTCTTGCTAGACTGTATTTCATTTCTTTCGTTGTCTGACCTCCACCTCCTCTGCCAGAGGTGGTACAAAAAATATGCAGCAGCAATGGGAAGGAGACCAGAGGCAGAGAGAAGTATCAATTTATTCCACAGACTTTGTGGACCGCCGAGTAGCATCTCCTCAGAATTAATATAATCTTTGAAAGGTTCCCATATGTTTGAGACTGACTGTGTGCATGTATACTAATCAGCTTCAAATTATAATCAGGATATTAGAACACAACTTTGCTACGCAAACGGCTGAGAAGATCAGTAAATAATCATCAGTGAGAAGAAAACGGAGCTTTGGATGGGAGAACCTGATTCCCATCAGCTTCTGGCTGATCAGCGCACGGCCTGGGGAGGAAAAGAGCCCTCGCAGTGGGACCACTGAGGGCACTAGGCTGATGGAACCTCTCCCTCATGTCCGAGGAGTGTAGTAGCCAGGCTGTATCTCTCCTCTTTCCCTCCAACAAAAACCACCACAAAAAATTACTTGCAATGCAGAATGGATGCTGTCTAGATCAAGTACCCTTGTCACAACTGATACAAGGATTCTTTCTTTTTTTCCTTGTAAGCCCCCAAAATGAACCATACAAGGAGCCTCACAGAGCAGCAAGGTGCTGAGTGATTCAGCTTTTCTGCTGAACAGGCTGGCATCAATCTGTTTTCTCCCATTCTAGGCCTGAGGACTTCTCTTTCACAGGACTCCTCCAGCAACCCCAGTAGCGCAGCCCATCGTGCCACAGGCATGCAACCGCATAGATCGAGTGCATGCACTCTGTACGCTGCCTGGGCTGTTTGCAGCAGCACTTACATGCAGCCTCTCTCACATGTGCATACCTTACATGACATAAACAGAGCTGATGATGACTATTTGAAGTTTCACATTTCTTCTTGCTCTCCACTTGCTCCCTTTCTTTGGTACATCCTGGAGGGCTCTGTGTAGGAAAGAGCAGGTGTGGAAGTAGCTAACAAACTATTCATTAAGACTAGATTGTGACAGAGATGACAAGCCAAATCACCCCCAAACTTCTGTTTCTCAGCATCCAGCTTTAAGGACCGCTTTATTTGCGGCTAGAAAAATTACCTGTGGTGGTATTGCTGAGGAACTAAAGCCTACAGTAACATTTAGCTTCCATTTCAGCTACTCTGCATTGAATATTCCCCTTGGAAATTCAGAGAGCAGCTACATTGTCTGTTACATGTGTTATATAAAGACAATCGGAATGAGGTATTTGGGCACTGACCTGCTTGATTTTATTTTTCGGTATTCTCTCCTTCCCACCCCCAACATACATTTGTGAAGCATGAGATACGTTCACCCCTCCTGACTCAGTTCTATTCTTTTTCAATCCTGACAGAACACTTGAGGTTGGTAAGTGAACTCTGCAAGGCTGGGTCATGTTTTCAAATGAAGAAAAAAACCACAACCCTGCGGTAGATTTATATAATTTTGGTTTCATAGCTGACAATCATTTTTCATCATTGTTTCAAGCATGAAAGATTTAGCAACGGCTGCATAAAACTTCAGTGGCACAAACCTTTGATGTTCTGTCAAGCAGCTTTGCTTTTCTCCCTGTCATACACACTGCAGCCACAAATTACTTCCTGGCAATCCTAGGTGAGGATTATGAAGATTATTAGAAAAAGCTGAGGTTTAAACAGTTATTAAAAGTACCTTTGCATTTCAGCAACATGCAAACAAGGAATTGTGTTCTTCACAAAAAGACTGATTTTCTTATTTTAATGTGCTGATGATTTTTCCTCTCTCAACTTGATCTCTTTGACTGGGCATTTTCACCTCAAATTCCAAGTAATCAAACTGTCATAAGCATCGCCTACTAAGAGCAAGCACTGAAACAAACAAAAAAAGAACATTAGCAATCTGCTTGTGAGCTGCAAACACATGCACAGAAGCTGAGCAGAGCACATGTTTTTCTGAAAGGCCAGTTGTGCTACCTGGAGTGTGAACTCCGCAGGAGAAAGCTACATGGCAATATAGAATTAGAATATAGAATTCTATTTTATTTTAAACTTCCGCCTTCATGAATGGATGCACCATCTATTTCACTATTAATAAAACAAAGCAAAGTACTCCGAATCCAGGACAATTTTTTGCTCTGGCTTGAGCTCCATGGGGCTGTCCAGAGGTTTCTTGTGGATACCAATTTAAATTGAACAGGAAAAATGCAACTGACCTGTCACCACAAAAGTTGGTGCTTAAAAATCCACATCTTGTCCAGGAAAGTCTTTCACCTAAGCAATGTCTAGTCCTTTTTTTTTTTTTTTTAAATTGCAGTTTTACTGCATCGGTAGCATCGGCAGATCAGTGTTCTGTATTTTGCTATGACACTGGATCTGTGGATAGAGGTACTGTAGACCCTTGGAGCATGCATTCCCCTAACTACTGTTGCAGTTTTTGGGATGCAGGTCTCCAAGATTTTTGCTTCATGACTACAAGTGATTTTTATCACCCAAACGGGCTTTAGCAGCAAGATGGGGATAAGAAAACTTCTCTAAGCAACTGATCTGCCCAAGGTTACACATGGAGGGGAGGTTCAAGAATATCAGCATTTTCCTCAGAGCCTTGTAAATTAATATTAACGATCATTATTTAGATCTCTAAATTTGAGAATAATGCTCAGGCTCCATTGCAAATATTTTATGGGGAAACTGCCCTTTTTGAATAAGCTCTAATGCAATCTAGGAGGAGCACAGCAGTTTAATGAAGGGATGGGAGGGAAAGTAAGAGTAACAGTAGTAATAAGTCAAAGAAATAGGCTTAGTTGTCTGTATAAGATTTGGAGACGAGTGTTTCATATGCGTAATCATGTGCAGGCAGATAGGTATTCAGATGCCCAAAAGCTGGGTTTATCCAGTGATGATAGGGCTAGGTAATTCACTCGAAATGCCTCAAATTTCATTGCTGTCAAGGTTTAAAGTGACCTCTTCAGAGACTACACAGTGATGAAATAACAAATCAAACAAACTTTCCCTGTCTTAGACCTTAAGAAGTCAATGAGACTCTACACCCACCATTTACATGATTACTTTTTGGTGCGCTAGTACTCTCACTTCTTTTTCAGTATTTAATTATCAAATACCCAAATGAACTCCTCAGGATAAAGCTAGAACTCAAAAATTACTCACTGAAAAGAGCTGTTGAATAACATTTGACACACACACAAATCCATTTGTAGATAATCCCCAATCAGCAAAATTCATTGACTAAATTGCGTGTCATTAATTATTCACCCACCTCTCACCACACAACATTCGCCTTCCCCTTTGACAAATTCCTAAAATGATCCAAATGCTGATCACAGCCCAACAGTTTATACAGCCTCCTGCCTTTATGTCTCCCTTCCAGTTTCTTCCCTCCGGTCCTTTAGTAAGCAAACCCTTCTGGTTCAGTAATTTGGCAAACCAGTGAAATTTTTACTTGCAATTATATAACTGCTGCAAGGCACTCCAGTCAGCAGGAATGCCATCCAGGAGATTCACAGCCGTAAAAATGCATAAACAGCCGTTGTTCCCTACCATAGGACTTTTATTGAGTATGCAGTCTGTAGTTCTCAATGCTTTGATTTATTGGAGTGAGAAGCAATGTGAAAACACTGTCAGGCTTCTGGAGCCACTGAGCTATTAGACTGCTCCATTCACGTAGATCATGCTCATGAAAAGCACAGGAATCTGGTAGGCTATAAATTAGAAGATCCTCAAGGTGTGGGGGTGGGAGGAGGAATCATGAAGGTAAACTTAGCTTGTGATTAGCTTTAAATCCTAAGAAGCAGTAAACAAATTCTGGCTGTTTCATGAATTACACCTTCCCTTTCCCAGTGTTCCTTTATTTATAATTTTCCAGCAAAAGTGAGGACACACACTCCCCCTGCTCCTGGCTTGTAGCCACTTGGGCCAGCAGCATCTGCCTGCTCTGTTGAGCTCTTTCTGCCACACTTCTTATTTAGAAACCACTTCTTAAGGTCTTAGACTGGATGTATTTTTAATTCTGCTGTGAAGGCCTTACTTACAGAAGATGCTGCTTTGGCTAACAAGGCCTTCTACCCAGCTGTGACCTCATACCACTCTCTTTTCTTCCCTTCACAGCTACCATAATCTCACTTTTTGAGGGATCTCTTTTAGACAAGGGAAATGAGCTCTATTTTCCCACCCAGTCTGCACAGTGCCTGGCTTGTACTATTAATATAACAGCTCTCCAACTATTAAAGGGTAAAATTTTGCAGCTACAAAATTCATGCTGCATAAATTTCTAAACCTGAATTAGCCTTCAGTTGCTAGTGACAAATTCTATTAGAGCCTATGGTCCAAGGCTTTGTAGACCATTTTCAGTCCTGAACTAGCCCCATAACTTACTTCACATCTGATGCCCTATTTCTGGAGTATAAGGTTCTGTATGGTATTATGTATCCTCCTCAATTCTAACCCTGTTGGCAGGTGATCTTCCCCTGCATTGATTCACTGCAATTAGCCTGAGAAGAGCCAGCCCTCCTTTTTGCTCACACCCTGCACACAAGCACGGAACTACAGAAATTCCCTGCTTTCCCATCCCCATCCTTGCAGACTTCACAACCAGATGTGAGATTTCCTTTTAACTTACCAGAATTCATTGGTGAATCCTGCTGGTCCTCTTGCAGTAGCACTGAAAGCTAATGGTACCAGAGAAGCAAAACCAAAGTCAGTTTAGAGCCAGGATGCTCTACTACACCAAATGCCTACGTAACCTTATATAGCAAGGCAGGCTTTAAAGGTGGGGGGCGGGAGGGGGGAAATGTCTGTGTCAGTAAAACATTTTTACCTCATTTCCTTCTGACTTGTTTTAGAGATTTCTCCAGCAAACATTATGAACTATTTAATCCTGGTTCTTTTCAGCTACAGAATATTCTTCAGCATTTTTTTCTTACTGTAATTTTTTTTATACGGATATCACCATTCATGCCTTCAGTTCCTCAGACAAAAGGGACCTTTTCAACAGAGTACATTGGATGAGACCTCCTTACTGCAGAGTTGTCCTTTTAAGGTATCTCCTAGGGGTCACTCCTGGGTTGAGGAAGGAAGAGAAGGCAGGCAAGCCTGCAATTTTGGGAGGGGCAATTGACTGCAGCCCTTAACGAGTCATTTTGCAGCTAACCCTCTGCTAGGCAGCTCTATTCCACATGGTAAATAGGCTTCTTTATTCTTCTCACATCTCATTTCTTTCAATATATCCTAAGTAGACAAGGAACCAGCTTCTGTCCTTGGATACCAGCCCAGTTCTCCTTGACTTCACCAGCATGCATGGACTATCTGAGGAAAGAATACAGCTCAGTATAGTATTTACTCCACATGCTAGTCATTAAAACAGCCACCAGCTCCTGTTTCATGAGCAAAGATATAAATTCCAGTCATTACATAAACTGACTTTATAGTGCATTTGCAGAGGCCATTAACTCAGCTACACCCTTCAGAGAAGGAACAGGGATGACATCTTCTGAAACAGCAACACCCTGCCCTCCTCTCCTACAGAGGTGCTGGTACAAACCAGGAGAAACATTGCACATCCCACTCACTGCCTGGTCCCCAGCGACAACTTGACCTAAATTCTGTGGCACACCAAGAAAACTAATTTGAAATCTTGCAGCTGATCCAACTAACATGAAAAGGTGAGAGAGTGCCTTCTTTTGAGTAAGACTGCTACAATGCAGAGTCATTTCCAGGACTGTCTCAGATGTCTTGTGCCTCATTTCTCCATCGGTAAAACAGGGCTAATATTTATCCCTCATGCACAGGTGATAATGACATGAAAGATGCTCAAAGATTAAGTATAGTCCATAAGAACATGACAAGTTTAATTCGGTACAAACTGGCAGCAACTTTAAAGTTTCAAAGGCAATTCAATTCACGGTTCTTTAGTGCTGTTTCAAAACATTAATGTCTACTCTGCTACTGCAGTTTGCTTTGCAAATTCACAGCTGTCAAATAGAAGTCATTAGGGGAAGGGGAGAGAAGCTGGAGTTTTTGTAAGAAATGATCAGGAGCAAATTAACTCATGTTGGCTATGAATTTTGGATCACCAGATCTCAGTGCAAATCCAATTGTAATAAAAAGTTAATATTCCCCCTCTAGCTATTGTTTTGAGCTATCTTCAGATGCATACTGACCTCCCTGAATTGCTTTATGGGCCATTCACATTGCAGGGATTTTCTTTGCGGCTGATACCCCCAAGACTGGTATCTTCAGGCTAAAAGCTGACACTGTGTAGAGCTCATGCCTATCAGCTCAGTGGAGCTGTGCTGATTGATAACTGTGGGTTTGATTCGTAATTAAAGAGTAGAAAAATTGGCTAGTGAAAACCAGTTCTGGGATGAAGGTGGAGTCTGCTATGAACTCAATGGCTCTGTAGTTTCAGACAACAGCTTTTAAAGTTTTCTGTGCAGGGAAACAGCCTGTAAGATGTACCTGCTTTCATCACCCAACCAGTCACAACCCATTGCCTACACAGTTGTGCCAAAAAATTGACCATAGGGTGATCCTATACGTGAAATCAGTACAATATTCCAAGCTGAAATTAATTCTAGGTCATTTATCTAACCCAGCTACAGCGCAGCTACAGAAACAATTTCACAAGCACAGACAAGGGAGCATGAGTGTGTGAACATCCCTAAAACTGTGGAGACTGTCTTTGGGGAAAAAAGCCACTTTCAGTGGCTTTCCCAGCAACCAGTCCTCACTGAAATCATCCTCACCTACTACTACCAAAAAGCAATTGATGAGAGCCCTTAGCCCAGTAGTAATCAATTTAAAAGGAAAAAAAAAAAAGGCATAACAGAGGCCCTCGTCATGACACTCACTCTTCAGGGCTGCATGTCCACTGTTAATAGCCAATAAAAAATTTCTTCCAGAAATTCTTTGTGCCATTTCCACTGTCTCTCGTACTGCTGGTTGGTGGCATGCTGAAGACCTCTTTTTGCCGGAGCTTTAAATAATGCACAGACACACAACTCACTCCAACTTAGATTTGTCAGTTTTCCTCAAGATTAAATGGGCTACTCACAGAGACAAAAAAACTCACTAACTTCAAAGCTCCCCGTCTTAGCTAACAAGAAACAAATTGCTTCCCCAGTGACTCCTCTCAAGGGAGTAACGCAGGATAAACCTGCGATATGTGCATTAATTCATCTTTAAACATAAAGCAGAATAGATTTCATTTCTTTAATGTATTTTCACATTATTTAAATTGACTTGTTTTAAAAGCCAGTAACGTGTTTGCTTTGGGGATATTTTGCATTTATATTTACCTTTTGGTCAGTTCATTTTATGGGAAGATCTGTTGGAACTTAAGCAGTTGAGGATTACAAAGATTTTAGAAAGGATTTCCATCTGAGGCCACTTTCATCCTGATTTTCAGTAATGCTACTTTTCTCAGTTTAGTGACATTTAAGGATATTGGAAATCTTTCAGTGACAGAGCGCACCAGCGATCTTGGCTGCCTGAGGAAAGCGGGGCCTTACTGCACTTGTCCTGATACCTGCTGCCTATAGAGCCGTTTTGATCAGCAGATATCAAAGCACTTTTGCAGAGGCGCTTGATTTCATCCTCCTGTTTTTGCAGCAGGGGAAACAGAGATATGGAGCAGCGAAGGGAACAATATTGTTTGAAGGCCAGCAGAAAAGGGGTTAATTTTTTTTCTTGTTTGCTCACAAAAAACACCACTGATTACAAGGTGCTTGCTCACTTTGCCCTCTCCAGTTACTTCAAAGTACTTTGAGACCATTATTAGGATATTCCTGTGCTACCTCCTCTTGTTCTAAGATTCACCGTGCAGTTACCTACACTTCCCTCTGCTGTCGGGGGAACCCTGCAGCAGAGCAGGTACAAAAGGGGACCACTTATCACCCCAGTGCACAGTCAGCATCTTTTAGTTTAATCTGACAGCAAAGGTGAACTTTAGTAAAATGCTGTCAATGGAAGGACCTGAGGCATGATTCAGTTCTGGCCAGAAGAGTGTATGTATGTGCAAATCTGTAAGATTGTGTAAGCTCAGACATCCATCAAAGTGAAGAAGAACCTTTCTGGGGCTCAGCCGCCAGCTCCTCTTCAGGCCAAAGAGCTTCCAGGCTCCAGGCACTCTCACAGGATTGCTGTCCTGAGAAAACAGAGCTGTTGTGCTGTTTTCTTTGCTGACCTAACCCATAGCCGCAACACCCAGTGTCACACAGTGCCAGCGATGACACCCCATTGCCTGAACAGCTGCATCACTCCTAGCCTTTGTTTTATCCTCTGATTAGCTGCAAGAAATTAGCTATCACACAGAAATCAGATTGACTCACATTGCATTGTTTTGGAACAATATTTACAGTATTTGTGCAAAGATTCCCTTAAGGCAGACATGAGGTCCTGTATTTTTTACTAAAGTTCACAACTGAGTATGATGAGGTGCAGGGGGGTGCAAAAATCAACACCTTGATCACTAGGTAAATGCTTTTGAGTTCTTTACTGGCTTTAAGATTTACTGTTTAGCCACTCCAATTCCTATCATGTGCAAATGTTTCCTATATTAACAGGAGAAGAGTGATTTGTGGGCAGTAAATGGGAAACAGGACATCAATTTAACGGGGCCATTTGGGGTTAGCACAAAATGACAGAACAGCAGGAAGCGGTTAAAAGCTTCCCCCTCAGCAATCAAAGCCCTGCAATTTTGAGTCTTTTCCTCCAATCAAGTAGTGTATTGATGAGAAACCAGTTCTGATAATGACCTTTGAAAGACCTCATTCTGGCCTTCTGGGGTAATTCATTTCTCTAACTATGGTGTCCTAACAGGAGCTCAGCAAAAGCATGTCATCTACACAACCACTTGAGCAGCATGACAAATGGCAGAAACCTTTTCCTTTAACTTGGCTGATTTTTTTTCCCCCCTTTGAAGGGTCCTGAACTATGTGGGTATTGCTTTTTCTATGAGTATCTTCCTCTCTCCTACCTGTCTGTCCCAGCTCACTGAAATTATGGTAGACTATCCTAATTCATCAGTCCTACTGTAACCTAATGTGCTAGTTCCTTCCTGTGTTGCATATTTTTAAGTTTCATTCTGTAAGCCTGCCTTCCAGATCAAGTCACACTCACATTTCATTCCAAGCTTCAGTTCAATTAATTTCACTTTTTTGGCAGTGCTGAAAAGAAACTTTCCTTCTTCTTACAAAGGCAGACATGGAGTGCTGAATGCCAGCTTTCCTAGTTGGGAAACAGTAGGCATTTGCTCTCAGCCCTGCTAATGTTGGGAGTCATATTTCATTACACAAGAATACACCCTCAACCAGTGACAACAAGCCTGCCAGTGCAGACTGTGTTACTGGAAAGGAAGGAAGGAATCAGAACACCACAGTTTCTTTCAGCTGGTTTTACTGACCGTTCCACAACTCACCTTTAGAGCTCCAGTTTTCACTTTTAAGCCTCTGCCTTTTCCCAGTACCCCAGAGCTAGTGATGCCCATGATTACTGTGACTGCTCTGTTGGGGATTTCTGCTTGTAAAATGGGAACAAAAATGACTGCCATGAGCTGGTAGGAACCCCAACTTTTAAATACCTCTTGTTGCACTTCAGTGATTTTTAAAGCTCCTAATACCAACTCAGAAATGCCATGAAATGCTAATCCAGAATGAACTCACTCTGTCAGTTCCTATTTGTTCAAAACACCGGCAGGCTTTATGCCAGATCTTGGATCATCCATCCCCGCCCCAGCTGGCAGAAAGGTGACACAGAAACCACAGAACTTGCAAAGGCCATCCTGTGTGCCCCAACTAATTCACCAGAAAGGCATCATATTGACCCCATACCCGATTCACATCAGATCGGTATGAGTATTTGGTAAGTGAACACAGCAACCTGCTACCGCCATCCTTGGAAACACAGCGGGGTGCAGAGAAAGCTTCCTCTCCCAACTGTGTCTCGGGACTCCTGCTTTTTGTCATCTTATTACAAGCCAGCAAAGACTGTGTGTAGAGGGGTGAAGGAGAGTGCGTGATATGACAATTACAGGTTATATTTGAAAATTATTTTCCTAACCAGGGTCAGCCAGCCCGCTCATGCTCTGGCAGTGAGGAGAAAAAACAGCTTATGTAGCATATATTGTAAATACACTATTATAAGAAGCATGGAGGACAAAGAAAAAATATGTATGGGGTTTATCCTAAGGCAGCAAAACAACTTTTCCTTTTGTGGCATCTAGCAAAGTCTCAAGCATAAGCACCTTTTAAAAATCATATAAGTAGTTGCCACGACTGTATTCTTACCTTATGTCTGTTGATTTGGCTCCCATGATGCCTGAATAGTTCTCCTGAAGCCAGTTTACTGTCTATTGTCTGTGCCTGATGAGAGCTGTTATTTCTGATTAGATACTTTTCCTCTGTGTGCCAGATCTCTGACCTCCCTCAGCATCATTTCTCCCTAAGCACTAACGGTGTCTGATGCAAGCACCACTACTAGCATGCCCTGGTGGGTAAGAAGAAAAGCAAGAACATGTCACACCTTAGTTTAAGACTGCAACCAAAGGGCAATATCCTCATATCTGGAAGTGCCTTTATATTGTGCTACCCCCATGCTCTGAAAGTTCTGCAGGATTTAGTATTTCCAAGCTAAATACAGTTCTTTGGTTCTTTTGTCCATAAAAAATCCCACTACAGAAACAAGCCAGATGTGCCAAACTCCAGCTATCTATGAATTTATTTTATTGCATCACAACTTCCTCAGAACAAGGCATTGGAGAAGAAAGCAGAAGTTTCCATGTATGCTTTTATAGTAGACTTTGAGTCCTGTCCCCTACCACTTCCCCTGAGCATACTGGGACTGTTGATTTCATAAAGACAGAAGCATGAACGAATTAGCCTTTGCAGAATCACAATTCTTACACCCTACAAAAAAGTGAATTAACACTCATTTTCCCTTTTAATCACAACCAGCAATTGGCTGGATAAAGTGAGGCTAGGGAACACTGAAATACACGCATACACACACATATATAAGAGTTATCCTGCCATCTCCTGCCACGCTAGGTCAGCATTCAGCGCATCCAGGAGAGCATGCAAGCAGCTCACCAAAGCGCTGGGATGTCCCAGCCTCACTCAGCCACTCCTTTCCACCAGGTGCTCCCAGTCTCCTCAGTCTCAGCACACAGGGAATTGCTGGGCTTCAATCACATGGAAGCCTCTGGCACAGAGCAGGAATAGGCAGCTCAGGGTAAAAGACAGCCGGAGACCCTCCCAGAATAACAATGAAATGCAAAATGGGATTCACAGTAGTGAAATATCACAATCACATGCCATTCAGCAGCCCAGCTATAACCTTCCATCACAGAGAGTATTATGATACAAGATCCCAGTTCTTCGGCTCATGAAATCAGCTTACTTGCTACAGCCCTGAAGCTGCGAGCTTCCACTGCTGCCTTCATGCAGTGGTCCCCCATTGCATTTTATGCCTTCCTATTCTACATGGCTTGTAGATCCTACGTTGTTAGACATGATGTTCAGCACGTGCTTGCTGTCAGCATAAGGCAACAGAAGGTGTCTCCCCCTTGGGGAAATGGAAACCCTTCCTCTGTACTTAACTACGGCATCACCACTGAAGATATCTCCCTGGGCAAGCCCCTGTTTGTTGTTAGGCTAAAACCAGCCATGGCTATTTTTGAAACGCTGATGCTCCCCAAGCAGCACTTAATGCAACTGTGAAGCTTTAAAATGAGATATAGAAAATTGCATTTGCTAGTATCTGTTCATATGTAAACCCCATCGGAGCAGGATGGAGGATCCCTGAAGGCCAACTACGTTATCTTTGTCTATAGAAAACAATTAGAAAGCTAATTTAAAAATGCTACAATTAAAGGCTTAATATAAATGCATTTCTGATGCTATCAACAAGCTCAGCAGACTTCAAGAAGCTCTTTCAAAATACCAGTGCCTTCAAGCAAAATAGCTGTTTTTGTTTTTCCTTCATGCTGAACAGACTATGGGCAATTTACACACACTTTCTAATCTTAAAAATATTCTATCCATACTATGCAGCTGATGTGCTATGAATTCCATACACAGATTGTAAAAATCTACATAAAGCTTCATACAGATTTGCTGTTCTGCCTATAGACTCGTGGCTGAAGATCAAGCATACTAGTAGAAAAGCTTGGGGGCAGGCATATAAAATCTGATGAGGAGGAGTTTTGCAAGATTTAATAGAAAGGTTTCTACCTGTATTTTAGATAATCAGATTACAGTGGGATTTCAAAATTAATTTCCCTTTCTTGGGCAGTTTTATGTTGTGTTTTGGGAATAATCACACAAATTGAACACTGCAAATGAAAATCCTGGGTTTACTGAGGTCACTAGGGCAACTCCTACTGATTTCAATTGGGCCTGAGCCTCAGTTTATGGGCAAGTCTTGGGGAGAAAATAAATTCAGACGTCTGGAAATGGAGCAGCATGCCAAAAAGCCTTCATTTAATTTTATTTTGAACATGGTCACACTGCCATGTGAGAAAGCAGCTCCTTTCATTGCCTTCAGGAAATCAGCAGGTAATCCTGCTCCCACTGCTTGTAAGCATGGTAGAATAGGCTGGCTTAAAAGCCGCTGCTTTTCACAGTGGCCAAACACTGCTGATGGGCTCAAGTCCCCATCTCACCCCTGTGCCAGAATCTCAGCTTCCACTGAGTCCTGAGCTTGGGAGGTCCAAAAGACCCTCCTGTTTACAGAAGTCCCAGTCGGCTTCTTTAAGGAGGTACAGGCTTGTCCTGGGCTGTAGGACAAGTAGTCTTGCCTATCAGAGGCCAAGAAATCTTGGGTTCCTACTCCTGAGAGCTGAGCACTTGCAAGGAGCTTGTTTTAGATGGGACCTTGCCTTCGTGAGAGGCAGTGGCCGTCAGCTCCTGATGAGTTTCCAACTAAGTGGGAACAGAGTCCTTCTCCACCCAGCAGGATTTTACCCGAGACAAACAACTGAATTCAGCTCTTGGAGTCTTCTTCCTCCCAAACCCAGAAACATCCTATCACTTTTTTCCTTCCACTTCAAACTCCTTTTTTTTCTGATATGAATACACACATGCTTCTCTGCATCAATGAACATAATGCAAGAGATTGACACATCTCTACCTAACACCAATTTCCAAAGCAAGTGTCCTAGCACTTCTGTCAGATTTCAGCCAGAAACAGAGGAGAATGTCCCTTTGGATTAGCTAGGCCACCCTTTATTCATCTTGTCCACCTAGTTCTTACCTGTTTATCAGAGAAACTGAGGCTGCTAGCAGCAACGATCTCCTCCAACATACCCAGCTAGACTGCTGCTGCCAATGTGGTCCTCCCTGCACCAAATCACACTGACATCTACCACGCATGTAAGAGCTGGTAACATAGCACAGTTGCTGTTTGAAGCCAGTGCCAAACTAATAAGAAGCACTGGACACATAAGAGAATTTGGATCAAGAATGTAGCAGTGTAGTACCAACTATTGCAGTAAGAATTCTAGAAAAACAACTTACCAAAAGTGACAGTTTGATGCCTGTAAATATGCTTTAATCAGAATACTGTAAGAAGCCTGAAGGTAGTTTTTACTGGAGAAGACTTCCTCAATTAAACTTTCATGTCTCTGTATCACACTGTGGAGTATTTCTTATCATTACCTAGCAATAGCTGAAAGGTCTTGGACATGGATAACACAGAAGTGGGGCTTCAGCTTCACTGACCATAAAAGTATTTAAAATGAAGTTTCAAATCTCCTGGAAAAAAAATTCTTAAGTAAGGAAATAGTCAAGAGTTCAGAATAATATTATACGATTAACTTTTCAGCAGAGCATGGCCTCTTGGCACTAACTATGTCCTTTATTCTGATGTATCAGAGACTGAAAACCATGACCTTTCCTGTGCCAACTGTCTTTTAGGATAAACACAAGACCCTCCCCCTTCATCTCTGCGTACTTAATAATATTAATAGAACATTAAAATATTAATGCTAGTAGACAAGGTCTTTCATAAAGCACATAAATGAATTCATTCACTCCAGCTCATTAGCTTAATCGTCAACCTTTTTACAATGTAACTGATTAACATTTTCATTGTTCTTCCTTGTTTTTTCCTTTGACTTTTACTGCTTTGGGGATCAAAAGATCTCTGAATACATAAGCTCAATAAATATCTGTACAACAATAGAAATCGCTAGAAAAGATAACTAAGTAAAGGCTTTCACAGCTCATGCTTCAAAGATACTGCAGGAAACAACCATTTAAGAACCATTTTTATTTGCATGTTTAATGTGATTATACACATTCATGAGTCCAACAAGATCTGCACTGTGACATTAAAGATACAGTACAATAACATTCAACATGAGGTACTTCATATTTATATATATCTTTCCTTTATAAATAATGCTGTAAGCCTGCTAAAATCAAACACTGCTCCAGCACACATGGGTGCTGGGACCTGAAGTTAGCCGAGTTTATCACAACAAATAAAAAAAAAAAATAAATCCCAGAATAGTTCAGTGCAACAAGTATGTAGAAATTAAAATGTTTACTTAAATACTATTTTATATATGCAGAAAGTATATGACATTATACTCTCTTACCACAGATTCTCCTCACCAGGAATATCAATCGTACAAGTAGCAAAGATGGCCTGGTACAGTTTAAGACAGAATCTACAAAAGGATCTCTGTCGACATTATGCTTACATTCCAGATTGATATGGCTGATGCTTGCAAAACTTCAATCAATGTATTCAAGCTGGGATGCTACTACTACACCAACCAAATCCACATTTAGACACCTACTTAAGTGCCCTGATGTCCTAAGGTGACTGGTACTGGCCACCTTCTTATATACCAGTACCTGTTAGCACCAAGCACTGCTCAGAATCAAGTTGTGCTGTAAGCATCAAAAGGTGTTTTGGAGTGCTTATGTTTATTGAAAAACTTTACAAGCACCAGCTCCCAAAACCTGGAATGGACTCAGAGGAATTAAGCTATAGGTTGCTGTCATCCTACTTTGTCAAAAATATTTCATAAAAGTAGCAAATAAAAATAATAATCAAATAACACCCTATTTTCTACATATTACAGCTACACAGTATTCTGATCTCCTAACTTCTGTTGCAGCCAGTGAACGTACTAGATACCTCACCTTTATTTGCAGATAAGTAAAAACCAAAAAATAAAGTAAAAGTGAGAACCCAAGCCTAGTTATACCAGTGCAGTACTCTCCGATTTGTCCCACCAGCTGGGGCACCTGATTTTTTCCAAACAACTCAGAATGCAGCTTGCTACTGCAAGCAACATGTCAACCTGATCATCGCTCAGAGTAATTACATCTACATCCGTCGCTTGCTGTAAGAAAACTTAATCAGCTGATTAGTGTCTTTCTCTGCTTTCAAATGTATTTAAATAAATGGAACCGCTGCTCAGATACTGTCTAAAAGTAGATGACCATTACCTCATCACAATCTTAAGAGTCCTTTCCATAGTCTCTTCAGCAATGCTTCCTCCAGTCCATGCAACTATATTCTTGTCTATTTTAGGCTGCAGATCTAAATATAATTAACTGGAAGGTTTTTTAAATCTTTCTCTGCGAGTTTTCCATGGAGCATTCTGTTTAGATGTCACTAACAGCCTGGATTATGTACATTTGCTACAAAAAACCAAAACATTTTTCTATATATTTTGAGGGTATTTACACTTCAGAAAGAACATTGCTTACACACACACAGTCATATGCATGTATGTATATAAAACATTAAACACTAAGATGGCTGAAAAGCATAGATCTTGCAGTGCAGTTTTTTACCTGGCTCTCCTTTTATTACCTGAAGAGAAGATCTGGGATCTGGCCATAAAGTGTTTGACGTCTACGCTCCAGTTTTCCTTACTTCAGATGGTATTTTGGACACTGCAAAGATGTATTGGCACTTTACAATGGCCAGGGGCCAGGATTCCAACCGTCAAGAAACACTTAGAGTAATAGTATTAAACTGGTAAGAAATCATATGAGAAAAACATTTTTATTGCAAAACTGACAAGTGAATTTAGGGTTATGCTGCATTAATGCGTTGATATAGTATAACATTAATCTTCAGTCTGTCTAAAGAATCATTTGGTCCTCTCATTTTGTTAAAACGTACACAACAAACAGAACCAACTTCAGAGATGAAATAAGAATGAGATGTTTTACAATAGTAGTCTGGCTCTGAGAAGCAACTGTCCCAATGCAATGGTGAAGGATTTTCTTATAGTTAAATAGTACCTGTATTTCTTATTTATACTGGTTTCCCTCCCTGATAAAGGAGTCATGATCCCTAATACTTTTCCAAAAACGATACAGACCTATGACAGGAAGTTTGAAAAAATAATAATAATAAAAAATCAGACAAGGAAAAGTTCTGCACCACATAATCCTCTTTTGTGTAACCATAAGCAGTTGCAAGAGATCCAACAGTAACCATTAGAGAAGACTTCCTCCTCCTCCTCCTCACTGTTATTTGATGACATACACTACATGTACTATGACCGCAGTTGGGCATCTTCTTGTCTTTGTCTAAATTTCCACTGATAATGCATAGTAATAAAAAGAAGAAATCTCTCATTCCAGAAGAAAGTCCAAGTCAGGATCGGTACATTCTTTTGTTCCTCTATAATCTGCCTCTACCATGTTTAGGAGAAAGAAAAAAATCCCACCCTAAACAAGCAAAAAATTATCCTGCATCAGATGCTAGATAGTAATTCCCATTGATTTAGCAAGGGTTCAAAGAAAAGCCATTTAAATAGCAAATCAACTTCAAAAATTAGGTCATGGGAGTAGGGTTTCAAGAGCTGCATATACAATTTCAACATGTGCAAATACTTCCTTGCCGTCAAGGTGGGATTCCCAGAAAATGAACTCTGTGGGTAACTTGCCAAGCCCACATCCCCCCTTCACCGTAAACACGTCCATGCTCTGTGGACACGGTCAGCATGGTGTGTAGCTTCCTGAAAGCCGCTTGCTTCTCTCTGTCTTCCCCTGCAGCCATCCCAAATAACTGGCCGCAGAAAAATCTCACAGGATGGTTTAAACCCGTGCTTTTTCTACTTAAAACTGAAGCACTTCTTTCAGCTCCCATGATCAAAAGCAGCTCAGTTTACTGGAATCTCTTAAATCTGAAGAGCTATAAAACAAGGCTCCTCATTTTCTACCCCTACCTCCCCAAATAATTACAAGCAGAAAGCAGGAAATGAAGAAATAGAAAATGGATCAATGAAGACAGCATTTAGTGAGACACAAAAGGAGGACATCCTCTGGTGATTCACGGGCGCGTCAAAGAAAGGGTCAGCATCACCAGCAAACAGGCACCTCTCTTACAAAGCCTTTAAAACTTGCTTGTTCCTAAGAGCTTCCAGTTAAATTATTACACTTAAACTTTATCACCAACGATGCTACAAGTATAGCAAGCCAGTAACTTGCCCACAGCTTTTAGTTACTTATTACCTGTACTGATCACATATCTGCAGAAAAAAAGCTAAGTGTCGGTAGGCCTGAACCAGACAGGTTCTTCATAGCAAAATGCTTTGTCTCCACACAGTTTCATTCAAGCATAAAATATGAGTTCAGGAATTTGCCCTCCCTGCACCCCAGTGCCGTTTGTACTGTCCGAAGAGCACTGAAACTGAACAGTCACCTTCCCACACTGAACTTCTGTCATTCCTTCTTGTCCGAAATAGCTGAGTTCATTACCATCCAGAATCACACTAGCTGTGTAAAAGGTGTCAGGCTCAATCTGCACTGGATATTCAAACCACACGGGAAAAGTGTTACTAGAACCATCTGAGAAATATTTACTCAAGTTCTGGCCTAGGATAACTCCTTGTCGTTTGAGTTCAATCTTGGCACTGTACTCTGCCGATCCACAGCTGGAGCCATACAGCCCAAAGCCAGCAATAAACACTCTCTTATCAACTGCAAACTGGATGCTGTCACAGCGGCCCCTGTATCGCCACTGGTTGCTGCGGTAAGCACAGGACTGGAAACGGTGGCATCGCTGAGGAACAAGGCCTTTCCGGGGCTTGCTTACGAACTGTAACTCTGGCTTTTTGGCAGCAGTATACCAGAGGAAGATATCATTGGTTTCATTAAGAGTCAGAATCCCAGACTGAGCAGCACCGTTTGCGAAGTCGTCGAGTGCCATGGTAGGGATGCGTATCAAGTACAGCGCCTTCCCGAGGACTTTGCGCTTGTTCTCTATGGTAGCCGTTAGCTCTTGTCGCTGACACTCCACTTCAGCCCAGTTCAGAGCTGCTTCGAAAACAACAATTTCTTTGGCATTCAGAGTCTCCCTTCGGAGAATGCTTTCAAGTGTCTGAAAATCAATGTCACAGAACCCCTCAGACTTCAAAGCTAGCTCAGCTTGGGCATCAATCACTTCCCAACAGCGCTGGGTCAGGTCAGGTTCCTCGAATAAGCAGCTTTGGGAAAGCAGCACACAAGCATTCTTTGCACTTAGACTTGTCTCTAGAAAGTTCACGCAGGCCCGGGCAAGATGAGGGACAATATACTTCTTGGCAGCATAAAGAGTGGCCAGTACGGTATCTGCAGCCAAATCAATCTCATCACAATATATATATCTGAAATAAAACACATGCATGTAATACTGTCGCTTGATGCAAAAACATAATTTGTCAAGAACATCTGAAAATTATAAACAAAGAATATTTAAATGGCTCCACATTAAAACTAAGTAGTGCTTTTGGGGAACACTGATTAAATCCAGAAAGAAAGTACAAACCACATTCATCACTCATGTAAGATCACGGAAAATAACAGGCTTAAATCTAAGATGAATAAAACTTCACATCTGGGGTACCTGCTATGCAGACAATGGTTACGTTTACAAACTATGGCCCTGGCAGCTCTGTTTTCCTTCCATACATGCTTTGGCTAATGAGAGGCTATCTGCCCCAGGCAGTAGGTCCTCAAGGGCTACCTTACTTGGCTATGACAACAGCCTGGAACGCATGTCCCGAAGAGTACTTGGACTGGATGTCCCATGATGGTGAATGATGATTTATTGAGGTGTATATATAAATACAGGAATGAAAACAAGTTTATTGGGGATAACTAGGTAGTCTAAGAAGAGAAATGCTATCAAAGTATATCAGTTCGTATCCATTTTCATAATTACTGTGTTGGGTTTTTTTAGGGGGGGTGGCTTGTTTGGGTTTTTTTCCGTTTGTTTGATTGTTTTTAAACAGGGTGATGAAGCATATATAAAAAGGAAAAGGCAGAGAATTCTAATTTTCAGGTTTCTCAATGCTTACAACATCCTAGCTCCACTACCACAGTGTTTTCTCTCAGTCTCATTGCATAAGGAGGAAAAAAGCTTTACTGCTATGCTAGTGCGGTGGAAGAGATGAAGGTGAAATTCTATTTATGTGACTAAACTGCTGGGATTCATTGCTCAGAGAAATGAACCATTGTACAGTTTGTTCTTTTTAATATCTCATGCTTCAGGGCCCCATTTGCAGCTGGTGAATGCAATGTGCTAAAACCATGCCAAATGCAATTTTACTCTTCATAGGGATAAGCAAGTCTTGATGGTTACGGTTGATAAAAGTGTCTTCCTCCAGTAAAGCTGAAGTTGTATGCGACCCTGTACTAATGACAATTTTCTAGTTAGCAGGTTTCCCAACTAAATGAATTTTTTCCAGAACAGATGTGCTTATAAAGTGGAATTAGTACCTACACTGATCTGACTCTAGTTGTAAATATCTTTATTTGTATTTTCGCAGGTGTAGGGTACTATCCTCCAAGCTACACTTAGAAAACATGCTCGGAGCAGATACCGCTTAAGCGATATAATAAAATCTAAGAGGTTACAGAGAAAAAGGATACTTACACAAACCCAAACCTTTTTTTTTCTTCTTAAACCTTTATTACTTAGTTTCAGCTGGGCTATTTGTAACAACAAAGAGCACTGTATATCACTGATTACAGGCTTAGCTCCTTTACTATCCAAAAATTTTTCAATATATCAATTCATTCGTTTTTATGATTCTCCTCATTCCTCTACAAGTTTTTTCTCTCTTCTATTACTTCTCTTTGCCTACTAGTACAGCAGAGAATGATGACATCTGTTTTAAACTGAAATAGTACAAAAGTTGCTAGTTTAATATTCATGAAAGCGGAAGAACTAATATCACTGATTTATAACAAACAATGCACAGATCGGCTGTCAGCAATATTCCACATTTCTCACTCTGCCAATGCACCTCAACTCTGGTCTGCAATTACCGATATTCCAGTTTCACCCTGTTCTTAAACAGAGGATTCTGCTAGACCACAGGGTTTGACGGTTTAGTAACACACTTATCCTGGGATAGGATGAGACCGCGATTCTAACTTGAATAGTCAAGATTAAGACAAGATATAATACATTAAAGACACCAATTCAGTGCACTAGCTAGACTATGAATTTAACCCTATTTCCAAAACTGTAGAGAACAGCCAAAGCAGTTTTACTGGGAGAATAATTAGTATCTTCCAGCTGAGGTATTATTTCCTACGGTACATCTGGCAACACCTTGTCTGACGTTTGTTGTCAGAATGCCCACTATATAGTAAAAGACAAAACACACTTATGCTATAAGAATTCACTGTTTAGGGAAAAAAAAAACCAAAAACAAAACCCCCCAAACAACAGAAACAAGGTCAAAACCCCCAAAAAACCAAACTCAATGTATTTTCTCACAAAGGTTATGATGCATCCCTCCTGACTGTGGAAAGGAGCATATGAATGAGAGGGCTGCTTTCGGGTAGGTAAAAAGTCTTTTCCTTCTGTAGCAACGGTATCATAAGCCTTCTGCCATCCACTGCTCACACAGCAGTTGCAAGGAACACTCATGGAGATGATTTCCCAGGGGGAGAGGCGTGAAGGGGACTGTGGCTCCCCCCAAGCTCCACCCAGTGCAGCACATGCACTGAATCCTGCGACAAGGGGAGTGCTGCACTGTTGAGAAACATCCCTTCCCCTTCCCTGCACCGTCATGGCTGCAGACACCCCTGGTGTTCGCAGACACGGGAGCACTCTACTCTGCAGGTTCAGGCACACTGCATCAGTGGAAGTTAGCACTGGCAAGGTTAGCTCAACATCCACGCAGACCACAAACTTTTTGTGGCCTTTTAGTTTTTTTTTTTTTTAATAAAAGCTGAGAAGGTGAACAATTCCATAGTTCTGGCCATGATCTCGAAGACAGTTCCTTAAATTGCCATGGGCTAAATAATATGCCAAGACCTAGATGTCAGTATTGATACTCTCTTTTCTATGTTTGCTCTCTGGACACATTTTTTAATGATAAATTAAGAAAACATTCAGTTTTTATATGGCAAATCATGTTTAGCCACAGTGAAATAGATTTGCTGTTCAAAAAGGAAGAGGGGCCGGGGGAATCCAAGTATCTTATATTTGTGCCTTGTAAAATTCTGCATGAAAGTAAAGCCCGAGTCTGAACTCAGCAGAAAACACCTGCAAAACCAAAAAGGCCCAAAGCAGGGATCCATAACGCACCTACTTACATAATTTCCTATTTTAACTTTGTATTCCAGGTCTACAGAACATCTATGTGACTTCAGCTTTTCCTGGCAGTTATTGATATTTGCACAGAACGTTTCTGATGTTCATAATAACCTATAAAACCTCTATGCAACAAACTCTTTATGCAACTTTGAATGTTCATCTACAGTGCCACTGAAATGTAAAAGAAAAAAAGAAACTATTCTGTAATCACAAGCTAGTCAAAACATCTATGAAATACAATATGTTGCTAGCTAGTGATTACAGCATTACATGCAAGAAAATCTGCAGCATATTAAAAGGATCACTATCAGATACTAACATATATTCTTTATCAGAACGCAATGGCATTTACTGAAGCTGAAGGGAAAAAACCCTCAAAGCCACAGCATTTCTGTGACAGGGCATTTCTCTTCAATAATCAGAGTTTACAGATACATTCAAGGACAATTCAGCAGGGAAGCTGCTTCATTATGCTCATTTAGGAAAAGACTATTTCTCATGCAGTTTGCAAGAAGAAAAATAATTGTCATGTAAACTGACTGGTTTTCCCCCATTAGAATAAAAAACCCTATTCATGTAAACAGCCTTTTTATCACTCTCCAAATGCATCAATATGATAGATGAGGAGAAATTTAATTTTCAGAGGCTATATTCAATAACTTAGGGTTGTTTTTCTAAGACAAGACCTGCATACAGCAAGTTTATAAAAGAGCTGGAATGATGTCAATATACAAAGCCAGCAATTCTGTGTTCTGCGTTTTTTTTGGTGTGTTTTGAACTTTTTTCTATGTTTGCAAAGTAGAACAGGGGTTTTTTTTGTTGTTACAGCTGACAATTCTTTTTAGTAACTCCATTCCTTTGTGTAACGTGTAGTGACAAACCAGATCAATAGGCATTACAGTATACAATGTGCCCAAAGATCCCCTGTCAAAGTTATTATTTATAACTGCCTGTATTAGACTAATATATGCGTGCCTGGAAGTAGAGGGGAAGAGAAAAATGAAGTAAAAATTTAAAATATTTGAAACACAAAAAGAGGACTATTTTAAGCAACTGCCTTCTTTCTGTTTATATGCAAGTCTAATACTTTAACTATGACATTACCAGTGTATGTATACATCATAAAGGAAAACATATCTAGCAGATGAATGATGCTTACTTCAGCATTGCGAGAAAAGCAGCAGGCTCAACATCTGGTATACGGATTTCATCTTTGTCCTCAGCAAGCTCTCCGTAAAACATCGCATGGAATACAGAGCTCCCAACAGCCAGGACATACTGTTGAGAAAGGGAAATCTTATTTCATGCTTTAAACTGAAAGCACTGCCAACAATAACAATGTGGGAGAGCCACTCTGAGCACGCTGGGCTTCACTGACAGACTCTACAGACACACTTCAGGAAGAAATGAAGTCAAAGCTAAGAACAGAATTACACATTTTCTCTCCATTTTACTCATGAGCATATATGCATTAGCTACTAGAAAATGCTCAAGTCCACTACGGAAGTTAACTGTTTCTAGAAAATCTCAGGAGTAATATTAATCAGCAGCACAAAGGAGTATTCCTAACTTTACAATGACTGCCTTAGCGCAAGTGTACTGTTTAACCAAAAACACAAAGAAAAGCAAGGGACAGACTATGCCACTGCATGTAGCCTCTTAAAATACAGGATTACCCCTGTCCCAGAAGAGCCGAGTCTCCCACGCTATGTCCTGGTGTAACCGTGGGAGCTCTCTCTGGCTATCCCCACCCGAGCTGATAATGCAGCTGTTGCTTACTTTGTGTCCTGGCAGCCGCTGGGTCCCACCTGGTGGCCCGACCACAAAATGAACATCTGCCATCAAGTCATTGTTGAACATCACTGCATTTCTACAAACAGAGGCAGCGTGTTAATTTATGGCGCCCAGTAATTCTATGCTTACCCCAGACCCAAGAAATTAAATTTCTTAACTTAAAGTTGCACGTTAGTAAAGAAAAGCAGGTCACGCTTTGTTTTAAGCTACTTTACACATCACCACACAAATATACCAAAGAAAAAAGCAGAAAGGAGGGGGGGGTGGTGGTGTGTGCAATAAAAAAGACAACCCCAAACTTATGAGAACTTTTCAAAAAGTGGAAATCAAAGTCAAGAGCATGTATCACTGAAAATCCCCACTAAAGTCTAAAAGCAAATCTTTACGGGTATGCTGCAGCTTCCAGCAACATTTTTATTTACTCAAGACAAACAGCTGCACTGTCTGGAAAAGAAATATTAAAATATTTTCCATTACCAAAATACTTGTTTCACACACACACAGAAAAAGAAGATAGAACTGTGTTTTCTTCAGCAAATAAACGAGTAACTAAACATATGTATTACGAACATTTTGCTAGTTTTCACCACTCCACTCAAATAGCAAAAATAAACTGCCCTGAACTTACCTCTCTCTGATGGTTGGATAAAGTCCCTGCCAATTAGGTGCCGGAATAGTGTTGTTGTTATTGAGATTTTGCTGGTGGTACTGCTGGACAGCAGTTGTATTAGTGTTGGCTGGTTTCTTTCGGGGAAAAATATCAGCAGCCATCTTCTTCTTCTTTTTGGTCTTCAAGGTAATGATTTCATAGCAAACTGGAGGCAATTTGCTGCTGCTACTGCTGCTGCTATTTCCCTTCTTAGAGCTCTTCTTGGACCTGTTCTTGACCGTCTCTGGAAGCATCAAGAAGAAGGTGAGACATTTCATGTTCTTTCCTTTCTCATCTACCATGAGTATACTTGTCTATAAAGCTAGATAGCCTAACTAGCCAGGAACATTAAGAAATGCACGTGGAAGCTGTTAAACACAGAGCAGTAGAGCTGAGAGTTTGCTTCTTTTCCAGCAAGACAAGGTGACCTTTCCAGTGCACCGAGTAAGAAACTGGCTTTAAGTTTGATCCAGGACTTGAATTGTTAAATACATCCCCATCATTCCTGCCAGTTTTATTTCTTTCCAGATCTCCTGATCGGGATTTGCCTGAAAGCGCTACACCCTGCTAAGAGGGTACACGCGTGGCTGTAGCACCGGCTTTCTGAAGGGGGCTAGCAAGACGCGCACGGTAGCACTGCCGGTCTGCTCGGCGAGCCGAACTTGTGCGTTGAACGGATCAGAACAGAGTAGGTATTGCAGCCCTGCAGATGGAGTCAGCCAGTGTTCGGAGCCAATAGCTGAAGTCACCGATAATGATTGGACCCAGCCGCACAGTGACACCTATTGTAACGTATGCCGCTCTGACATTAAAGCGACAGCAGTTACACTCCTCATTTCATACCTAGCGCTAAGTAATAAAGTAATAAATGGCATGCACAGTTGTGTAAGTGCATGACTGGCCAGAAGCATGTGTGTTTTAGCTCTCCTTGATGCTGCTTAAATTTTCACAGAGGAAGCAATAAAAAGTTGAAATCAGGTAGAAAGACGTATTTGAGTCTAAATATTTCCATGGGAGCTATTTCCACATGCAGTCGATATTAGCACAACTGCATGTGTCTCCAGTACTCCCACAAATCCCTGCCATAACAGATGTTCAGCAAAAGCACACTATAGATAGCAGAACCAAATTAAAGCAATCAACTAGCAGCAGCAAAGACAGCGATGCAGTTAAACAATCCCTTTCAGCGCAGCTTCTACTCCAGTGTAACATGAATAGAGATGAGGTCACAGCTTTAGCTTTAACTCCTTATGTTTCTAGATAATGCAATAGCCTTTGACAGAGGTCCTGAATCACTAAGCAGTGCTAATTAAGCTAGCTTACACCAGACATAGCTGCACCACATCAGAAGAAAACTTCTAGATGTGCAATCAGATTAAAGCAAATGAGTGAATATATTTAATCAATATTTCAAAGCATTAAATGAAAAAGTCTAATGATTTATAGAGTCTCAGGCAGAAATCACTTGAGATGCAAACACTCCGATTTTATTCACAAATACTTTCTCAAATAAACAGGATATAAGCTATGCCAACCAAACCATTTAAATAGGAAAGATGACTAATTTTCAGTCATTAGTTTACTTAGAACTTAAATTCACATCAGATTCCCTTAATAGTAGGTCAAGTGTATAAAAAAAAAAAACCCCACAAGTAAGCATACACACTTAAAAACAAAGGCAGGGAAATAAAAAATATTAGGTAATAGGTGTCAACATCTCACACCTTAAAGTATGTGGGGGAGATAATTAAAATAGGATCACATAATTATTTTCAATTTTTAAAGAAAAAATCCTCTTTGCTTTCAAAGCAAATTTAGCCACTTTTAGTCTAAATTAGTTTTGCTGGACAAGAGTACAACAGTGAAATTAAAGTGATCAAAGGTTGGTGGAGAAATGGCTGATCTTGCTGAAATCCCTGACAGAAATCTGCCACTGACTTAAACTGAAGCACAGAAACATTACTCAGGCTATTTATTGAAACACCATCACAACTGCTTGAATCACAGCCATAGCTTTGTAACATGCAATCTCCAAACGTCTTTAAGCCTGGAACTGTAAAACCTAAGTGTGGGTATTTTAAAGATTATCAGGTATCCTTGGGAGACACTCCATATTAAACACTAAACACCTCGGCAACTGGCCATCTAGAGACTTTGCTGCAGTGGTTTGAAATACCATTTCCAGACACACATCTGTCCCCTCTGTCCAAAGTCACTTTTCATGGAAGGCGCAAACAGAAAGATATGCATCCATGCCTCAGCTGCCACATTTCACAACCTTAGTCTTAGTGCAAAATCACCTTCACCAGTAATTTAAAAGAAGATGGTGGATTACGCCTGGTGTGGCTGAAAATCCGCTATGTTCCTAAATACACTGAGAGGCAGATTATGCAATTTCCAGAGAAATATTTTCTAGCAAGCTTTTCTTTCTTTTCTTCCCCTCTTTCTCTTTGGCTTCCTTTTTTATCTGCAACAGATTGATTTGGAAGGGAAAATAACAATCTAAGCCATATTGAACTACAGAGGTAAAAGAAGGGGTAAAGGAGAAGGAAACTCATCCTGCAGATGGGATGGTTATAACTGCTCACAGCTGAGAGTTTATAACAGGGACACAGCAGGTATTCTCAGCACAAAATTTGAGTTTGTTGACTTTGCGTAAGTTTTTTTCCCCTCCTTATGTAAATTTCCAGCCCTTCCAGTTTCAAGAAGAACCCTTTTGCCACTGCACAGGAAAGACATTTCAGAAGGAAAAAGTTTAAAAAAAACCCCTTAAAGATAAAAAACATGCACTCTTCAGAAAATCTGGTTCTCAGCACTGCAGTTGGCAGAAGGTGAAAGATAGCAGAGGTTAGGAGATTCACATGGGAGACTGCATTTTCATTCCATAAATCCATTTTATAGACTACCAAAGTATATAAAAAGTCAAGGTCCCTGCACATTTTTTCAAACCATTTGACCAGTACAAATCCAAAATTACACACACACCAGGAAGACAGGATACAAATCCACCCCAGTAAATAAAAAGCTCAACTGCCATCTTTGTCTGTTCTTAAGCCACCCACCAAAATCTGGTCTGCTATAACTGCAAAATAGTACCGATTCCACAACAGACACCAAAAGTTTCTATGAAAAACTACAAAGTTGTTACAGGCTTTATACCACCTTCCACCGCACTTCATCAGCTCAGAAACTGTCTCCTAAACCGATCCTTAGATGCATGTGAAATGAGGAAAAAAAAAACAAACAAAAAACAACCCCAAAGAATTAGTGCTAGTTGCACTCGCTATTCTTTCCATTTTGGCAGCAACTTCTATTTTCCTACAACATAGTTTTCTTCTTTTACTATACACATACTGTTAATAAATTCACAATTGATATGTTAGCAGCCAGTAAAAGCAACCTATGAACTACTCCCTGTTGAAAGACTAGTCAAAATGCCAAGTTCAAATCCGTCTGTCTCCAGCAAGAGGATCAAGGAAATTGACCTCCTTTCACTCAAAGATCTATCAATTTCTGAAAGCTTACTATGATGTGTTCCTAGTCTTCTTCAGCAATTCTCATTTTTCTTCATTAATTATACTAACAGGACCAAACGATATACACAACTTAGAAAAAGAGTTCTTTAAAGACACATGAATTTTTATTTTATAAGCAAAGTAGTCAAAGCAGAAATATTTTAAGGGTGTAGGAGATTCCATGCTTAAATCTTAACACTGGCCTAATGAAAATCAAAAATGCCAGAGGTGAAGAATTAAGCAAAGGGCTATATTCCAAGGCTGAGATAGTACGCACCAAGTTACGTGCCCATTTCAAATTATTAGCAGCAATTTACAAGCCTCTGGAAATCAGCTCCTGACTAAATATTGTGAGCAACCGAAGCATCGATTTTGCTGTTCAAATCCAATGTGTGCGATACACCTGCAATCCCAGTTTCATTTATCCCTTAAGACCATAATATATCTTGACACCATTGTGAGGGTTGGCACAGGAGTCATATTATAGCCCAAATCTTGGTACAACTTTTAATAATATGGTACTACTATAATTATGCCTTTCTAAACGTAGCTTCCAATTGAGAAATCATTTAATTTCTAGGGTTGATGGGAGTACTCTTCCTTATATTACATCAGTCTCTCCTCCCACAATAAAAAGTACAGCAGAGTTTTTCTATTTTTTTCCCCTTCTTCTAATAAGTTGTGGTTTTTTGTATCTCTCATGTACAGCTCCATTCTTCATGTGGCAACGTGAACCACACAATTCTACAAAAAATAAGCTTTCATCAAAGTTCCCAATTGTCTGTTACAACCAGATCATCAATAAAAGAATGAATTCCAAGCAGGCAATGAGAAAATGCATATATTTCTTGTTTGTAAAGTTGCCAAGTCTCTCCCTTGGCAGTCATTATGCCTATGCATTATTAACATTCTTTGTTTAAATTCTAGATTTACCCTTACAAGGAAACAAATTTCAGACAGTACATCTCGATTAACCAAAATAAACAAACAATGTTACTGTTTAACAGATCTACCTGTCCACTGCTAATTTTCATTGAATTTAAGTTGACTTTAAGTACTCGTTTAAAACAGAATGTAGAAGTTCAAAAAAGAATTAAACCACAACAAAAAAACCCAACCAACAAACCCAACCCACACAGCTGAGGAGCCTAGTTCTGTTTACCTATCTATGAATTATTTACTGACCTGGAAGAATCCTTCCCAATCACCATTCCAACCCTTCTGTTTGTAAAAATACTCATTTGGAAAGGGGCCTGATAGCTCTACTCTTGATTTCCTCAAGTAAAAAAATACATTACAGTTGACAAAAAATCTTCCAACTGCCTCTCTCACAAGTTTCTGATTGACAGCACTCAAAGTGACCAAGACTGCATCCGCTTCTCTCTGTTGCATGGATGAGCTGGCCCTCAAGTCTTATTCAGTAAGGTCTTCCACGGGGGAAAAAAAGATGACTAAAAGCGTTTCTTTCCCAGAACTGCCAAGAGCTAGAGTAGAATAGCATCAGAGTAGAATTGCATCTTGAACCAACACTAGAAGTTTTAAAACAAAGCCAAAAAATAGCTGAACTGTATTTTGCTATAGCTCTTATGCTATACTAGCAACATACTTGTTGGCAAATATTCGTCTTAACTCTGCTTAGCATTTAGTTTTAAACTATGAGGATTTAAATATTTTACATAATATTGTCCACAAAGATAGTTTTTACATTTTTTTCCTAAATGCCTTTAATGCTTTAAAGAAAACAAAAGCAGAAAGCCATGAGCAGTCCACCCAACAGGTAATTACAAGCTTACATAAAACAGATTAATGAATGAGTATTCAGATGTCTTTTACTCTTTCATTCTTGTACTATTTCCGAGCATATAGGCTATGCCTCTGCATGGCACTTCTTATTGGTCTCCCTACCAAAGCAGCCTTAATTTTTTTTTTTAATTTGACCTTTTTGTATCTGCAATCATTTCCATTGCCCCCTTTTGATTTTTACAGCAATATCCTTTTTGAGACAAAGCAATCAAAGCAAAACATTATATTTAAGAATAACATTTATCCCTATGTTTATTTGCAAATAAACATCCACTTTCCTTCTATGTAGATTTCAGTTGGCTCACCGGGAACCTGTTCCTACACCAAGTGCAACATCTTCCCCTGTCATTTTTTTCCTGTTACTTTCTTGCTTAGCTGCTTAAAGTTTGCAATTTAACCCCAGTGAGAGGTTTGAAAACTTTATATTTACCCCCCAAACACAACGTAACAAGAAAGACCTCTCTACATTGTTGAGTTTTGCTTTTAAAGTTAAAGGTTTTGTTCCCAGCTGGGTCAAAATAAATATAGCTACAGTATTAAAGTGAGAAAGAAAAAAAATGTTTAAACTTCTCTTGTATTTTCATTATGATTTCAATACCAGGCTTGCTGCATGAATGACAGTCCATATAAATGACAACCGTATAAAGGCAGGCTTCTGTTTGAACAGTGAACAACGTATTTGATCCCGTTACAGTGAATTATCACACAAACATTCTCTTCTGTGCATATGGGAAGAAATAATGTGAAATGCTTCATTACAACACGAAATATGTGATTTTACCAGCCTGCTGAGACATATTCCCCAATGTCATAGTTTGGGAACTACAGGTAGAAAATATCCCAGAGCAGAATTTGCAATTTATTCTGTAAACATTAATTTGCTTCTTGATAGTTCAAAGTAAAAACAAGAATTATAAATGAACTCTGAGATGAGAAAACCTGCAACTACAAAATGAGAAACTCAATTCAAGGTTACAGGAAATAAATTGTTTTGCTACTAATTTAAAAGTGACGAATTATGCGTTTCTTCCCCATCACTAACTACTACCCTAGCTTGTCCATTTCACTTCACGTTGAGTTTTGCTCTTGACAATCTGTGGGGTCAAAAAATAAGTTCTTTCTTAGTGGCTGCCATTTTTTTAATTCCTAAACATGATATTGTAAACCTGAAAGCATTCAACCCTTCTTCTAAGACAGAGGTCAACTTTAATTCTACTCTGTCTCTTACCAAAACTGACTTACAAAGGAAAGATCAGATAGCTCAGGAAATTGGTAATGAGATACAGTGGTTCTCGTCTCTAGGTCACTAATTCTAAATTGACCGAGGTCAACAGTAATCAAAAGTCATTAGCATTTAATGATCGTTCAGTGCCCTGTGAGAAAGAAGCTAGTGATCTTAATGCAATTCAGAAAAACCACCACCAGAATTAGTACTCACATGCTGCCGGTTTCAAGGGAGAGGTCGGGATCGGATGACTACAGACAGAACTTCCTATCTTACAGACAGATGTTGCCTATGTAGACAAACCTTTATACTAATTTTAGCTCGGCTCCGCAACTATTCTTTTTAAACTGAAAAGTTAAATTAATATAGGCTCTACAAAGAGCAGGTTGGAAAGTGACTGGTCCTACTCCTTTACATCAGCGGTTCCCAAATGTCTTTGCCCTCCTACACACAGTAAGTGCAAAACGCAAATGCTAACACAGATAAAGAGAAGACACTTTCCCAGTGAGTCCTCATTTTTGAAAGCCTTTGGCACTGGAAGAGTAACTACCCCATGAGTATCCACAGGGGGACTGCATTACAGTTGATTACGTTGGCATATAATTCAAGGACTACATTTTTCCTGTGCAGATAACCTACTTTCACCATGTCAAACCGTAGCCTTGAAGTACCCTGTGGGACAGAAGAGGAGGAGAGGATATTGCTATGACCTACACCACACCTGTTCTGTGGCCTGCAAACTTCAGTCTCCTGGGACTGCCATGCTACCAGCACACTCCACAATGTTAAGAAAAATGGAGGGGATTTTTGTAAAGTTTGGTTAGGTGTTGTAATGTAAGTGTCATTAGGGTCTGTCCTGGGAAAACTACGTCATGCCAATCCGTAGTTCCCTGAACTTCACTAGATGTAAAATTTGGCTTAAAAACGCAAAGCAGATCAGTGACTCGGCACACTTGTCTTTGCAGTAGAAGAGCATACCTGGAAACATTTGGCAAAAGTATTTTAAATGAGCTTAAAAAAGGGGAAAAATGGTACAGCTTCTTGTTTCTATTGCATTTTTAATGACAAAAGAGGAAGATTACCCCAGTTAGCGAAAGAGGAACAGGTCAGTCCATTGGAAAAACAAGCACTTGGTAAGAAATGCATTCTCAAAAGTGAGAATCAAAACCCATTATTAACAGCTCTTGCAATGTTTTTACCCCAGTTTTTAGATATGAGAGACTGATTGCTGCTAACCTGAGCTGCATCCAAATAGTTTAAGGAATGGAAGCAAACATTACGTCCATTAAACTGCACTGTACTGAATTAATCTTCCTTTGCCACACGTTAGAAGCTTGTGGATCTTGTTACTTGCCCTTGTTTCCAGACTCTCACAGCACACGCAGCTTCTGTTTGAATGGCTGCTCCACAGGGGAATAAAGATGTTGCAAAAATTTTATCTTAACTGTTTTAGAAAATCAGATTTATTTTCCTTTGCTGCAAATATTTCACTCACAATTGCCTATCAGATCAGTTACGCTTTACTATTTCCATCAGTTTCTCCTCCTCTGTAGAAGTGAATGGCAGCCAGTTTGCAGTAATGAATTTTCAAGACGAACGTATATATTCCTCAAATTCGGGTTTCTGAATATATTTTTAAGCATTAAGACGTATTTGTCTAGCAATGTTAGGATATCCTAATTGCCTGTTCTCCTTCACAATAACTCTGTTTCACTGACCCTAGGATATGTCAGAACTTTAGTAGAGAAAAAGAAAAAAATTAAGGAAGAAGAAAGTAATCGAACATAAGAGCATAATTAAGGGACTGTGTAAGGTAAACATACATACACATTAGTTTTATGTATTATGAAGTTTTATATAGTATGAAAGCCATTACTTTTTCTTGGTATACATGGAATAGTATCACCTTGCTCTGATAGGAGAGTATTACAAAATCAAATAGCAGTCAGAAATCGAATGCACCTAGGTGCACTTTGTACCTGTTGAAGTGCATTATATTACCCTGACACCACACAGTATTCCTTTGAGCTACGCCCCTTAACAGAAACTGAGCAAGCTGTCTAATGGGGCAGAGATTTCTTTCATCTCCAAGTTGAACTGTATGCTAAGGACTCCAAAGGAAGGTAAAATACTGCAACAAAGAGACACTGCAAGCCAGTGCATACATTTCTGTTGTAAATAATACACAGCACGCCTCAGCTCCTTCCCAGTGTTAAAGTATGGCTTGCGCTTTCCTCCCGTGTGCAGTGGGCAAGGTGACACACCGTTAAGTACCATGTAGTATATTATGGATTAGATTTTAAAGGGACTTTGTTCCATCAGCTATTGCAAACCTACATATAAAATCTCACACCTATCAGGCACAAGCAAACATGCTACCTGACTGAAGAGTTGTTTGCTTTTCATACTCTCAGAAAACCTTTGCAACCAAGCACGCTCTGAGCAAACAAGGAGGCAGCAAAGCTGTAATTCCAGAGAATGTAGTTTTTTGAAGAAAAAGGATCCTTTAAATTGCTTTGGATGTGAAGAGGAGAAACTGCAGCTAGAGTGGATACAGAGAGTAACCTGCTGCAAAACTAGTGTCATTTGCACAAGTTCACACAACAGGTTAAGACGTAGATTTATTCTCACAACATAATGCACAACCTATCATCATCAGATCTCTGTTTTAATTGAGCCTAGCCTAGCACTGATGCTTTCATCGTAATTACAACAACTGTTTGGTAACTTCAGAAAAAAAATATTTGCTCACAAGCTTCAACAAGCAAGTATCCAAATAATAAAAATTACTGTTGCAACTTGCATCTTTTTTCTCAGCCTTAAAGGGCAAGCTAAAGGAATTCCATATTGCTTCTGAAAAGTGTTTCCTCCAGGGCAGAGCTGAGGATCACTGGAGGGGAAAACACAAGGAAAGTTATTGTGCAGTGTACTTACTGTGGGGGATTTTTTTTTTTTAAAAAAAAAAAGTACTACACTCTACATCCAACTTTGGCAATCCTGCAGAACTTACTTCAAATGAACAAGGTCCTAAGAGATTTGATTTGCAAAGTTCAATTACCCAGTGAAGCCAAGATACTCTGCGTTATGACACACTGCACTTACTTTCTGTAGGAAATGGCAAGACCAGTTCTTTCACATCAAAAAAAAGTTATTTTGAGCTTGACTGTAGCATAAAAGAGTAAAATCAAATATAGTATTGTATGCCTATAACCCAACACCATCTCTCTCTACAAAAAACAATCAAAAAGTCCAGGACAGGGATTAGTTTGTCATATAGACTACATGTCGAAAACAAAGTATGGTGAAGACATTAAACCATGGAGAAAACCTGGACCAGCACTCTTCAGATAAGACATAGTCAGTCTGTTGTAATCATCATTTCAGGAACACCTAAGTATCGTAACTGCAAACTTTTTGTCACTTCAAGTGAGAACAACCCCCTACTCCCTCCTGTCTTTAAATGCATCACCATTCAGAAACAAGAATATAGGCAAATGAATTTTTAAAGCCGGAGGTTACCATAGATGGACTTTCTCAAAACAAACAGGAAAATAGTAAATTGCAAAGGTGTGGGCCCGTAACCAAAACTACTCAGTCTTCCGACACATGTATGTAAAGAAGTTCGGCCAACAACGTGGGGAAGACGAGGTGGTATTTACATCAAACCGGGTGCAATTATTAATTGTTCCTCTAGGAAGTTTATTGAATTGATACTTAAAGTACTCCTTTAAAAGAAGCATTACTCTAAATAGAAAAAGACCCCACCCCAACCCCCAACTTTTAGGTTTACTTAACTGAATTTTTGCAAGTGGAAGTGCTAGCCTACACCACCCCCCCCCCACCCTCCCAGTGGAGGAGCCCCAAGTTCACCGCTCCTCGCCCTTCCCGTGTGATCCCCCCCCCGCCCGCCTCGCCCCGAGCCTTTAGAGCGGCTCATCACCGCCGGTTCGCTGCCGGTACCGCGACGGAGCCGGCCTCCTTCTGCACAAAAGGCAGCTGCAGACACTCAGTAAAAATAAATAAATCGTAATTTTTTTTTTAAAAAAAAGTAAGAATGAAACCTCTCGACACGGCTGCAGGCACAAATAATGACTTTGATGGGGCAAGGGCCGTTTTCCGGGGGGCTCTTTGTGCCGGGCGCTGAGGGAACGGCTCCCCGCACAAACTCCTCTCTTCCCAAGTTCCGCGGCGGGCGCGGCGCTCAGGTGCGGCCGCTCCGCCCCGTCCCTCACGGAGGCGGCCCCGCAGGGCGGCCCCCGACCGACGGCCGCCCGCCTGACCCGGATCCCACGCCGCCACTACCGCCACCGCCACCGCCACCACCACAGCCCGGCCCGCCCGCCGCCGCTCCCCCTTTACACCCGGCTGCCGCGGCGGGCGGCAGCTCCCTCACCCGCCGCAGGACGCCCGGGGCCCAGCGGGGCCGCCCCGGCCCCCTCACCGCGCCGCCACCCCCCCTCCAAGCGCGGCGCGAGCGCCCAGTAACCACCGTTAACGGCCGCCTCGCGCGCACTCCTTCCCGCCCCCCCCCCTCCTTTCACTGACCTGAGGGCGTCCCCGCTCCCGGGGCGGCGCGGCCCCCCTCACAGCGGCACGCGCAGCCCCGCCTCGAGGCCGCGCCCGCTCGCCCCTGCGCGCACGCGCACGCCGCCCTCCCCGCGGGCGCGAGCGCGCAGGCCGTGCGTGGCGGCGGGGACGCGCGTGGGCCGAACCCACGACCTCCAACCTCCCCACCCCACCGGGCCGGGGCCCGGCAGCAAGGCCGCACCGGCAGGCCGGGGCTCCCCCCACACCCCGAATTCTCGCCTCCCGTGGGGCCATCNGGGGGCCCCCCCCCCCCCCCGCCGCGTTTCTCAGTCTGGCGGGGTCTTTTTTTTTTTTTATAGTTTTCCCTCAAAAACGAGGCCCCGCCATCCCAGAGGGCACCAGCGGGCCCGGCCCCGCAGCCCGCCTGGGCCAGGCCGCTTGAGAAAACGTCAGGTTTTGCCACCAAAAAAAAAGGGGCTTTGGCAGCAAAAAGAGTTTAGAAAAGGGGGGGGGGGGACACGCCACAAACTGGCAGCGCGTTTCCCTTAAATAAAAAATGCCGTTAGCGCCTGAAAGAGAGGCACGTTTGGGGCTTATTGTGTCCAACGGCTTTGAGGACTTACCCTCTAAAAAAAGCGGTATTTTTATTTGCGCAGCGATACCTGTGCGGACAAGACTTCGCCGCTCCCTGTAGGCAACAGTTTTTGGGGTTTTTTTTTCGATTTGCAAAGTTACAATGACCAAATATTTTTCTGTATAAACCCACTCGTGCTCTCCACACCGCTAAGAAAAAAAAAAACCAAAAAACGCTACAGCAGAAACTCCTCCGGCCGCAGCGTCCACATCTCGGCCTGGGGCTGGCCTGGCCACGGGCGGCCTGAGGGGTGAACCATCTTCCCCCCCCACACACACATTTTGGGTTTTTTTTCCCCCAAAATAAATCACGCAAGAAGAGATTTAATACCGCGCACCCTCCCCTGCGCGAGCTCTTCCCATCCTGCTGCTCGCAGGGTCGCCGCATTCAAAAAAAAATTGAAAAAAAAACCCCAAAGAGGCAAAACCCTTCTTATTTTTGAGCCGCTGAAGAAATAATCGACAGGGATAGAGGCATTTCCAGGATGAGCGCCCGGGTTTATCCAGGAGCTTCATAAATAAGGGATTTCTCATAACGCCGGTGCATCTAACCACATGGGAAATTAAAAATGCGTTGCTAGCATTTATTTTTAAAAGCTTAGCAAAAAGCAAAAGGCTTTATTTGAAGCTTTAGGGTGGGTTGTTTTTTAGTTTGGTTCCCCCACCCCCCCCACCCCGAAAGAAACCATTATTTCTGGAATCGCTGCTGTGCTCCAGCTTTAGTCTCCCATGGACATTCATCTACCTACATCATACACGTGTTATTTTAGCGGATACCTTCGCAGTGTGAAATTAGGCATATCTGTGGATAATCAGTACTTTGCTTCTCCCATTTTAATATTTTAGCTATTAAAATAGATAAGAAACTAAATAGCACCAATAATGACTGTATACACACACGCGCGTTTTATAGCCCTTACGGATTTTACCAGCAGAGTACATGCTTTAAATTATAGCGTGTAAATGGTGATTTAATTGGGACTTGGGAAGCCGACAAAATAGTCATTGTCTGAAGTGAACTTCAACACGCTGTAGATTACCACTGTAATTTTCCATCCTATTTTCAGAGCGAAGGTAAAAAGGCCCTTTTTTGCAACTGGGGTAATTTGGATGGGCAAGAGGTGGAGGGGAAGGAGCCCTTTCCTCCAGCGGAGGAGGTGATTTTGCAGCCTGAATTTGAGATCCCATAGTGGGAAGACATCTTCTGGACGTAACCCTGGCGCATGCAGGAATTAGAAGAGCAGTCCTGCGGGATTTTGGCACCCGCACTTCTGATTGAGAGGCAGCAGGAGCTGCCCAAATTAGGTCCTGAAATAACCCAATAGCATTTGTCATGCTTTTTTTTGGGCTCCTTAGAGCTCTCCTGCATTTCCAGCCCAGCTTGTTCAGCTGCATGCAGGGACTTGGACCATGACTACCTAGCATCCTCCAAAGGGCTCCAGGCTCTGGTTTAATGCTGGTGTCACCGCTGAGTTAAACTGAAGCCGTCACCACCACCAGCTGAAGTTGCTCCGCTACAGCCAGTGATGCAGGAGGCCATACATGGCACTGGAGCATCAGTCGCACCCCATCCTCAGCCCTCTTCACTCAAGGGCACTTACAGACACGGGATGACGGGTCACAGCTCCTCTGCATGGTCCACCTCAAACACATGCTCACAGCACTGCTGCTGGGCACCAAGGTGCTGGCGTTCGGAGCTGCAGTCCCTCCTCTTCCTCCTGCAATCGCACACCCAGAGTTAGCGACCTGCTGTGGAGCACGCAGACGTGTGGTTACCTGTCCGAGTTAAGCAGACCTCTGTGCAGCTCCCTGCTCTGCTCGGAGATGCGTTTCGTTACCTTGCACTGCAGTTGGCTGACAAGTTTCAGCTCAACTCTGGCACAAACGAGCCACCAGATAAGCCAGACCTGGCCAGAGCTGCAGTGTTGGGCCACAAAAACCATCTTGCAACAGGGGACAAGAAGTGCAAAGCTCCTGGTGCTGTTGGGGGCTGATCTCTCTCCTTGTGCTGTCACCCTTCAGGGTGATGATATCTAAAAGCTCATAAGGAAGAGGAGCTGTAGGCCAAGAGCAGCTACAGTAAAGGTCTTTGGGGTGCTCCTTTACGGCTTTGGGGTCTTGCGGGCTCCCAGCCCAGGTTTCTGGGCAAGCTCCAGCATTGCCTACTGCAAACCAAGGGCTGCATCGCTGGGGAAGGTAAAGCGGAACCGGCTGTGCGTTGGGGAGTGCTGATCGAAGTATTTTAGCTGGTATCTGCAAAGCCGTTTCCCTGGGATAGGTTCTGTTCTGTGGTGGTAAAATAAAGCCAAATATTTGCGTTGGGTCACATTCAGATTCATCTGTTCTCCTGTCACAGGCGTATTTTCCAGGTATTGAGCAGTGCGTTCCAAAGACATACTAACTTGAAGAGCCATTTAAATACTCATTTTCCAGTTCAACTTGCATGCCGGGTAGGTTCTTCCAAGTGCTCCAGGGTGTAATTAGTTTCTCCAAAAGCGTCTTCCCATTAGGCTTTTTGCTAGTGCTGGCCACGTTTCCCCCCCTCGGCCCCATCTCCCCTCCTCCCCAACCTCTTGAAGCTTCGCTGAATTTTTGCGCACAGCCTCCCGCAAAGGTTATCATCTTATGTTTAATAGGGGGGGGAAAAAAAGACAGCGCAAGAGATTTACTGCAAATGGAAGCCATTACTGGAGCAGTTATCAAATGAAAGAACAATATAATAATGTCTAGTCATAAAGATATGAAGAGTTGCCTGTCAGAGGCAAACACCTGACTTGTAAAATTAGCCCGGGCAGCTGCTGCGAGCTTTTGGCAGGCAGGACAAGATCCTTGCAACGCGCGGTTAAACACCCAGGTGTTTCGCAGCTATACAGGCTGGGAAGTGGGCACCCAAACTGGGACCAGCCAGAGGGAGACGCGCTGGCATCCCAAGGCCACAGGGGGTTTGCATGAAGCGGGGCCGGGGGAGTCAGCTCAGCACCATCCCAAACACCTCGGGAGGGGCTTACCACGTCCCCTGGGTTTATTCAGGCATCGGATGCCTCCCAAAGCTAAATCCGTTATCTCCAGCACAGCTGTAGCTCATTGAGGCTGCCGACCCCAACTTTTGGGTTAAGTATTAACTAACTAATAGCAGATGGTGTTGAATTTTGTCTGCCCCTTGACCCGTAAGGTCAGGTCACACAGGCTGTGAGACTGCAGCTGGAAAACGGCAATCTCCAGTCTAGTGTATTGGCACGGACAGTTTTCCTCATCTCTCCCAATTCTGCCCTCCTGCCAAGAGATGGGGCAGAAACCCCCTCAGGCTTAACCAAATGTCCGTTAACCTTTCCAGAATAAAACTACACAGACAAGTGGACAGCAGTCCCCATCACGAGGGAGGAAAGTGTGGTATTAGCAGAGGAATCTTTGACTCCCATCTGAGAGCCAACATCTCCTGTCAAGGACTGTCCAGTCTCTCTCCGCCCCACAGGCACCAGCACCCCAGCCCTTTCCCTCCTAAAATCACTTACTTTCAGCAGCACAGTCAGTTCTCACACCCCCTTTCCTGCCAGCCACACACATTTTCTGTATCAATGCTGCACCAGGACTTCGCTCCAAATCTCTACTTCAAGAGCCTGCGCTGCTCCTGCAGCCTTTTATAGCTGGAGCTTGTCATCATTGCAACCCCAGTTGCACCAGCCCCAGGTACCTTTTGGCCCTTCCTTGCCTGTCTCAGGAGGGCCAGTGATACCAGTGGTGGCCACAAGCGACGCCTCTCTATTTTGTGACTGCAGTGCCACATGTTTTGGTGTCTGGATGCCAAAGTGTTGGCCACCACGGTTCGTAAAACAGTTTAAGACATGGAAAAAAGCACGATGGGAGCCTTCCCAGTGCCAGCGGTGAGCCGGCTGCTAACAGGGGTGGTCAGCCTGTCCTGAACGCAGAGAAAGTCCCGTCACAACCTTGCTGGCGATACCTGCTTTTAAACAGCCAGAAGGTCGATTCCTGCTGTCTTTAGCCATATCTTGAGAGCTTCAGAAAGAGCTGAAGGCCCTGCGGTATCTGCAGGGGCATCTGCTTTTCTGAAACATGCCAGAATAAGGTGTTTGATGCAAGCCAAGGGATCCAAAGCCCCAAAAAGCTGCTCTTCAGCGTTGCCTTTTGGAGACAGGGCTCAAGGGTTATCTCAGCGGGAACCTTAATGTTCCTGGACACTGAAAGGTATGGAGGAAGGCCTCCCTTTAATTGAAACTTTGGCTCAACCATTCAAATTACAAGAGCATCGCCTGAACGCCAGCTTCTGCTTGCGTCGATAAAAAAATATAAATAAAAAAAAGAGCCACATTTTTTTTTTTTTTGTAGCCAAGAGCAAGGAACCACAGTCTGTGGTCGTGATTTTTTCTTCCTAACAGGCTTGTCCATCAAAAAAGGGAAAGATGGAAAGCTGAGGTTTTCCCAGTAAAGGCAGGCTGCAGCTGGTGGTGGCTACGGCTGTGGCAGACCGGTGGGTTTCCTCCTGACCTTGGGAACACAGAGAATTAAAAAACCTCCTCCATTAGGGAGGCGTTGCCCAGGTTTTTGGCTCTGCACGCCTGTGCACTGGCACCGGGATGGACACAGATGCAAGGCAGCTGCGGGCAGAGCCCTGCCCAGTACGTGGGCGCCCACATCCCCAGTAAGCTGTGCTGGCGACGTGCCAAGAGGCTGCACGCCTCTGCCCCGTGCACTGGGGAGATGAGCACTCCTCAGCTAGGACTCTTGGCTTTGTATAGGGGCAACGTATAGTATGGGCGGTATATCTTCTGGATGCATGTAGCTGCTGCGTCTACCAGCGTGAAGTGAGTCAAAAAATATCCAGCAAAACTAACAGGCCAAGAGATGACTCCGAAAAGTCTCCTCCAGTGCTCAACTAGTCAAGCCTCCCAAAATCTGTGGGTGTTAAAGCCTGCCTCAAAGTCCTCGGAGAGCCTCTGATTGATCGGGAGGGTCTCTGAAGAAAACTGCTTGCGGGACGTGATGAAAGAGCTGCACGAGCTTCCCCGGTTTCTGGCTGGGCCATCAGCCCCAAGCGCTAACAGCAGATGAATTTGCATGGAGGCTGAACTCGCTCCTGAGCTGCGATGGCAAAATAAGATGGTGCTGTAATAGAAAAATTAGAAAGGAAAATGGTTCTTGACTTTTACTACAAACCCCCAAGGCAGGATGAGGAATAGGATGTAAAAATGTTCAAGGAAAATTAAACTGGCAATAGGAAAGGGCAGAGTGTTAATAGCAGCCTTAATTATCCCAACTTACAATGGGTGCACCCTGTAATAATTGTCAAGTATCATTCAAGTGATCACAACAGGTTTGACCCACTGCTTCTTAAATAAACTACTGTAATTATTAATACGCATGTATTATCAGGAGCTGCCAGGAACAACATCTCGAGTCTGTTATTGCAGAGCAAAAGACGTGGGTACAAATCCTGCCCTTAATAATTTTGTGCGCGCGGGTAACGGGCCAAGCAGGAGGTAGATGGTGTGCAAGAGGATGCCCACAGCATCTACGCAGCATGCCGGGAGCGCGCGGGCAGGGGGGCATGTATGAATCTTTACATCCTTCAGAGTGAGGGAAGAGATCAAACACACCTTGTTTCTGCTCCGGAGACGTTAGCTTACTCTTCCCCCTCCATCCCTGTGCGTGTGTTTTGACGACACTGGTCGCAGCGATCTCTGGTCGCAGCAATCTTCACCAGCTTTGCCTCCTGCTGGCTAACTATGTATTTTTTAATCCTGTCCTTTTGGTGGCCGGAGGAAGAGCACAGGCTCCCTCTGCACCTTGCTTCTGCACAGCAGAGGGCATGGATTAGCCCTGAGTGAGGCATCTTGAGAGCCGCAACCATCTGGCTGTCATTAGTTTGATTTGATTTGATGGAATTGGACAAATGTAACAATTAGTATAGCAAAAAACCCTAATTAAAAAAAAAAAAAAGAAAAAAGATAATGGTTATTGAGGCTGGATGGGTTTTTAATTTTGTGCATGAATGAAAGAACACGTTAATTAAAATCCAGGGTTTATTTATTTGTTAGTCTCATTTTGTAGCAAGCTGCTCCAAGGTCCCTGAACCTGGCTGACAGCTCATGTCTTTGTACCGCGGCCCTTGAAATCCTCCACGCTGGATTTCCCACCGCTCCATTCCTTTCCTCCATCCCTCCACTCGTCTCTGCTCCCACATCTACTCCCCAACAGCCCCACACCAGACGGTGGGCGTTTGCCTACAGCGGGAACAGCGTGGGGACAGTGAGGTGTGGGGAGGACCGTGGCACCGGGCGGGGTGTATTTCAAGACCGTTATATTGAAGTACCAATGTTTCAACTCCAAGTGCTGTGGAAGCAGGAGGCGTTCAGCCCTTGACATGAACTGGCATTGGAGATGTCAGGGTTAGTGACTTAACTTTCAAGCTCAATAGGTGGTCTAGAAGAAGCTTCAAATGGGAACTTAATATACTGGAGGAAAATGACTACAAGTCCCCAAATGTGTAAGTAACTCAAGCAACAAATCCATCTATGATATATTGCCTTGATGGCAGAGGATGCTTTCGCCCAACTTGGGAAACCTCTGGATGGCAAATGCCTTCAAAGAACGCACGTGATGGTCCCATCACAGCACCATTGGTGTGTGGGAGGTGATGGTACCACCAGCCTGCTGGGGGTGGGGAGAAGGTTGACCACCTTCAGAGCGAGGTGGGCATAGCATCGCTGCTCTAACAGTTTTTCCTCTGAAATGCTTTTGTTCTGAACAAATACTTTGCTTTAGGATATCTGGCTGGCCAGCAGGTAAACTGGTAAAGCGCACATCAGTCCTGGCGAAACCCTGCGTGGTTCTAGGAGTCACTACTTGGAAAGAATCGTCCTGTTTTGTGAGCGAATTATTGCTCATAGGGAAGCTCTTCCTACCAGCATGGTCACATTAGTAGCCTGAGAGGCCACAGAGTCCAAAAATTCAGCGTTTGTAAGAAAACCAGTGGGAGAAGTGCGATGTGATTACGGGGAAAAAAGGTCTTTTTGGTGCACGCTGGGCTCGCATTTGTGCCTGCCCCAGTTCTGCCTGGCAAAATGCACGTTCGCAGCTGGAACGGTGCAGGTTTGGGCAGAAGCTACCCAAAAGCCTGATCGGAGGCATGCACTCAAATGCTGCCTTTTAACTTTTTTTCCCGATCTTCCAAATTATCTTTAGGAAAAAATCTGCATGAAACGTTTCAGCTTTTCGTTTTGAAACGACATTTTTTCGTTCAGTTTGTAATAAAAGCTACAAAAAGAGTTTTAAAAGGCTACAGAGCAAAAAGGATTAAAGAACCTGAAAATGAAAACACTTTATTGTTTTTTTTTTCTCTAGTCTGCTTCGGTTCAGCCAGTGAACCAAATAACCCCCCGTTATTCAAACAGCTGAAACGAGTTGTATCAGTATTCGAGAATTAAATGCAATTAAATATACGTACGCAGCCTACCGGCAAGGTGATTTCTCTGCAAGTTGTCTAGCTGTGTATTAAGAGTTGCTGTTGGTGGGCTTGTCACCAAGTTACATTATTTCCCCTGAGATCAAAACAAATCAACATTTCCCCGCTCGGTGTTTCTGAAGACGACATTTTAGTAGCAGCTGAACAGCAGGGTCTGGAAGTGAACTGGATTATAGACAGAACAAATTATTAAAGTGGGGGAAGAATTCAAAGACTACATGAACTCAAGGAGTGGAGATAGAAGATCTTTTTTTTTTTTTAAACGATTTGAGTTTTAAAGCCACAGCATGTGATTTCTCACGCAGGTCACAAATTTAACGCAACTGCGCCAGTGCCCTTGCAAATTACCAACCCCGAAGTAATTTGATAAAACCAGACCATAATATGATCAAGAAAGGCGATGGGGCAAAAAAAAAAAAGTGCAGGCGTTTCAGAAATAAGGGGACCAACCTCTAAACATGCCAGATTTCCTGTTCTGGAGGAAAAATTGCAAGAAAAAATGTAACTGCAGGCTCTCAGAGTGGGATACCTTGCAGCGTATACAGTACTCCCATTTTGGAAATAACCAGGACATCATATTGCTGGGTTTTCTTTGATTATACTCACTTCTCTGCAAGGTCAACATCTTAAGATTTTTTTTTTTTTTTTTTTTTTTTTTTTTTTTTTTTTGTACAATGTTCTGGGAGCTCTTTTGCTGTTTCTTTCCCCTGTCAATCTGCGTCTTTCCTCTCCCGACAGCTGCCGGCTTCGCTAAATGAAGGACAGATTTTTCTGCAGTAAAAGATGCTTTTTTCTTTGGGAAGGGAAAAGGGGAGGGGGGAGGATATAATTGTACTCATCACCTGCAGGCAGATATATTGCAGTTTTTATTTGGTTTTTCAAGGATACGATGAAAAGTCTAGTTTGCTCATCTGGGTTTAGTGGAAAAAAATTGAGCTGGTTTTCTGCAGAGGCATGAGAAACTCTATGAATAAAGATCCCCACAGTCTTTGAGTGGACTGACACCCACAGGGGACAGCCCTCCTCGGTCAGGACTGTGTCCCACCCCTTACACTACCTGGTCCCCGTGAGTGATGTCCTCCCAGGATTTTACAGGACTGGTAGCTGCTGGAGGTGATGGGGCAGGCTCTTCGCTGGTGCAAACAGTGGGGTCCCTCTCAATTTTTAGGGTGATCGCTGCTCACACCACGTGAATAACAACCCAGTTTGACCTCACTGGGAGCAGGACAGGTCTCAGGGTCAGTAACAGCCTGGAGATGCTGTGCTGACAATGAAAAGCCTGGTTTATTTTTTAATAATTAGTGGTCACATGCATGACTTCTCGCCATCCTTAATGCTGCTGCTTGCAAATCTGTTTGTCAGAATTGATGTGAGAGGTGAAAATCCTTTAATTTGATCAAACAAGTAATAAAACCCGTCTGGCTCAGCTGGCGCAAGTGCCCTCCAGCCAGAACAGCTGTACCGCTTTACACCTGCGGAGATTTTGGCCCAAGTTTTGCTATAGCTGAGCTCTAGCCAGTAAAACTAACATTGATTTTCAATTCTCCAAGTAAAAAAAAAAAGGATTTTTTTTTTTTTCCTGCAGGCAGGCAGAAGAAGGTTACCACCAGCAGTCTTTCTTAGCGTGAAACTGGGCTAATCGACCTGCGGCAGCCTGCATGGTAGAGAAACATTTCCACAGAAATGACTGTTTGTTTTGCTTTGTTTTAATAAAATAAAATAAATTGTAATAATAAATTAGATAGTTCTTTAATAAATTATTATTTGCAATCAGAACTTTGTAGCAGGAGAGAGACAAACCAGAAAAACACACAATGAAGAACAACAAATGGCCTAAATAGGTATAACAGCACCCATGGCAGTTTGGGAGTTCTTCTCCCAAATCAGGGGGCTCTTGTTTTTGTCCCTCAACATCACACGCATATCTCTGCATCCTTCGCCTCTCGGCTTGCTGCCGGGTCACCTCTGCACGAGCACAGCACAGATTTTGAGACAACGCTTCTTAGTTTACAAAGAGGCATAAATTGGAAAAACTGATCTGAGAAAAAAAAAAAAAGCATGGAATTGAAAGAGTGTGTCAAAAATTGCTGGAGAAAAAAGAGGAGTAAAAGGGGTGGGATGCTAGTCAATGTGCTTTCAGGTGTTATGTATTCATAGCTGTAGTTGTGTTTAAAAACAGTGGGTCACTACCTGCCTGTAACAAGCAGCAGATTGTTTTGTTTTAGGAACCGTCCATTCCTCTTGAAAACAATGGTGACTATTTATAAGAATAAAATTAAGCATTTGCTATAGGTAAGCGTGCTGACAAAAGGCGTAAAGCTAAAAGAGGAAAAAAACCCAAACCCTGTTGATTTGTATCTTGGCCCTAGCACGGGGCTGGTGGGAAATGGGTCATCACAGGGGTTTTTCTTGCATGAAAGAGGCTCCATTTCAAGCTAGTTTCCCACTATATATGCATGATATAGCTGTGCCCCCGCCTGGGTACACATGGCAAACGAGAGTTACCTCGTTTCCTTGTTTCTGTCAGAAGTACCTTAAATATTTTAAGACTTAAAGATGACCAAGTTCCAGGCCAGTGGCAGCAAATACCAGGTGAGGGCATCAGCATCTCCAGGCGTATGCTTTTGGATGATATTATAAACCGTCCTGTTTAATTAAAGACCTCCCCCTCAAGTTCTCAGCATGAGACTGTTTGGGGGGCAGGGGGGAGTAGAAGGTCCTCTAACAATCTCGTGCACGTCTTTTGCTTTCCTCAAGATTTTCCCACAAGCATTCATGAAGTAGCCTATTTTTGATCTCTTCTGATAGCGGGGTCTTATTAATTTGTTGCAAAGAGGGTAATAAATAATAGTAATGAATGCTGTCAGCTAGCATCTGCTGTACAGGAACCAGGTCTGCAGTCACCAGCTCCAGGTTGAAACATCTCAGTTCCTCATCAGCTTCTACAACACCACAATACAAGAAGAAAAGTCTTGTCCAGTTGCATACAGGACTGGAGTGAGGCAGCGCGTACCTGTCTAAAGTAACACTTAAAATGAGGCACCAGTGCTGGGTAGTCTCATCTCTGGGAAACCCACCCAGATCTCCAGTGCCTGAGTCAGGAGGTGGTGTGGTGCACCTTGGGGTGGCCCCGGGGCTCCCCATCCCCAGCTCCTCGCCGTGGGTTTTCCTTCCCAGGGTTGGCTGCGGCTGCTCGGCTGGCGTTTTGCAAGTGGGAAACTGAGGTGGAAGATGATAAAAGGCAGTGGGAGCAGGGCAGAGAGCAGATCAGAAGGAAGCTCTAAAGCCTTGCCAATATAAGCCACCTCTGGCCGTGGGTCACGGCTCCGAGGCTTGAGTTCCTTCCTGGATGATGTGGTCTGCAGATTTGGTATGAATTCAGAGAGAAAAATCTGTTATGTAATGAGTAAAAGTGACTACTCGCTCCCTCATGCCAAATTTGGCTTAGAGGCCTCCCACCAAATTACTGACCAGGCCCTTCTCTTTAATTAGCCAGATCTGAAAGGGGCAAAGCCCTACTGCACAGAGCTGCCCGCGTGGCAGGAGACGCCGTGTGCATCTCCAGGGAAGAATATTTGCATCATTAGGATAAACATGAAATTGAATCTTATTCATGTAATCAAAATATCCTTGATGATTCATTTTTCATAATTCCTGTACAGTATTCAGGATATAAATAGCTGTGTTTTAGGTAGAAAAGACTTGCAAACCATCCTCCCGGTATAGTTTTTTAGTGTGACAGAACAACTCCAGCAGCTGCAGGGTGTGAAGCGTATACCAATCATAGTTTGTTTGTCATTAGGTACCTGGGCCGGACACATACTTTGCAGAGCAGGATTGATGGACTTGTCAGGATGCGTGGGGATCAGTTACCAGCGGGGACCCTTCATCCAAAAGTGAGACATTTAGGGTGAAGACAGAGGATAACCACATAATGACACGTGAAGTATTCCTTAGCTGGTCACCCAGGGACAAGAAGCGTTAGAAGTGGAGCTGGAGCTTTCCTTGGCCAAATACTAATTAGAAGGAGTGAAGAAAAATAAATGTGCAGTGAAAAGCCTTTCTAAAATGGTGATGTAGCCTGCATAATCTTTATAAATGCACTGGCTAAAAAGACCTGATTTGCTCTAAGTATGTGATAATGGAAAAGTACCAGAGGTTTCAAACGGAGGTCAAGTGAGTTCTGGTTCACGCAAAGATTAACTCCATTATAGCTGGGAGTCCTTCATGAAACATCTCCCACTAAAGGTGGCAAACGCCGGGCTTCACCATCCCAGCTGCTTCAGACGTGAGCCCAGGCACACGACGCAAAGCCTGGTTTCCCGTAGACAAGCCTTAATACATTTGCAGCAATTGCACGGTCCTGTTGGCCAAGTCCTTTGTTAAAATACTTGCTGCTGGGTGGGTGGGTGGGGGGTCTGGGAAGGGTGAAAGGTGGCACCAAAATCCTGCTGCTTCCCAGGCAATAGCTGCATGTCTGGGACTGCTAGAAAAACCAAAGCTTCATGGAGGTTTAAGGCACATGCCAATAACTGCTGACTGGTTATAGTTATGAGAGCCAGATAGCCATTGTATCAGCAGGCCCCCAACTATGCAAAACACAGTGATGACATGATTCAAGTCGTGCTCTTAAGTAGAGGATGTCATACTGCAAAACGTGGTGATCATTGTACGGCTGGTATTAGGTTCTTGCTGTCTCATCATTATTTCCGTGTATTGCTCACCCTCCGTGAGTTTTGTCAGCTTGAGCCTTTGGGAGGGGAAAAAAAATTCCAGGATGTGAGTCCTAGATGCAACACGGATGGTCTGCAAGGCTCAAGCAGAGCCCAGCTGCAGCAAGCCAGTTCAGCCCAGTCCCCAGGGAGCTAGTTTGGCTGGAAACAGGGATCATAAAGAGCTGGAATGGCATCCACGCTGCTGGCCAGATTCCTAAAGGCTTGCGCTGTGCTTTTGGCCTTAATTACCAGTGTTTTGAAGAAAATCTCTGGATAAGGTAGCTAAAAGATTCACCTCTTCTGAACAAAAAATAGTATTACAATACAACTCAGATAATAGCAGTATTCAGGAAGACTTCAAAGACGTGGCCTCATGACCTGAGATGGAGCACATCATATGGAGAGAAAGCACGGAGCAGCATGGGCTGCACTGATGGCGTGGGCTACGTGCGGTTTTTCACAGCCTTGAACACGGGTGTCCCGTTGTCACCTACCATCTAGGTCTCTTCTGACACCGCCAACTCTCTCCCAAGACGCTGCGAACAGCCGTGGGCACCAAGCGGGTGCTTGCAATGTGCCTAATGAGCGTTCATCAGCAGAAGATTAATGCGAAGGAGAAATTTGCAGAGAGATTAGCGAAGCGATTCGGACGCCAGACAAGGCAACTTCAGTCGCTCTTTAAGGAATACATTTGTACATAAGCTAACAACTCTGCTACAGTTTCATACGTCATTAGGCTAATGTTCTGTTTAAATTGAGTTATCAATCATTTTGTGATTAAACCCCTTTGTGCCTGGCAACAAATTGATGGGAAACGAAAGCATTAGTAGGTTGTTTGAGGATTATAGAACGGTACTTGTAAAGCTCCCACTGCTTCTGCGGAAGGTGAAAAAGCACAGAGGAACTAATTGATCGTGCCAAAACAAGCCTCCAAAGGTGCTGCAACTTAAATAGAAATAACCAACTGAGGTGCCTTTTATTTGTTCTGGCAGGCTTGAGCCACGCAAGCATACATTTGGGTCACGTTTTCAGGTTTCTTTCCACAAGTTCTGAAACTTGTGTTTCTTAAAAAAAAAAAAAAAAAAA
>RSEF01000003.1:14293223-14308483 GCA_003993805.1 Himantopus leucocephalus
AAAAAAAAAAAGAAGAAAAAGAAAAAAAAAAAAGAAAAAAAAAAAGGCAAACTGGGATTCTCATTAAACCTATAGTTCCAGCAGCTTTTACCTTAAGAAAGATGTGAACTGACATTAGACTCTTTATTTCAGACTTAAAATGCTATACTCCTGCTCAGAAGTTATTAAATATCTAAAAAAAATCAATTTCACAGTTTGCTCTTGGATGTCTTCTTTGTTTTAGTAACCAGTTGCAGGGAGATACTGTAATATTGCCCTGCTTAATTCTGTGTTGAAGTTTTGCACTTAAACCGTAACACTCTTCCATTTCACAATCATATGGATAAGTTTCTTTTCCAGATTACAGCCAAGGGTTTTTCAGGGAAACCACATTTTGTGCATCACATCCTGTATGAAACACATTTTTACTTTTCCCAGGAAGCAGTTAAAAAATCGTGTTTATTAGCCCTGTCAACAGCAGCTGTTGAAATGCTATAGCTGTAGTTATTCTTCATTTCCACAGCTGTAGCTCCTGGAGGAGAACAATGAAAGGTCAAAGGTGATGGCAGCCCATTTTCCTGCACCAAGATCTAAGTCTTTCTCCAGCCCTCATCAACTACAATATGAGAGCACGATGCCGAGTGGCACAGAGCAGGTGAAGAGACATTGGTCCTCCACTCTCTCTTCCAACACAAGAAGGACGTGCCTTTGAGTGACACTAGGAAGAGCCAAATCAAAAAAGAGGCAAAAGGAGGTGGTTCTTCACATGGTGGGGAAATCTGGGGCCTCCCTGCCCAAGGATGCTGAGATGCAGGTGCTTGCTGCTGTTCAAGAGCAGCACTTGGATGGCACAAACACTTGGAAATCCTGTGAGGGTTAATGGATGGGCAAAACACTTCAGGCTATGAACCTCTTAGCGGCAGGGGGAAGAGAGCCCCATTCCTGCCCACAGGCTCCAGCGCAGGGATGAACTGAAAGGTGGGAGGAGACTCCTACCTTCTTACGCCAAGTAAATTTTGAGTGCCCACCTTGTGTTACTGACACCCACCTGGTTCGAAAGCCAGTCACATCTGTTCCCTGATCAGGGATCCCTCTCAAGGGGCTTTTCTACTCACACAACAGCTTGAATTATGAATATGGGAAGAAAAAGGCTCTTGAAGCTCCATTGCCTCACTCCAGGGCCACACCAGTGGGTGAGGAGCAACAGCAGACGTGTCTGCTTCCTGAGCCCCACCAAATGAGTATCTTTTGCCCTCGGCTCCGATTCCTCTGCAGCGAGCATGGCAGTGGCCACCTGGCAGAGTGCCTGGGGAGGGTTACGGCCGGTCACCCTGCTGTGACACGCTTCAAACAGTGGCCTTACAGAGCAAACAGACCTGCGTTTCACACTGAGAGGACAAGAGGGCAAATTGAAGGGCTCCGCGAAGCAATGCAGGCAACCTAAGTCTCCGACCATCTACTGCATGCGCTAAAGACAAAACAGCTCCTAAACCGTTAGATGTTATAAAAATGCCAAAAGCAGAAGGAAGAAGAGACAACTATTGCACCGTTATCCATAACATTTTTATGTCTCAGAATCCTCTGCGTATGAATTTTTCATTTTTTCTTTAATAAGTACTGGCACACCAGAGAGTATCGTAAAAGAGAAAGAGAGCGTAAAGTGTAATATAATGTTCGGGAGAGGAATAAGCAATAGCGAGCAAGCCCCACGATCTGGAAAGGCAGCTTGTTTTCAGATATTTGAGGCTGGAAACAACTTTTGTTTCAGTTTTGTGACTGAAGCCAACAACCTCAATTCTTCTGCCATCACAAATCAGACAAGTAACCATTACTACGTCAATTTAGTTGGAGACGAAATAATGAAAGAGAAGAATCCCAAATTAACTTTTCCACTCGTAACAGTACTTCAGAGCAGAGTTAACGTGGCTTGGGTGCTTATTTTTGCATTTCTATGTCTTAACATTTTTGTGCTTCTCTTTAAAACGTTAGTAACTTAAATTGAGGTTTGAATTTAAATTCCTGAGTGTGCGTTTTCTTGGGGCTGGAGCATCCCCATGGTGTGCTTTACCCATAAGCTGAACCCTAACTCCCTCTTCATGTTGTTTTCTAAAGCTTTAGCCAAATAGATGGCATTAATAATACATGTTCGGGCTGCACGCTGCGCACTGCTGTCGCATCCTAAGAGAGAATCCTTTACTTTTAATGCAAATAAGTACAGTATCAAATTTTCCCATTTGTTTCGGTTTTGAGAGGCATACGGATTAGAGGTGCCTTTTCAGCACGCGAAAGAAACAGATGCAGGAGCATTTACGGGAGCACATGGGACATTGGCTGGTTTAATCTGCTCTTGTGCTGGCAGTGCCATCGCTGCCCTCCACGCCGAGCTCAGTCCTGCCCTGACCTCCTCCTCGAGGAGGTGGCGATGCCCTGTAAGGGCCAACGGAGCAATTTCGTAAAGCGGCACTGGGAGCGAGCTATGTCTGACGCCGAAGCAGGTGTGAATTTATGGCCTTTTTTTCTTGTGGAATCTTAAAGCTTGAATATAATTAGTTAAAAGCCTTTCTGATAACATCATCCTCCCAATGGGGTGCCTCTCTGGAAGTTCAAGGTAAAACCCCGGCTGATAAGGAACTGATAGTACAATAAAAAGGAAAAGCATAGCACGGGCAGATGCTACAGCAAACAGCTAAACCCCTCTCCCCTTCCCAGCTGTGCCCAAGCACCGCAGCCCACGCCACTCCTGCTCTCCCATGCCCAGGCTTCTTCCATGCTTTTCCAGACGCGGAGCAACTCTGCCATGGGGATACGTGGTTACGGACCTGATTTTGAACCTGCTTGATGTGTGACACGAACAGGCATTAGATCCACAGCTCGGGAAACCAGAGCAGGGCTTTCAGCTCCGTGCCAGCCTTGCGTTGCTGCTTCTGCCAGCAGCACTTTCATAATTCAACGCCGCTAAAAGTCTTAGATGACAGTAAAAAGGCAGGCATGGACCACGGCTCTGTGGGCTGCTTTTAGCCAGACGGTTGAACTCCTGACACGCTGGCGCTATTATTTTTGTTAACAATATGAAAGATGATAATGTTAGGGCAGGGCCTGGGGCTAGTCTGCAAAGAGCACTACAATCACTGGCAGGTGACTTATCTCTGTAATGCAGCGAGTCAAACTTCTGGGGTATGCGCTTTCTATTAAAGATAGATGAGAAAAAGGCCCCTTGGAGTAGGACTGCCAGCAACTAGCTCTCTGAATGGACAGTCATCTAGTTAGCCAAGCTCCTCTCGGTGGAAAAGCCTTTTTTTCTCTCTACAGACCTCCTTTGTGCTCCTTCCCCGCTCCCGCTCCTGCACGGAAGTCTCCAAGCAGAGGGACCAAGGTGGTTCCCTCAACAAGCAGGACACCTTTGCTCCAGCAACCCAGCCCAGCCATCAGGGCGTCAACCAGAGCAGGAGAGACCCCAGCAGAAATCCCCAGCAGGGGACTCGCACCCACCACCCCAAGCTGCAGAATATTTGGGGTAGAAGACTCTCCTGTTAGAGCTTTGGAACTCCATATAGCATAATTAAGGGATTGTTAGACAGGAAAGAGGGAAAATATGCACAAAATATTGCAGCTTTGGAGCACCAGACATACATAGATCTAAAATATAATGATACAAGTCAAGTGAAGGTGCTTTCCATGGAGTATGCCTGAGACCCAGAGCTTCTGAGTTTCTGGGGAGTGCTCAAACCATGGGAGATCTCAAGTTAAAAAAACGGATGCTGCAGCAGCACCCCTGCACGGAAATGTGGAGATACTGTTGGGGCTCAGACATGGGATGGACCCTTTATAGTGCCTTGAGGGCAGCAGCCCTTCGGGGCATGTGCATGGAGATTTCTGGTCCTCTGAAATCATGTCACTGCTTGCAAGCTTCACAGAACAGAAATAAGACAAATACCTGGACATTACAAAGGTGCTGCAGCAGCTCCAAACGCAACCAGAGAAATCTGGTATAACAGGAACCCTCCACCACTGCTGTCTCACGCACTAAAACCTCAGAATCAGCACAACTGCTTTAGCAGTGCCAAGGACAAATTAAAGAGGAAAAAGCAGCATAAAAGAATCTCTTCTAGTTTGTATCATAAGAAGTCTCTGAAACGATAAGTCACACTACCAAAATGCATATTAAATTTTTTAAAAAAAATACTGTGGCCTCAAAAGAATTACAGAAAATAAAGGACAATGGAATTCACTGGCCAATGAAGTCATTGCTGGAGATATCTGAACACGAGCACACAAACACAATTGCCTCGTGTTCATTTTGCCAGATTTGGAAGGGAAAGTCTTACGTTCTCAACTGTGAATAGTCTAAAATTAGCTCCATCCTTAGCCTTTGACACTGTCCACATGAGACTTTTTTCAACAGCAAGGTTAAACATGGAGAGACAGCCCAAAGAGTCACATTTTAAAAGCCTGCAAATCAGTCATATTCAAGCATAACTTTATAAAAATGCAGGAGGAGCAGTTCAGCAATTGGTTAAATGAAAAGTAGGCAGGCAGAATAAACAGCACGAGGGACATCTGTAGTGTTATGAGAAGAACTGACCTCTTTGAGGACTCGGGGCTTATATCTTGTTGCAAATAGCATTTTGCCTGCTGAAGCCCAGAGCACTTTGAGCTGGAGGTAACGCTTGCCAATGCCATCAGGGCTATGACATTTCATGCGGCAGACGACGGGGTTGAAGGGTCTATGTGCTCTGCAAAATAAAATTGGATATGATAATTCAACAAAATTACACCTTGCAGCCACCCAGCGCTATTAGGAGCTTTTGCACAAAAGCTGCTTGTCCAAAGAAGCTGGGACTGGTCTGGCTTATCCAATATTTATCAAAACAGCAATTCTGGCGAGTCCTATGTAAACAAGACATTATTCCTAGCCGATAATCCAAAAAAGTGAAGCGTGCCACGTACCAGAGAGCACCAGGGTTGTTGCTGTGAGCCACCCTCGGTATGGATGAGGTTCAGAAATAATACATGAGGGTTCCCAAACTGCCTTCAGGGGGGTCTCAGCAACTCACTGCTGAGAAAGGTTGGGCTTGACGGCAGGGAGCAAACCAAGCCCCCACTGCCCCACTCTACAGCAGAACCTGCTGCAATCTGCAAACTCTAGAGAAAGCTATTATTAAAATTAATTTAAAGTAGAAGTGTATTGAAAAATACTTCTAGGAGCTTGTGGAGACCTCCTAAATGACACTGGGAAAACTGAGATCCATATTTTTGTGACACCTGTGAGACAGAAAAGAAATCAGGGACCATCTCGCCGCGCTCAGGGTTTTCCATGCATCCAACACTGCCCTGGGAGACCCCAAGCAGCTCCAGCTGGTGATGGAATACGCCAGGAGGAGCTAAGAAATTATTCATCCAACTGAATGTTTTAACAAGGGAGATGGTGTTTTGGTTATGAAAACTATTTCTACCCATAGCCTTGGGATAAGAAGAGTTAAACACCCCAAGTCTACAGAGCAGCACAGGATTTTCCAATTCTTTGCTTTTTTTTTCCCCCCCTTTGAATGGGTTTGTTTGTTTCCCTTGGAGGCTAACAGTCACACACAATGGGCAGATTTTTCAATTAAGCCATTTCTTTCCACTTTTAGTCTTCAATGGAGCCCAGGTGCCAATTGTTTGCTGCTTGGTTCCTGCCTTCCCTTTCCTGCCTACAGTTTAACCCCTTTCTCTCATTCCTGCGTCTGGGGTGTCATTTGGTCAAAAACACTCCTAATGCAGATGGCTGATAAAGGATTACTAAATGGCTCGTTAATGGTATATCAGGTATGAGTGACGTTAAACAAGGCAGTATATGGACTTTCCATCTATGAATTTAGCAGCAGAAAGTCAAATATTAACTAGTCATTTGTCTTTCCTTTGAAGCCCTCTTCATAGCATATTTATTTATAAAGTGAAAACATTGTGCTTTTATTAAAAAAAACCAAGTCACCAGCAGCCAGCTTAGGCGAGGCTCTCTTCTGATTTGTTTAAGTGAGGCTAACAAAGACACTGTAAAATTTTTTCTTTTCAATCCTCCATCAACCCGTCGCTCACTGGGGAGGCAGCTCAGTGAGTTTTCGTGCACAGCTGCCATCCCGCGCTCGTCGAGAGCAACCTCGTCGACTTCCCCAGCCTCCGGAAAGCGTACATAAATGTTTCACACAGATCAGGGATTAAGTTAGGCCCGGGCTGGGGCTCAGGCTCAGTTGCAGTGTCACTGCTAGAGGTATTAAACCCTTCCATATATCAGATTGATTCTGGTTGTCATGTAGCCGCTGTGTTGCTGTCAACATGCTCCGTTGCGGCTTACCCTGACATCGTGATCAAGTGCTTGGGGTTCTGCCTCATGTATTAAACATCAAACCAGGCAAGCAGATAAAAATCCTCTCCCCGCCATGCGTTTCACCCGCACGTTGCTCTGCATCATCATTATCGGAGAAGGGGAAAAGATGTGGCCAGTTTTAACGCTGCAATATCAGAGCCGCATCTCAGTGAATAGCGCCTGAATCTCATCGCCTGCAGCTATCGGCCGTCACGCCAACGGGGCGATGTTAGTAGGGAAAGGCTGGGGAAAAGGGGGGAGAAAAGGGGGCTGAGTAAGGAAACACTGGAAGGACTGAGACTGTAGGACATGAGGATAAACCTAAAACTATAGTCTGAAGACCTGAAAGAGCAATTTTTAAGAACAAGAAATCCAACCTGGGATGAGGGACTGGCTCTCTTTCCAGATCACCACAGTACCAAAATCCATCAAAAAGCTGTCTGCCGAGACTGGATACTCCGTTCAGCCTTGTAGAGGGCCTCCTCCAACATCAGCCGTTGCTCCTCAAGGCCATGTACCGCTCAGCTCTGAGTGGTCCTTTCCTCAAAGATAAGGAAAAGGAGCATAAATACTCAAGTAAAACACGACTGAGCTGCTAAGAGAGACCATATTCTAGAGCAGCGGTGGTGTGGTGGAAGATAAGACATAGAGAGAGACAAAGATAATACATTTGGAGGAATTTATGCACAATATTTATATCTCAAGCAGCATTCGGAAGTGAAGATTTAGTGATTTATCATATCCCGATTCACTCCTCCCCTGCAAAAGTGATTGAGCGTGTCTCTGAACACACTATTTGCTAAAAGCCATCAACACCTAATGCTTCCCCCACAAACCCAAAACAGCTTCATCCTTGGCAAAAGCTGTCCCCTTGGGGCTTTCTGAAGAGCTGGGATTTAGGAGGCGGCCTTGCAGGGGAACAGAGTTTCAAGTATCAAAGGAGGGATTTAAAAATACATAAGGCTGTGGAACCTGATGGGACCTGGAAGAAATAGAAGGAGCAGGTGTCTCAGAAGGATCTTTGGCCAGCAAAGCCAGATAAGCCTCAAAATCCGTTAACGGAGGAGCTGGGAGTGCAGCCCAGCAGGAGATGCTGGTGACACAACCTCCTGCCCTGGGTGAGGGGGTCCCCAGAGATCCCAAAGGCACACGTCCCTGTGCCCAGCAGGCAGGATCTGACTGGGACCACAACCCCTTTCCTTGGGACCAAAACTGCCCTTTATTTTCCATGATTCATGCAGAAACATGGTATGTTTATGATTACTGCTCTGTAGCTAAACTTGGTTGAAATCAGCACTGGGCCCCAAAATTGAAGTGGGGAGGCTTGTATAGACAGATCGTTTTTCAAGACTCAGCTCCTGAGTCTCAAAGATGAAACTAAAAACCTGGCATACATATGCGTTCAGCGAGGATTATTGAATCAAGTGAAAGAACATTTCAGGGTTTTCTTCAGTTGATCATTTAGGAACTTATTTGTAATAAGCTTCCTTCCCAAGAGAAGTTTCAATTATATCTGTGCACAAAAAGGAGAAAAAAAAAAAATACAGTGCTAAGACAGCTCAGCACTGAGAGCAGCAACACGCAGGCTGAGCTTCTCCAGTTGCTGCTCAGCGAGAGACAGCTTTCTCCAGCAGAACAGCACCCCAGACATGGCTATCGCTGAGGGGGCGGGAAGTGAGGAAAAAAAGGTTTTAAATTGGAAAAAAGATTTGCAGAATGCCACTGAAGTTGTCGTGAGACCCTAAACTGGGTATTAACAATTTTTCAAGGACAAAGTTGTGACGTTTCCAATGACAACTGCAATCTCCCCCTTGCAAATTGACCCAGTAGATGCACATTGTGTCGCCCTGCAACGCAACTGTGTTGTAGGATGGGGCTCCTCACCCCCTTGGCAGGGTGACTGGAGAGCTGCTGGTGTCATCCAGGGACACGCTCCCACTGGGTCCTCCCTGGGAGCTCTAAGTGACAGGAATTGTTTCCCCTTACAGGAGCACTTTCAAGACTGCGTTTTGCATAATGAAATTAAAAAAACCCCACAACTCTGGCACCATAAGAACAAGGTAGATGCAGGTGAGAATTGCCCTCTGGCATTGCTTTCCATGCAGGTTTCAGGGTGGCTTTGGCTGACCTGTTTTGCCTTCAGGCTCCTGCCCGGTCCCAGACATTTACACAGCAGTAGTTTTTAATTACAGCATGTTACAACTGAGATTTAAGTAGCTTCTGTTGAATTTGTGAGCTTTTATTTATCCAGCACGATCAACCTGTGTAATCCACAGGCTTGGGAACAATCAGCAAAATGGTTCAGAAAAATATTAGGGGCTCCACTTCCCAATAACACTACTAGGACATCTGTGGGAACTGAACTGGTACCAGGGTATATCTAACCCAGTGTAAATTTAGATCATTATGTTCTCAAGCAAAAAAAANAAAAAAAAAAAAAAAAAAAGGGGGATGCAGAATAGCTTTGGATCTTCAGTGACCAATGTATTTCGGAAATAGGCTAACATATGTAGTCTTTCTGGAGACTCTACATCAACACATGGATTTGGAATCAATTTAATGCACAGTGCTTTATGCAATTATACCTACAGATGCCTAAGTGAGAATTTAAATTAGCATTAACTTGATAGCTTTTGCTAAAGGCAGACAAATGCGAATGGGCACTGGGCAGATTTTCCTGTAAAGCTCTGCCGATCGCCGTCAGTTCCTGAGGCACTGCTCCAAATGTAAACCCTCGTGATCTTTCAAGCGATTAGGTCCTCTCCAGCAAGAGCCTCTATGTCCAAGTGGACTCAGAAACAAGACCCCATCTCTGCAAAACTCGTCTCCACAGTGCAAAGTATCACCATTTAGTCATCAGAAGGAATGATGCTCAAACATAAGGACCCCACAGGTTCATAAGGATAATCCTTAGCCAGAAGTTCTTACAAGTCCATATATACTGGTCTGAGGACCTAGATGTTATATGCAAGCCAATGAAGAACGTTTTTGAATGAACTATTAACAGAAATCTGCGTGAAGATTCACCCATACCCTCCAGCAAAGCTTCTGAGAACCGCCAAACTCACTGCCGAGGCATTTCACAGTTGGTCTGTGCACAGGTTGAGTCTCAGGCACCTTGCGCTTACTGCATGTGGTTTGCTCCTGCCATACCTGCACCCAGAAGACAGGCTAACTACTGTTCTTCTGTCCAGAAGCCCTAAATAAGACAGCTCTAAATTAGCACAAGCATGTGCCTCCTCCTCATTTCAGTTTATAGCACACTTATGTTGGGATTTGGGAAGAGGATGTTCCACCTCATGAGTAGGACAAGAGAGACCAAAAAAGTCTCCTCAGACGTGCAGTTATAGAAGAATGACTGAAAAATGAGATCCGGCCTGTGCACCGACATTCCTTGCCCTCCCCACCAAGCCCTTCTCGAGTTTGAGTCAACCATAATAGAGCGATAGCGCTTCCCACCACCTATCCAGAAACCCATCTTACCTGTGCAGTTTAACTTCCCCTCTACCACTTTGCATTCAGGTTGCCTTTTATAAATTCCAATCCATAGGAGTGAAAACTTGAGTTGTCAAGCCACGTTGGAAAAGTACCATTGACAATGCAATTCAGGTATCAACGTCAGCAACCTTATCCACAGTTATTTGGTCGCAAGTTCTCAGCTATCCAGCTACATTTATTAGGAGATGCTCACCTTCACACCTAGGACCAGCTTAATTCGCCCAGAAAGCTTTTGAGAACTAGGAGGCTTTGAGGAGGTCCCTCAAAGCTGACACGACATTGTTGCAATCGTATATTTTCATATGCTTTCAAATTGCATGTGTGCTTATATTATTAGTGTCCAGGAGCTAGAAGAGAAAAGTGAAGTGTGCTCCTCTGCTCTGTACCAGAAAGGTTCCAGAAGAGCCTAAATTACTCTGGAAATGGCAAGACTCCAGATTTGAGGAGTACCGAACATGGTTCCAGCTATTCTAATACTGAGCACGGAGGTGAGCTGCAGCTTTACACGGTTTCCTCTGACATGACAAATCCTCAAGTAACACATGGGCAAGAGCAGGAGAACCAGTGTCTCATGGTTCTTCTGCATTGAACCACAACTCGTCACTTGCCTTTAATGCTTCTTGGATGGGCAACATCTGAAACCCGAGAGGATTAAAGGACTGCATAAAATGTCTCTTAAACACTGAGGTTTGCAGTCATGGCAGCATCAAAGCTGCCTATACCCCAAGAGCAACCTTTACTCTGTGATCTCAATAGACCACTGAACTTGTCAGCTACTCAGTCAAAGGGAATTTGTGATTTCTCCAAACCAAATAAGTAGCGTTTTTGTCCAACTGTGTTAACTACGGAAGACCGTGGGGGCAGAGAGGTTTTTACGCTGTCACTAATGAATGTGAGGAGGGCTGGCTTCCTGATGAGCCAGAAGAGTTGGCAGCAAATACACAGCATAAAAGTGATTCAGAAGCAGCCTGATACCCTAATTTTATGAAAAACCAAAGCCACAAGACACAATCAGCTGCAGTAGAGAAATTATCAGCTAGGGAGAGCACCATTTGTTCACTGCAGAAGCAGCGGCAGACTCGGATCCTTCCCTCCTGGAAGCAGGTGCGGGTAGAGCAAACGGAGATATCCGTGGGTGATGCACCTCTTGGGGCACCTCCCCGCTGGTGGGAAGGCAGACTGACATCGGAGGATTGCACATCGCCCATTAAGCAGCAGATTTCACTTTCCCCACTTCACTGCAAGGAAGCATCTTCTGATGAGTTGAAAAAAATCCCCAGCTGTGCATGTTGTCACCTTGGTAATCTGCCACTTGGAGCAGTTTCTCCCTTCAATAGCTCTCAGAATTGGCACTAAAAGGCTGATAAGTTCTTGAAACACCTGGGAAACATTTCTGGACCTCTCATCTGTCTAAGGAAAGACATGTCTAGATGAGCATGCACCACTGCTCCTGTAATCAGGAGGCTGAATTTCCTTGTTGGCACGGATAGGATAAAGAGGCACAATTGCTTTGTATGAAAAACAAGTTGTGGATGATTTTTAAAGGAGTGATTTTAAGACAAGCCTTACTGCTGTCTCCAGAGAGGGGACAGAGGGGATTCCCTCCTTTGCTAGGGTCACCTGCGGGACCCTCTTCAGTGTGGGTGGGTCAGGCTGTGGCTCCTGCACTCCTGCAGAGGAGAAATTCAAGCAGCAATAGCGCAGCTACGTGTCCTTCAGTGAGACTCTCATTGCAGGGCATGAAAGCTCACATCCTGAAATGCACAGCAGTAAATGCTCAAGCTCACCAAAAAGCTTCATGACTCTTCATTTTTTTTTCCCCCGTAAATGAATAACATGACCTTAGAGCGCTGCTGCTGCTGTTTGGTTTTCTTTTTTTCGGTTGTTTGAACAACAGAGGAACAGCTTTTGAGATTTTATTGTTGTCTTTCATTACAAGAATTTGTGCGCTGAATATTTAGGACATGCTCTCTGAAAGAAAAAAAAAAATCCTGTTATTAAAGCAGCTTATGGGCAGACACACGATGTCTCAGCACTGCTCCGTACAAGTAGTCCCGAGATGCATCGACGCTCCGGGACTTGCTATGCTGCCATCCACCACTGCGGCTTCTTCTAGGCGCTGGAGTGGCCGAGTTCTAAATCTTAGCACGGTTTGGTTTTGCAGCTACACGGTGAGTTTCTAATTCAGATTACGCTGTGACCGGGAAGGGGGGATGATGCTGGCTGGGCAGCGTCAGGGAGACAGATGCTTGTCGCGGGAAGGTGCTGCAGTGGTTGGCTGGATGGGAAAGCTTTGCTCAGACCCTGAGAGGCTGCAGGACAGAAGTGACTCGATTTCCTTAACACTGGCATTGCGTGACAGCACAAGCAATAGCTCACTTCAGTGCTCCACCAGCTTAAACTAGTTTTCCTGAATATTTCATTATCTCCATTATTAAATTCACAGGTAGGAAAGCATTAACAGTGAAATGGACTTTTACCTGTTGACCCTGATCCTAACTCAACCTCGTCTTTTTGCTTTGCTCTGTCCTTCAGCCCACCTCACCCTCTGTAAGGTGACTTGCTTAAGGACATATTCCTATAGCAGGAGAAACCGAGGATCCTGAAGGCAGAGAAAGCCTCACACGACAGTACTTCAGCTAAGACAAATCAAAACTCTTCCTCAAGTTCAGGAGGGTTTGTAACCGAGATGTCAGTGCCATGGGGTCTATTGCTGGCTAGAAGGAGATACGTGACCGCAAAGCAACTCCTGGAAACTCCAGCTAGTTTAAAAAGCAGACAAGCCTGTTCCTTTGTAATTACAATTAATTACAAGAAGATACTTTTCTAAGAGTTACACTACATCTGTGGCCAACAGGTCTCCCAAGTAACAAGCCACCAACCTCAGCTTAACCTTTGCCACCTGAATATGAAGTCCCTGGTCTCAGCTAGATGTCCCAGACCTCTTCAGCTTCCACCGCAGCTCACCCTCAGGAGCTGGACAAGAAGCTTGGTCTGAAAGGCTCTTGCTACCAGAATATTGCTGTTTGCTCATGTTCCTGCTGTTGACCAGGTCTGTAACCAAAAGCAACCACCAACCGACATGCTGTAGCTGCAACTGCAAAATGTGCTGACTCCACTGGAGGAAAGCAGTCAGCCAGAACTTGCACAGAAAGGACATCTATACATTGAACTCTTATACAGCTTATAAATCAGGACTGCAAAAACCCATGATCAAAACCCAGGTCTGTCGATCATAGACAACAATTTAGATTTTTTTAAAAAATTATTACTGTAATAGAAATGTGTAAAAGAAAAGTTTAAAAGTTCAGGAATCTAATAATCAAACTAATTTAGGCTCAGTGCACAAAATACTAATTTGTAACAGTAAAGCAGAAAAGCTTGATTTGACTTGATAAGATTCTTTGACATTTCCTTTAATTATAATGGTATTGTAGTTAATAGAGTGGAAAAAAAATAAGGTAATACAATCATTTCTGTACTGGATGTGCTGTCAAGGCTGTAACAAAAACCAAACAAGGCGCAATAGCCTGGAGCGACCCAGCTGCTGCTCAGCATCTGCTGACAGCATTGCCCCGGGTGCTCAGCCTTCGCATGCACCCTATGGATCTTTAGGCTCCAACAGCTACTTGTGCGCATTAAAACATTTCTTGTGTATTTATCCAAGGTGAAAGAGCGGCCAAAATGGAACAGGCCAAATAAATGCAATGGATGAGATGGGAAAAGTTCAGAGCATCAAACACCACACGGTCTGAAAAACCTTGTCTGAGAGTCCCCAGCCTCACTCTTAGCCCAGTTTGTATCTATTCAAATTAAGGATTTTATGCTCAGTCTTCACGTATACTCATTCTTACCTGTTGTCTGCCTAGCTCTCCTCTTTCGGAACCATTTGAGGCTTTTCTATGCGTTTGTCAGCCAAAGTGGGCACTACATGGAGCCTGCAGCAGAAGTGACAAAAGAGGCTGGAGCTCGCTAGCACCGCTCCCCAGTTCCTTGCGGAGATTCTGTTTTCCACAGCTGTCCCCTACTGACAGCACCTGAAATGCGCTTCGGGCTTACCACAACTCTCAGGGAGCCTTATCTGGAGTGACACGAAGCAGAGAGAAGCTGAGGATGACCAGAAAATAGCAATGAAGTCCATGGACAATTTGCCAGCCCGCAAATGGTGCAAGATCCCATGGTATTTAAAAAAAAGCACGAGCAACTTCACCTAACCCGGATTAAGTTAAAAAAAACCCAAACCTCTTCTTCAGCTATCTCCCTTCCATTTTTTGGCACCGTGTTTGCAGCTGTGGGAATCCCGTTGTGCTTAGCAGCCCAGCGGACAGCAAGGCGAAGGCTACCTCTGGCTCTGCCACCCCGCTGGGGGACCCTCCGGGCTCTGCACCTCTGCTTGTCCCCTCTAAAACGGGAAGGGCTGTACCGGGCTCTTTGTCACGTGCAGCGAGAGCAACGCTGAGGAACTGACTACCTGTCTGTATCCAGACTCCCACTGGTTTTATTCCATTGAGCAGCTGCTTATCAAGAACTGGGAGACATTCATTTTGACACTTAGGTTTCCAGGTATTCAAGACAAACTTCTCTTCATTTCTTAAACTCTCATTTCCTGAAACTTTTCATGGCTATTTTAAATCAATTAAAGCACATCCTGATTTGACAGACGGCTTAACGTCGCTTGGGAGATTGAATTGAAACAAAATCCACTACTTCCATTTGGTTTATCTCAGAAATGTCTGTGGCAGTTAAGGAAGAGTTACACTCCTGTCAATAAATGCTCAAATAAAACCTCCTGCTATTCAAAGGGTGCCAGACCGGGCTGTAATAGAGGACAAACNAAAAAAGTAAAAAAAAAAAAAAAAAAAAAAAAAAAAAAGAAAAAGGAAAGCGTTCCACACTGAGCTGCAAGCCGCATTTTTCTATTTGCTGCATTCCCCCGGTTAGCTCCACCAGCCGTGCTGCATGTAAGGAGAGCCGATATACACAGACTTTGAGGAAGACGAAATGAAAAAGCAATTTGCAAGGGGTGGTGTTGCTGATGCTCTCCTGGAGTCAGCCCTGAAGGTTGGGGACTGCTGACCAGTGCGTTAGCGCTCTAACATCACGGCGCACAATTAAACCCCAAAGTAACTCACCCTGCAATTATAAAAATGAAAGCCCAGAACCCTGACTGCTGATTCGGGTCTGCTCTCTTGGATACCCTTCATTTCTTTTTGACATAGACCCCTAAGGAGCGGGGGACGGCAGTCCGGCGGTGTGAGGCAGCAGGTGAAGCTGCCCCAGACTGAAGCACGCAGGGCTTCGCTCTTTGACGCCTAGCTCCCCTCCCAGCCTACGTGGTTTTTTCCTATGATGCACAGTACCCCTTTACTGGAAAACATTTTTTGCCTTCTTTTATTGAAGTGGAAACCCAAGGGAATTTTGCGAGGGGGGGGGGGGGGGG
>RSEF01000003.1:14308506-14324781 GCA_003993805.1 Himantopus leucocephalus
GGGGGGGGGGGGGGGGGGGGAAGTGTTTCACCGCTGGTTTTAGAAGCCCGCAAGCCTGGTGTGACCTTCGCCTCCCGTACGCTGGTGTGAGTTATCCAACCTGTCACAGGAGCTGGAGGCTGCGGCACAGCCCTGCCTCGGCCCCTAATGAAAGGAGACCTCACGTCTGTGTACGTGGCACAGAAAAGCTCAAAAAAACCTTTGGGGGAAAAAAAAAAAAAAAGAGAAAAAGGCAGAGGGCAAGATATGTACAACAGGCGCTACCTGCGAGCGGGATCAGAGCTCCCACTCCTCCTCCTTCGGAAAAGCTCTCCTCAAAAGGTGAAAATCATGTTTCTATATTTAACTCGCTCGCTGAGTGGAAAGTATGCCCCTGACCCAGCCTTATTTACCCAGGACATCCTATTGAGGGAGGTTTTTAATCCAAACACAGTGCTGAAAATAGGCTGGATGATTAAAATCCTGACATGGCACCCCATTTGTGTCTCTAAAGGTTGAGTGCAATTTTCTGCATGTCATAATTGCTCTGTCTAACCCTTTCTGCCTTCTGCAGAGCATTTGCTCTTTCTCCTCTGGCCTCAGCTTTCTAAATAAAGCTTTTTATTGATTCTGGACTTTCTGTTCACTCCAGATGAGCATCACTAAGGCAGAGAAATCGGTCAGCGGTGTTTTTCCCCCTGCTATATTTTTTGCAGTTTTCATTAAATATGCTGTAAGTACAAGATGGAAACGTAAGACTCGCTGCCTCACACACAACGCCGGTACCTCTGGTCTGATCCAAACAAACACGGACACCAAGAAATGGGTCCGGGCAGCTTCCTGCTCAGTGGAAAATTATTCATCTTTAGAATAAAAACCAAGCCAGTGTCTAAGGTTTGCTGGGTCTACAGCCAAAGCTCAGCCCTCCCGAACGGCAGCTATTGGTAAGACACTGTTGTGGGTTTAAGGTTTAAAATCATTGCTGATGCCGTCACCTGGTGCTGTCCCGATACAGGACACGATTGTCCACCTCCATATGTCAGACTGCCCTCCCTTGGGCTAGCTACCCTGCACTCCCTAGTGACATCTTTGACCAAAGTCCTCGTGGTTATTGTAAAATACCACACTACGCAGATCTACAAACACGTGCGGTATCTCTGACAAGGTCTCGCTAGTTTTAGGCACTTTTTGCTCTTTCCAGCCAGGGTGCACCCTTGGGACCAAGCCCACCCCACTGCAGCAGCTCAGTCTGAGCTCTAAAGGGCAAAGGGGTCTCTGTGACCTCCATTCCTGTAGTTACGTCACCCAGAAGAGACCTTGCTGGCAGGTGACCAGGCCAGGATGGAGTGCCAACCTCAGCTACGAGATTCCTTGTTTACAGGTGTTTATGTCACAGCCTTGATGTTATTAAATGGGGTTTCTTGTCCATAAGTAGTAATAGTACGCCTTGACCTGACTGTGCCCAAGAGCAGCTTTGCTTTACAAGATAGGCTTTCTGCTTGCCAGTGTGCCTCCAGATCCGTTATAACAAATTTCACATACGTTTTTATAGCCACACAGGTCACTGTTACGTGGTTCAGGCTTATTTTCATTGGGAGCATCTGTGCTACTCATGGGACAACTTTGGCTCCCAAGTTAGACTTTCTAGCTTGTCTGCTTCAGAGCTACTTGCTTTTCACATACCCTTCTCCCCACAACCAAAATCTGAAGGACGGGATCTCAGTAAGCACCTGTTTACAGAGAGATTTGGGAATTCGTGTGCAGTTGATTTGTCACTAGTGAACAAACAAGGCACTAGGTCTGTTTCTATCAGCAGGATTTAGTTTAAGAGACTGCTCTGGGAGGACAGAGAGCTCATAGCTGGCGCAAGGCAGAAAGAACTCTGCAGATCCTTACCAAAACCAAAAGCAGATACCTTCCAAAGGCTTTAAGAACTGAAGCTGTTTAAGCATCCATATAGCCCTACATACCAATCTCTAACAAAGCTGAAAGCAGGTGCCTTGGGAAAATTATAAGACTAGAGTAACCATATAGCTGGGCTTCTTCCAAATAATCCTCCAGCCTCCAACTATTTGGTGTTTATGGAGTCCACGAGAGGGCATTTCTGCTTCTTGTGCTGGAAAGAGCCATGAGCGCCATCTCTGCCCACCCTCAGCACGTTGCCATGCAGACAAAGGTAGGTTTTGTGCCTCCCCAGCGTGACTGAGGAGGAATAAGCAAGACCTGGCCAGGGCAGTGGAACCAGGGAACAGCTGAAGAGGGGGCTGTGTATCCTTCAGGAATTGTAGGCTCCAGGCAAGCTGGGCTGCACCGATGTTTGAATGGAAACACTAATTATAACCCCCTAAAGCATTGCATGACTGAGCGGTAGTGGTCAGCGTTGGTACAGCTTTATCTCACAGACTGATGCCCTTGAAAGACAACTGCCTGAATAAGCTTCATTTCTGCACTTGATGAGCTAGGATTTCGCATGCACAGCCAGGATACGCCTTGTTGATCAAAGCGCACAAAACAGAGATGGGTTTTGCATCTTCATCGTCCATTTTCATCCTCCGTAATTTGGGTTTTTGCAGGTGTAGCCAGGATATTCCCTTCCCTTTGGCATCTGTGAAGAAGTACCTTCATCCAAAAAGGACTCTGAGCTCTTTTTTTCCTCCTCTTCCTTTAAATCATAGAATTGTCTAGGTTGGAAGCGACCTTTAAGATCATCGAGTCCAACCATTTTTCCTCAGTGAAGGACAGGGTCTCTCTGTCAGTGGGACCATCGCAGCAGAAATGAACAAAACACCTGACAGGCACATTGACGCAAGACCCGAGATGTACCACAGCAACTGGGCTGGCAAATTGCTACTACCTCCACATTAAAAGAGTGCTTTTAGCTTTCGTATTAGAACATCATAAAAGCTTTGCTTTATCATCTGAGTAATTAAAATACATGAAGCACAGAAACTAACTGACAAACAGCCAAATAAAACCTCTCAGCCAGTAACCGAGCTCAGGAGCAAGCAGTTTCTTACACGAACCCGCAAAGCCCAAAGCCCAGAAGCATCCCACCGCTGTCGCCCAGGAGGGTCACCTTCGCAGCCAGGGCTTTGCAGCCTTAATATCGCACCATCAGCAAGAGCTGGATTTGTTGAAAGGTGAAAAGCAGTGCTGCGACTTCGTGTGATGAGGGGATCAAGTTATCTCATCTTCCCTCAGCAGGAAGGGCCCAGCAATTGTCACTATATGGCAAAGAACACCCTCAAGATGTGCTGACGGTTTTGACCATCTGTGCGAAACCATTCCAAGCACCAAATGAAGAGATTTTTTTTTTCTTTAATTGCAAGTTTAAGTGAATGCCATTTACCAGCTTTCTTCCAGCGTTGCACTGCTTTCAGTCATGGCACCGCCCAAGGAATTACAACACTGCAAATATTTGCTGAGTTTAACTAGTTTTTACATAATTATTTAATTTCTTCACAGAAAAAAAAAAAACAACCCTTTACTGGGAGTGCTGATAGTGCCTAAAATTAAGCTTTTATAGGAGCAGTTCAACATCCTTCCAAAACCCAGTCTTTTGGACTCAGCTTTGTGTCAATAATAGAGACATTTCTATCTGTTAGCAACACGCTTTCCTCTTCCTTTCTGGTTAAAGCCGGGAAAGGATTTTTTTTCCTCCTCCCTCTCCGCAGCAGCTTTATCTTCAAGTAAAGTAAATAAGCATCACTGAGCAATGGCAGAAAGGATTCATTATACATGCTGGCCTCTCATTTCAGCCTAGCATCCCTTTCCCCGTGCAGCCCTAACGTGCAAATAGTTGCGTTCTGCAAAAAGCACCGGGAGACCTTGAATTAGCACACCGTGAAAGGCAGGATTAGGAGGCAGTCATTAACAATAGCTGCATGCCCCGAAAGCCTCTCATTTAATGGAGTGGTAAGAGATTATTTACACTGTAACATTAAGAATCCTGATATCCGAATGTCTCATCAGCTTAAGATGTGCCCTTTAATTCCTGTTACCTTGCTGAAACCTCATGTCAAACCTGCATGGACTCTGCTTGCATCAAAAATGAATCACTTCTAGCTGCTGGAAGCCGATTTTTCCTGACCAGATTTATGTATCCGGGTAATGGGGTGTAATAGAAAGGTGGTTAGGATTCTCACGTCAGCTTAGATGGAAGGATTAGCACTTTAAAAGAGCAGATTAATCTTTGTGAGACCCAAAAACCACCTCAACTCCTGCCACAGGAACCGCTGTTTCTGGAAATCACCTGCTGCACCTAAATGACTTCTTTTAACATGTATAAAACTAAAGTGACTTAATTTGTGGAACTAAAACCTGTTAAAAGAAACGGACGTGCAGTACGACTCAGACACGGACCCATAGATCATCTCCACAAAACCGCAGACCTTGTGCTTAATTAGGCGTTGAGAACATGAAGCCATGTACAAGACACACTCTGGTGCCTTTCAGAAATACTGAAGCAATTTTTGTGGCTGGGTATTGCCCAGATGAGATGTACCAAAGCATCGCCTCCCCATCCACCAGGACACGGAGAACTGACTCACTTGACCCTATGTCAAGCAGTTTTATTTCTTAAATGCATTAGTAATTTCATTAACTTTGATGTTTTGGGGATTATTTTTTTTTTTTACCCAGTCTAAAGCTAAGAAGAGCTTATGGAGAAGATAATTACTCCCTGCTCATACAGGACAAATAGGCCAAAGGGGACCTTTCTGATCCTCTTGTCTGATCTCTTGCCATCTCCCAACAAGGTCTGAGCAGTCTGCAGTAAATAAAGGCTGATCTTAAACTAAAAGTGTCTGACTCTAACAAGACAGGACCTTGACAAGGGGTCACCTCCTTTCTGGTATGGATGTCCCAGGAATGGGAGTCAATGCCAGACAAGCAATGTGTACGTTTTTTAATTTTTTTTTTTAATGTTAGTAGGCTTGAAAGGCCAACATTCAATATGTATCAAGTCCAGCTTCATTGCTTCAATTTTCTTTTTTTAATTATTATTTTAAAGTAAATCCCAGCTAGAATCAAATGGCTACAGGAAGGCAGGATCAACAGGGGCCAAGGCCAGACTGTTGATGGAGCTGCAGCAGTTGTAGCTGAGAGCAGATGACTCTGCTATTTTGAGTACAATCTGGCACATACCTTTCTGTCCCATCCAATCCAGTGTTTTTCTCCCTGTACTAGTTTCCCAGACCAACTCAGTGCATGACAGCCAGTTTCTATATTGCTTTCCCCCTTCAGCTCTCTTCTTTTGGCACCACATCTCGCCTCCTTGCCTCTGATCTCAAAGCTGCCTCCTGTCTTCAGTGTTGTTCCCTCAACCCCTATTCATGTCCCAGGCTGGGATTTTTTTTTTTAATTATTTTATTATTTTTTTTAATTATTTTTTGTCATGCAGTGCCTCTCTCCAGCCAACCCTTGTTTGCTGGTGGCATTGCTTCCCCTTGCAGGGAGCCGACTGCCACCCAGGGAGCTCTGAAGCCACCAGAGTTATCCCCTGCTCTTATTTCCCAGTGTCAAGCTCAGAAGTAACGTTGCAACAAATACAAGTATCAAACAAACTTTCTGGATATCTTTTGCTTCTTAGGTTACAGCACATTTGGTCAGATAAAGAATGACTTTTTGTCTGCTAAATTAAAACACAAAACAGACCAAAGGGCTAAACATTAGCACTTTATAAATAATGCCAAAACTGTCTTACAACAGGAAGATTTTAGTGTTCAGGACACGGAGGGCTCAGAATTCCTGGTAATAACAGCTTCTTTATTATTATAGCTGCATCTTTTTTTTTTTTCTTTTGACTAAAATATATGCAAACTGAAATAGAAAGATAGAATACCAGGTTGCAAGGGACCTCAAGGATCATCTGGTCCAACCTTTCTTGGCAAAAGCACGGTCTAGACAAGATTGCCCAGCACCCTGTCCAGCTGAATCTTAGAAGTGTCCCATGTTGGGGAATCCCCCACTTCCCTGGGGAGAGTATTCCAATGGCCCATCATTCTCATTGTGAAAAATTTTCCTCTCGTCCAACTGGAATCTCCCCAGGAGTAACTTGTACCCATTACCCCTTGTCTTTTCTATGTGACTCCTTGTAAAAAGGGAGTCTCCATCATCTTTGTAGCCACCCTGTAAATACTGGAACATGGTGATAAGGTCTCCCCTAAAGCCTTCTTTTCTCAGGGCTGAACAAACCCAGTTCTCTCAGCCTTTCCTCCTGTGACGGACTTCCCAGTCCTTGGATCATCTTTGCGGCCTTTTCTGGACCCTCTCCACCCTGTACATATCTATCTGCATAGTGGGGACCAAAACTGAACAAAGTATTCCAGGTGTGGCCTGACAAGCACTGAGTAGAGTGGGACGATGACTTCTTTATCTCTGCTGGTGATGCCTTCCAAAGTGTCCACTTCCCCACTCAGTTTGGTGTCATCAAACTTTGTCATGGTGCACTTGACCCCATCACCCCGATCACTTACGAAGTTATTAAACAGCGTTGGGCCCAATACCGATCCCTGGGGGACCCCACTTGTGACAGGTTGCCAGTTTGAAAAGGAGCTATTTACCACCACCTTCTGGGTGCAGCCTGTCAGCCAGTTCCCCACCCACCGCACAGACCGCTCAGCTAGGCCATAACACATCAGTTTCTCTAGGAAGAGGCTGTGGGGAATAAATACAGAAAAAAAAGGAAGATAAATACAGAAAAACTGTACTCCTCTTCAGTGAATTATTTGCTAAATCGTATCAGGTGGCCAAGCCCGCACTCAGATAGATTGCTCCAGCCCTGACCCTGAAGCGTGCTCATGTTAGGAATTGCGGATAATTCAATGATTCTTTGTGCTGGCTCAGCTCAAGGCTTCTCTTGAGCAAAGAGTTCAGCGCTATGAAATTTGCATCCCAATAAAATAGCCCTATGACATAAATAACGCCCATTTACTTTTGGCTGGAAGCAACACGTTCATTAATCTCTGCACCTCCGGATGGGCTTGGTCTGGCTCACCACAGAGGAAAGGTCACTGCTTCGTCAGCTTTGTGCCTCAGCCTCCTCTCATTAAGTGTCCATCTAGATGCCGCATACTTTGCTTGTTAAGAAGCAAGGATTTTTAGGATTACCTTCATATTTGCCAGACCAAACAGCCCGAGAGACACAGGACTCAAGAAATGGGACCAGTGTGCATCCCCAGAGCATAATGCAGCCAACCAGTTCCGTTTAGTTAGGCATCAAGTGGCAGCCAATACAAGATCTTTTTTTAAGGTCTGGTGAGTACTGGCTGTTATTTTAGGGTTGGGTGAAGGAAGGACAAAGCGGTACTTGGTTGTCTGACCTGGCTAGAGCAAACCTGCCTCATTGGGTACCATCTTGGGGGCTCTGAATCAGTTTCCCCATCACCCCCTAGGCTAGAAATTCAGCTACAAACAGCAAGATCTGAAGAGGGAGAAGAAGGGTCTGAAAAGAGACCAGAAAGAAAACACTGGGAAAGATACATCCTCATTATCAGCTAAAGCACACGCATGAGTTATCCCAGCAACTGATTTCTGTAAAGCAGCTGGCCAAGGAGAGATATCAGTAGGCTGGCACCCTTGTTATTCCTGGATCATTCCCTGCTTTTCAACCAAATGCTAGCTCATCTCCCCGACCCAGCAGAGAAAGGTCATTTACGGACTCTGCTGTTACATACTTCTGAGAGCTATCTCAGCTGCTTTGTGCCATCCCAAGTCTGCCCAAAGTGACAGGTGTGCTATTTTTGGGAGCACTAGGCTTTATAGTCAGTTAGGAACTGCAAAGCCCACCCATTCCTTGCAAGCTTGAGTTGCAAGAGCAGCCCCAAGGTAGTATTGTAGAAATATGCCCCACCTGCCTACATTTCTACCCATACAACAAGCACTAGGGATCCCAAGGCAACACAGATGTACCAGTGATATTTATAGCTTTCTACCTCATAAGAAATGAGAAGTCAACAAGACGTGTTCTAGAAATAGCTATTTCAAACCTAAAGAAAAAATATACTGTCCAAAATAAAACATTACATACATTTTTCTTCCTCCCAAGAGGAAAAGCATGGGAGAAGGTAACACGTGAGAGGCACGAGTCACGTTGCCAGCAGTAAAGAAGGACAGTTGATACCTCAGATGATTACATTTCTCTTGTCACCAGATATGTTCAGCAGAGATGAAAAATTCATTTCATGATGAAAATCCTTTGTCAAGCTCTCTCCCTTGCGGAGTAAGGGCTATAACCCAATCTGCTTAGCACAGCGCACGCCTTTAAAGTGACCACAGGAGATAGCCCTTGATGCGAGTGATAGCGTGCAAGCAGAATAACACACAAGCTGCGTTGTTCCAATTAACTTCTGCTTGCCCCTGGTTAAGATTCATTTTTTATTTTCTATCAAATGGATAAAGCCGAGCCTTCAGAAATGCAACCTTCCCACCATGCACATCCCATTACACTGTCACCAGTGGCACAGGCAATACCAGGAAAGCCAAGATTTAAGAAACAAGCTGGAGAACAATTCAGATTGGCTTCAACAGTTATTACTGTTAGACCTGGGTGTTCACCCCCAAGCTTTGTGGTCTTTTCTTTCTGCTCTATATCTGCTGCAGATTCTCCCGGTTCAGGGTAATTTGGCATTCACAAAACACCAACTTCACAAATTTGCTGCTGGCAGGTAGAAACACGCTTTGCTTTGCAGCTGTTCACTGTATGTCTACTAAAGCATTCAGAAGCCATGCGGGTAGGAGAAGCATGAAAAACTACATTTCACCCTTTCTCTAATTACTGCAGTGGGCCAAATCCACAGCAGGTGCAAAAAAGGCACAATAGATCCTCCACCTTGTTCCACTACCTGCTTTGCACTGTAGTCACTCAATTCAGCCAAAACCTTAATGAACATGTTATTTTAGGTTGCCCATGTGAATTCTCCACATTTAAACAATCAAACAAATTGAGATTTTTATCCTAATGACCATCCAAGAGGGCTTCCAGCTTCCCCATTGCCTTCTGCACTCAGCCTGATCTAGACTTCGTTACCACTCAGGGCAGCTAATCAATATGAGCCCCCCTCCTTTCTCAGGTATATTGAAGCAAAGATGCAGGAGTGCTGGATGCCCCATCCGCACCCTTCCCCTCCTCTCCACAACCACCCTCCCGGCCCAACACGATCACAGAGGCAGTTTACTGAGGCTCCTGTTACACAGGAGAAGGTGCTCAGGGGTAGAACTGACACTGCGTGTTTTTTTTTTTATTGCGCTGTGGTAAGTCCAATGTGCTGAGGGTGAGGAGAGGAGAAAGCAAGCACTTACCCAGACATTTACAGCGTGCTGGAGCCTTTCCTCTCTCCAGCACGTCACACTTCTCCAAGGCTGCCATATCCCCAAGGTAGCATTGAAGTAGAAAAGGTCACATGAGAAGCTGGCAACGAAACGGGCAAGCAACTCTTTATAACTGAGCCTGAGGGCCCCTTGGGAAACTCCCCTCCACGGCAGCAAGTGATGCTCCTCCAGGACCATGCTGCTGGTAGGCTTCGCAGGGAGGGCTAGGAAGCCTGAGCTCTCCCGTGGTGTTAGCTGGGGCAGGCCCTCATCTTCACCTTCCCCACCCTCCCAGAGACAGGGCTGGGCCCTTAGCTCTAGGGCTGCGTTCAGAAACTATGAAACATTTTGAAGGGTAGCTGGAGACGATGCAGAAAGGAACAGCAAAGACTTCCTCTGCAGTTTTCTTGGAAGTAAGCAGCACAGGAGAGAGGATACCCCATACCATCCAGCTCTACTGCTGGAGGAGCATTTATATCCCCTCTCCCCACATTCATCATCAGCATCACCTGGGCAAGCTAAATCCCCCGCCTGGAGGCAGGTGAGGACTGTGCCATACCCAGCAGCAGCACGAACCCAGCCTGCATCATTTTACACAGGAGGTGTGTCCAGATCTCCACAGAGAATGAATTTTAGCAGTAGAAAACAGCAATTACCAAATGACTATTTTATGTTTAAACTAAGGCTGATGGTGCCCGGGAGGAAGGTGACTCAGATGCATCTATACTTTCCTCCTCAGAGCTCATGCTTGCGTCATCCTGCGTCACCCATCAAACCGGCTCTGCTTTGCTACTGCAGAAACCTGTTTTTCATGTCCTTATTTCCTGCCTGATGGTTTCTTGCGTAGGTGGCAGCAGAAAGTCTATGGCACAACATTGTAGGGCCTGTCTGATGAGAGATGATTTCATTTGTGTTTGAACTGGTATTTGTTACACTGCGGAGATGGGTAGTTTTATCCCTCTGGTTTAGCCTGAATGGCTTTTTTTCAGCTCACATTCCAAAATGATTGAAGAAAACAGCTCTAAGGCATTTCTAAAATAAAAAGAATATGTCAGCAACTTAACAGCAGCTCTAAGTTCATGCCTTATGTTTCCAAAGGGTGAAACCTCTGTGTCAAACCCTTAAGGCTACCCCGGGCTCATCACTTGGGCTTCCTGCATTTCTCACCGTCCCTCAGAAACATACTACGAAAGTATAATTCACCCACCAAACCCAAATTTGTCTCCGTCCTAGTTGCTGCATCATCCTCCAGGTCAATTTTCTCAAAATGAAATTCAAGTAGAAAGCCCTTTAGGAAATGCTCTGCAGCCCCTCCTTCCCCAAAGGCCCAATCTGCTTTAATTAGGAACAAAACACAAGATTTGGATGCAGCTAGTGAGACTCTCATTTCAGAAGGGCCATAACCGGTCTGATAAAGACATACCACTTTCAATCAGGCTACTGGGACTTAGAAAGATATTTGAAATCTGTCGACATACAATTCTAGTAGAAGAAAATAAAATGTTGTTAGACATGTCTGCTCTCAAAATCAGCTTTGCTTGGATCCATCTGGCCTGCAACGCGGGCTTCTGCTTTTCTCTTCACTGCGCTCTGCTCAGGATCAACCCAAATCCAGTGAATCTAAATTCCCATAAGGCAAAGTGCAGCTGAGGGACATCAAATGCAGTCTTCCCAAAGTGGCTGCCGATGCCCCTGCTTCCAGGTGAAACTTCAGGCAGGAGGCAGCAGTTTCCTCAGTGGGTTTTTGTGTCCTCTCTGTGATGCCGTGCAGGTGATGGCATGCGTGATACTCCCTTTTGGCAGTCGATCCCAAGGCAGGGCTGCGGTGAGGACATGGTGAAGCTCTCTCCTCCTTGTACTAATACCCGGGCTGGCAGTGATGAGACGGTGACCTCGGCGAGCTGATGTTGTGTTTGCCATCATGTCATCTGCGGCTCGGAGCCGGTCTAGGCAGCACCACGAGAAAAGCTAACGCAGCCTTGCTCTGCTTGTAGACTTAATGATACAATACTTTATACACAGCAGGAAGCTTTGGCTAAGAAGTCAGCACTGCAAAAGCCTGGGGGAACAGGTTCACGCTGACAGATACCCAGGCTTAAGGCTCACTCTCTAATAGGATTAGCACACAGGCATTTGTTTCCCTGGCCCAATTAGAAACCCCCATTGTGAGGTTTTTAGCAGCCTTCAGAGAGCTTCAGTCAAAACCAAAGAGTGTCCGGCCTCCCAGTCTCACTTCGTACCACCTCCCATTATGGTTAAATGCAAAACATTAAGAATAAAAATCACTCCTTGCCTCTCTTCAGTGAATCTGTCCCGCAGGAGACAGTCTGAGACTGAGAGGAGGAACCCTCTGGTCTCAGAAGTTTTGGAGAAGGTTTGTACACCTACAAAAAAACCTCCTTTTCTAACTCTGAAATTGAAGCTATCAGAATCACACAAAAGGTTTCCTTTTGTTTGCCTTTTCCTCAGTTTGGCTCATTTCTAACATTAATGGGTTCTTAAATTTAGCATGGTTGGAAAGGATATGTCCCACCAGCAGCCCAGGCCATCCTCAGGAATTGCTGGTGGGCCCTTCTCAGCCAAGTGCAAGGGCACCAACCACCCACGGACACTGTTATGATGGGCCGATGGGGTCTTCTGCTTTTTGGGGTTTGATCGTTTTTGGTTTTTTCCCTAGACCCTCCCAACTTTTCCACATTTCCAAAAGGCTTTTTGCCAAGCCTTGCTGACATCTCCTTCCGTATGGCACTGTCTTCTGCCTCTCCTCTTTTTGTAACTAAACTACGCAAAACTCACATGGACGTAATTACGCTTCTCAACGCTTCCAGCAAGTGTGGTAAACACTGGCCAAAGGATGCAGAAGTTTTTAAGGAGCATCTGACAGGCAGAAAGGCAGGACAACCTTATACAAAAAGCCAATTGTTTTCTTTCAGGAAATAAGACTAAAAAGTGTCTATTTTTTCTAACATATGTATTAAACGCTACCATGCTGACGAGAACAAAGTCCATCCTGCCCTGCCCTGAATGCTGGGGCTCCGGGAAAGAGCCAATGAAGTTGTTTTTTTAACTTCAAAGGATATGGATAGACAAAAAAAAATAATTCTAAACTCTGTTAATTCGTGCTGTAGGTAGACAGATGTATAACAATATAATCGTCAGATTAGCCCAGCACATTGCAAGCAGCAGTATGGGTATTTTCCTTGCTAATTGCATCATTAGCTAATCCGCCTTCAAAGTTAAAGGACGCGTGATCAAATTACTACTCTAATAATCAGTGATGTGATCTTTTTCCAGCTCTGCAGAACAGGTCTCTTGCCCTTTTTTTTTGCCTCTGCTTCCCCATCTACAGAGGTGATAATTTTCTTTTTCTTTTTTTTCTAAGAAACAGGAGGTTAACCTCAGGAAAACGACACTTTTTTTTTGATGGAAGGTAGGGAATCAGAACAAAATATTTGTGGGTATTAAGTAAGGGAAACTTCAAGACATACGTGCCATTTTTCTTCTTCATCCAAAGGACAATGAATCCTCAGCTCCTTTTTTTTAAAGTTTATAAATAGAGTTTGGAAGTGCATTGAGCGTGAGGGGAGTCATCATTCTAATATTGCTCTGCAGTGCCAAGCTAACGTGCTGGTAAATTAAAACCCCTTTTATCGGTACAGGGGAGGGATCTGCCAGTGAGTTATCTCCCATCCGCTTTGTAGGACAGATTACAGATAGAAAAGGGCAGCCCGCCAGGGAGGATGGCTCTTGCTCTTTAAAATTGTAAGCGACATGTCACCAATGTTTCTTTTTTCCCATTTGCTCTAAATTTCGAGGTAGCTTCTTGACCTCATTAGAAGACTCCAAGGCTGATGGGACTGATCTCGGTAGAAAATTGAACTGGATCCAGGGAATATTCAATCAAAACAATACAATCACAGAAAAGCCCATCATGCAGTTAAAAATGAAGATAACTCAGCTGCTAGCATTTGGCTGTGAGAAAGCCAGCAGTGTTGCAATGATGCAGCCGTTACTTACTGCAGGCTGCTTTTGGGAGCGCTGAGAGATCAGGGATTCATTTTCCCTTTTTCATCCACGTGACTTCTCCTCCTGGGTAACACCAGCCGTTGCTCCCGAGGCACGCGCATGTGAGCTATGCAGCAAGTTCAGCCTAAGGGCCTGAAGAAGGGAGCAGCGAGGAGCCCGCACAACGAGGGAGCGGGGCAGCAAGAGCAGGGGAGCCAACGCAGTCAGTGCCAAAGGGGTGCAGCTAAGCCACTTCTTCCTTTTTCAGCATCTTACCTGCCCGCTACGCCCATGAAATGGTCCAGCAACATGCAAGCTGGAATCAACCCCAGTTGGTCTGGGTTAGTGCCATCGTAATAGCTCTCTGAGTTGCCCCAGGAGGAGGTCCCATGCCAAGCCTTAATCCAGCAGCCAGGATTAAGGCCTTTTCCTCCCCAAAAATTCGGAAAGCAACAAGGCAGTGAGATTTTTCCTGTGGTTTATCCTTCAAACTTGTTCAGGACCAACCTGCCTTTCTCATGCTGCATATGGACAGAGGAGTTTGCAGCATACAAATTCCCCATGGGCCATCCTTATCTCCAAGAACACATCTGTGCTGAACGTGCCCAGGGCCTGAGCACTGTCTGGGCATCATCCAATGCTGGTTTTGTGCTAAGCACACTCCCCGGCATGGATTTGGCTTGTGCCAACTCACTCTCGGACTGTGGTCAGACATGGGTAAGACTGCCCTGGTTGAGGGCTGAAGAGGTCTCAGCTGTACGGACACAGTTTTGGGTCACACCGCTTGCCCTCAGGGCTAGTGAGCAGCACTGGCCTGCTGTATTTACTGGTGTAGCTGTACTCCTAGGCCAAGGCAAAAGCTGTTTAAAATGTCAAACAGGCTAATTAATGCAGGTTTTCAGAAGTACTGAGTGCTCATTGCTCCGGAGAAAATGGGTGAGAACTTCAACTGCTCAGTGCCTCTATAAACTGGGCATCTAAACACTTGCGTGGCTGCTATCAACACCGAAGGCATCTCCCAAGCGTATCGTGAACTCACAAAGCTGGTTTAACCCTTCTTTCAGTGAAGCAATGGCAGAGAGTGGGATGGGCTCAGAACTGAGGGGTGCTTGGCAGCGTCAGGAACCAGCTCTTTTAGAGCTGACCGTCTCCTGAGGGCACAACGCAGCTACTGCAGCGCCACAGCAGAGAAAACCCCACAGCAGTGCACCGGTCAGTGGGAAAAGCAGGGACAATTTGTCACGAAAAGCCTTCTTTGTTGTGTCACTCACCTGTGCCGAAGTGGATACAGAGCAGCAAGGGAGTAAACACAGAACAAGTCATTAAGAGATCGTGAAAACACCAGTGCCTGTTCCGTGGCTCTCGCCAGCTGAGCCCTCTGAAGTACAGACTCTCATCTCTGGGAATTTTTTCAGACTACTGTTTTATTTCCCCTCCACCACCAGTAGCAATAAGCACAGATGAACTAGTAGAGCCTGTACAGGCCCCTATTAACCAGCTGGTCCCCATGGGAAGTTTCCAGTTCCAACGTCTGCTTTTAGGGTTCTCGCACAAACAGTCTTGATACTGCAAACCGATAAAGACCTATTTCTTGGAAAATGCCTCCCCGCTTCCCCCTTGGTGCCCAACCTCTTACTTGTTGTAGTTCATGCAGAAAATTATTTGCCTCGGGTCTATTCAGGCCACCTGAAGAGTCCCAGCTTCTTCGCTCATTGAGCACCATGGCTGGGATGGGTGTCTGCCTTGGAGGGGCCGACGCCACTGCAGCATGAACTATATTTGGCAGCCTGTGCTGTGCTGCTCCCAAAGCAGTGACACGTTTCCATCCACCACTGCTCAAAAGTTAAAAGCTTGTCATAACATGTCAGGTGGCAACGCTGAAATGCAAGTATGATGAGACAACTTTCAGTCCACCACAGGCAGCCTGCTCTGGATGCTGAAGAGATGGAGGGTCGGCATTTGAGCTACTGAAAAAAGGCTTCGTCTGCTTATGGCAGAATCTCTGCCCCCCTTCTTCCTAGGGGAATGCACGAGAGAAAGGAAGCCAGTTGGAAATCTGTGGAAATGGTCATTTTAAAACCTGTAACCATTCCTTTTGTTAGAAACTTAAAACATTTCTGCAAGCTTCAGAGTTGAGTGAACAGCAGGACAGGATTTCCATCAGTATTCCTTAAACAAAAAAAGAAAAAGAAAAGAAACCCTGAACTCCTCAGTCCAGGAAAAAAGCAATTTGCCAACTGCTAGTGCTAGGCCAGAACATGGGGCAATGGTATTTCCCACTCCCAAAATAATGTGGCCCAAACCCAGATCCCTTCATATTTGGGAAAGTTTGAAGCTAACCTACAAATTATTCATAGAATCATAGAATTGTTTAGGTTGGAAAAGACCTTTAAGATCATCGAGTCCAACCGCTAACCTAACACTGCCAGGTCCACCACTAAACCATGTCCCTAAGCACCACATCTATGCATCTTTTAAATACCTCCAGGGATGGTGACTCAACCACTTCCCTGGGCAGCCTGTTCTAATGCTGTGAAGTTTTTCCAAATATCCAATCTAAACCTCCCTGGGGGCAACTTGAGTCCATTTCCTCTTGTCCTACCGGCTGTTACTTGGAAGAAGAGACAGACCCCCACCTCGCTACAACCTCCATTCAGGTAGCTGTAGAGAGTGATAAGGTCTCCCCTCAGCCTCCTTTTCTCCAGGCTAAACAACCCCCGTTTCCTCAGCCGCTCCTCGTAAGACTTGTTCTCTAGACCCTTCATCAGCTTTGTTGCCCTTCTCTGGACAGGCTCCAGCACCTCAATGTCTTTCTTGTAGTGAGGGGCCCAGAACTGAACACAATACTTGAGGTGTGGTGTCACTAGTGCTGAGTACAGCTGAGTACAGCTGATCGCTTTCCTAGTCCTGCTGGCCACCCTATTTCTGGCCAGGATGCAGGCCACCTGGGCATACTGCTGGCTCATGTTCAGCCGGCTGTCG
>RSEF01000003.1:14324881-14364312 GCA_003993805.1 Himantopus leucocephalus
TCCTTCTGGCCCTTCTTGTAGATGGGCATCACATTTGCTAACTTCCAGTGAACTGGGATCTCCCCGGTTAGCCAGGATTGCTGATAAATGATGGAAAGTGGTTTGGTGAGCACTTCCGCCAACTCCCTCAGTACCCTCAGGTGGATCTCATCTGGCCCCATAGAATTGTGTATGTCTAAGTGGCATAGCAGGTCACTAACCATTTCCGCTTGGATTACAGGGTCTTCATTCTGCTCCTTGTCCCTGTCTTCCACCTCAAGGGGCTGGGTACCCAGAGAATAACTGGTCTGAGGCAAAGAAAGCATTAAGTACCTCAGCCTTTTCCTCATCCTTTGTCACTATGTTTCCCCCTACATCCAACAGAGGAGGGAGATTCTCCTCAGCACTCCTTTTGTTGCACACTGGTTACAAACAACAACATTGCTTTTGAATTGTAGCCCCTGGGGTTTCTCCATAGGATGGCCAATTGCATAAAAGAGAGCAAGGTAGCTGGCTATGGACATTACAGCAAAAGGTAAAGGAAGTCTTAAAAGGAGAACCAAGGCGGATGCACCTTTAGCTATAGCACCTTTGCTGACACTTTCCCCTTCACAGCCTTTCCAGGGCAGTGCTCATGTCCTGAGGGAGATGTTGGTGTGCGTCAAGCCTGAGGTGAATGAGGACCCTGTCCACGGCTCGCTTCTGTATGATGCTTTGCCTGTGATCTTGGGTGACATGGTGCTTTCAGTTATTCTCTGACAGGGGAAAAAAAAGAAAAAGGTAAATAAAGAAAATACTACAGTGTTAAATGCATTGCAGATCAAGAATTGCTTCAGTAGCACAGCCCAATATGTGCCCTCAGTAGATTATCCCAGTTTCATATCCTTTAGGCAACTTGTCTACATATCAGCACTGGCAAGGAAAAACCCTGTCAAAAGCGCTTTTTTCTATCTTTATCCTCTGAGTGTCCAACTCTCTTTTCCTAAATCGCTACAGTCTGGAGCTCAAATTACCATTTCTGACCAGTGCAGAAACAAATGATGAAATATTCATGAGTTGTTCATACTTTTCATCTTACAGAAGCAACAGCCAGCACTAAATTTGCATGATCTAACCAAAGACGACATTTCAAGAAAAAAGCACTTTATAGAGCGATATTCAAAAAATTTTATATATTGAGGTAAAACCAGCAAGTTTCTGCCCTTATTTGTGCAGAGTCACACGTTGTTTGAAGAGAATCCCACTAAATTTTCTGAGGATGTGTAAATGTGTCATCGGGGCCACAGGAAATAAAGCAGGGTTAAAACACTGAACAAAACTGTGTTGAAGTTAACAAGCCCAAGGTTCATAAACCTTGCGATAGAAGCTTGCAGAAACCTTTCAAGGCTCATCCAATAAAGCCCTGTGGTACTTTGTTCTTCGCCCCCCCTCCCCGCCCCAAATCTCCATCTGTCTGAGCCAGCATCAGCAGGAAATTTTGCATGGAAGCTTGCCAGATAAAATAGCTACTTCATCTGGCTTTCAACTGCCATTAGTTTTAGAGAGTTCTTCAAGGAATACGTTAAAAATCTCTATTATTTTTAAACTATGTCCTAAGTTAGAGATGGGCCATGTCTTGTCTCGATGTACTTGGTACCTGTCTTACAAAAAAGGTAATTAATGTGTGCCGTAATATAATATGCGCAATTATTTTCCATCTGCATTCTGCCCTCTTTACCTCGTCCTATACTGAAAGCTAAAAATGTTCCTGCTTCCCGGCAACGCTCAAAAGTTCTTTAATTTAATTAAATCCATCTCATTCCCCTCTGAATTGCCCCAAACCTTCCAGATACAGCTGTCTCCCAAGACTAGATGGAATTGGCCCTCAACCTTTGGCATGGGTTAGACTTTGATATCCGTGTTCACTTGCTGACACAAAGAGGAGTTCGTCACCATGAGGTGAGGTGACAATTGACCTCAGCCACCTGGTACTTTATTTTGCAAATAGCCTCTTTGAAATCTCTTCCTTCCCACAGCACGGTACAGGTGACATAATGTGCCCTTAAATGCTTCCAAAAAAAGTTCACTTAAATTTGGCACCTTGTAGATTTATTTTCATAAGGATAGAGAAATCTGGTGATATTGCAGCATTTTTTGCAAGCTCTTCTTTTCCTTGAATAAGGTAGAAACAATCATGAGCATATGAGCAGCATGCTCAAAACACAGCATCTCTCTGCTTCTGCCAGAAGCTCACCTGTGGCTCTTCCACCTTGGCCTCCACCATGCGTTGTTTGCAACCAGTACCCCAGATCCCAGAATGTAAATCTCTCTTTAATAGGCAAAGATGTTCACAAACACTCTCTAGTGAAATTACATGCCATTTACCAGGTATTCTTGGGATCAAAACTCATTTAGTGTGTCACTAACAGCCTTCAGAATAACGAGACCTCCTCAAACAAGGTTTGGCTGTGTGGGTCAAGGTGCATTTTTTAATTGTTGAGTTTTTTAGGAGATTTTGGCAGGCTCCTCTAGAGTGTCTTGGTAGTTCAGGTGAAGTTACAAGGATCTGTGCTGTATTACTGGAGTAGATCCCATGCAGAAGAGTTTCAAAAGTGAAAGAAACTTAATGCTCACATGGTGAAATGTCTCATAACCCTATTTGTTACTATCTGCTCCTCTGGTCACGTATGGAGATAGGCTACATAGGTCCTTTTCTAAACAGCCTTTGTGAGGAGCCCTACATAGCTAGAGGAGCCCTAAAGGGAATTTCAGCAATAGCCATGCAGCAGCTGCACCCAGAGGAGCTTACTGAAGAGCTCAGCACCCCTCCACGAGCCGCGGGATGCGAAGGGCTTCCGTGGAGGGACCATTGGCCAAGTTACTCTAACACAGATTGTCCCCTCTCTGCAGCGTTATTCACAGCCCGTCCAGGGGACAGCGTGTCAGGGTCACGCTAACAGCGGAGCAGAGGTACTGGCCCCTCAAAGAGAGGAGGGTGCTGTCCTCCTGTCATAGGCCTGCCTATAAATAACTGAATTTTCACTGCTTTCTAAAACGCACTTAAGCATTTTATCGTGACAAGGACACACAGAATTGCGGGAAATTTGCAGACAAATGCAGGAAAATAAAATTTGTCATTTCTGGGGTTTACCAAACTTGACAGCATCTCCTTAAATTCGTAGAGCAATCATTTTCAGAGCAATGAATTTTAACTGGTGTTCTTTCCCTATTAATACAGCGGAGACAATTCTTTCCATTTTTGTAATAGTTGGGATATGTCATTTTTGATCTACATTTTAATAATTAGTAGAATATCATTTCAAATGAAAAGTGCCAAGGAGGGTATTTATGTGATACTGTTCTGCCTCGGGCATTAATGAAGTATGATACTATGCAGCAGGGAGAGTTGTGTTATGTGTAATGATACAAATTGAATGTAAGTAATATAATTATTTGTGGTGTAACGCAACTGCTGCACAAATAGTGTTCCTGACAGTAAATACCGTTGTTATGATAGGAAGGTACTGCTAATGCCACTAAGCATTACAATCAATTCTTGATAACGTCACGTGAACCAGGCTAATAAATTGGGAATTATATGCCTCCTGCACATTTCTGCCTATGTGAGCCAGGACTTGTTTGCTAATAGAGTAACAAATAATCCTGCTGGAAAAATAGTCAACAAAGCTGGAAGTCAACAAATCAAAAAAAATTCCAAACGTAGCACCTGCCGTGGAGGAAAATGAGTTTGGCAGCGTTGCTTAATATGCAAGAATGACACACAAGGTATGTTAAAAAAATAAATCACGTTTTGCAACGATGGCTGCAAAGCAGAAGCCTTGCCCCAGCCCCAACGGTGGTAACAAACCCCCAGAAACAAGATGGAGCCTCGCTGCCCCCCAGGAGCATCCTGAGCCCTCATCCCTGCTGAAAGCCCAGTGGCGTGGAAAGCAGAGCAGCTTTGGCTATCATGTGCAACGCGGCGTGCAGCGTGAGGCCCGGGGGCTTCGGTCCTGCTGCTCGGCGCGCTCGCCAGCTGCACCTCTGCAAAATACAGCACTTCTGTCAGCGTGAGCAAGGGGTGCCCCACGCACCTCTGCCCGGACCACAACATCCCGCGGGAGGGAAGAGGGAGAGCAGGTTGCCTCCGCTTTGCTGGAAAGCAGAACTTCCAACCCCCCAGACACGAGATGGTTCAGCAGGTCTGGAAAAGACTGTGAAACGCGAGTCACCGGACTGGAAAAACAGAAGAGAAATTATTCAGAGAAGTTGTGCAAGCTCCCAAAGAAACTGCTGGTGCTCCCTCCAAAGGGAGTGTTAGCGGCGTTCCTGCGATAGACTTAGAGGAGGGATGAGGGCTAACATAAACCTCGCCATTTGCTAAAGGAGAAATTGGAGAAATCACTCAAACGAGGCAGGGATTAAGCTGGGACTGAGCTCTACTGAGAGAGCGCAAGGAACTTTAGATTACAATGATGGAGAGGAGGAGAAGATTAAAACTCAGGGCTGAGTGAGTAATGCACAACAAATGTATTCAAATGAATCTCTTCCATCGAGGCACTTCCAGGGCTCCCATCACCTCGCAATCTTTAATGCACTTACTCTGCTGGAAGGAAGGCAGTGCTGCTATTTCTGTCTTTTGCTTGGGGAATGCAAACACAGGGAGATTAAGCGTCTTCCTCAAGGTGACCCAAAATACCTGTTCCAGAACAGGAGAATTTCAGGTCTCAGCGTAGCCAGATCATCACTCCCACCCGCCTGTGAACAGCAGGTACGTTTAGGGGAGGCATTTGCTCCTCAGGTTTTTCCTCCAGCTTGTAATTTTGGACTGCAGATCTCTGGCCTGGGACACATGACTGGACAGCCCACAGCCCTGACTTCCCCAGGCTCCTCTTCTCTGCTCACCCATAAGCTTCTGCTGAAGGTATCAGGAATTTCTTTCGGGGCACGAAGAGGCGGAGGATGAGGGTGACACATTTGGGCTGGCGTGTTTGCAACTTCTTTAATGACCGCAGCAGGAGATGCAAATGGTAGAGCTGCCTGCAGTAATGACAGAGCTGAGACTGTGCTGTGGGAGGGAGAGAGATACTGGGGGACTTGCCTGACAACTTGATTTGCAATTAAGTTGACTCCATTTGAATCCCACACAGATGCATAGATCTTGTCACTGCAGAGCCAGATCTTCAGCCGTCAGGGTCTGTGGTTAATATAAGCTTCTGGGGAGCCTCTTCCTTGTGCCTTCTGAGCTCGAGCTGGAAAAAACTTGTGAAATAGCTCCTGTGGCTATTTAATTTTAGTATAAGTGAATTTGCCCAGAGCTACTGGAAATTACACTGCTACTCTTTCCCCTGCTACCAGACAGTCCATTAGAATTCAGGAGTTTGCTATAGAAAAATACATCATTGATGGTAGACAAGAGACAAAATTAATTTTTAGGCTTGCAGAAGCGGTGCACAGTTTGTCCCCAGTGTTCACACCGATGCCCTAGTAGGAACGGCGAGCTTTCATCCCCTGCCAGAGCAGTGCAAAACAACAAATGAAGTGTCCAGGCAGCAACAGTCTGAAGCCAGCCAGGGGAACAGCCCAGCCATTTGATTACAAGCCTCCTCCTCCTTCATCTTGTGGCTACTCCTGTTTATCGTTGCCCACTGGTCCAGCTCCAAGCAGGAGGATGAGTTGCTGCTGCACGGCTGGCAAAGTTGCTTTCCAGGGAGAAGGAGACGCGGCGCTGGCTGCTTTTGAGCAGAAGACAGCTTGGAGCCCAGGTCCTGGTGAGCGAGTGATTCCTGGGCCTGATCCAGCAAAGGTCATCTTCAGCTTGGCACGTTCAGAAAAGTGAGCCCTGCTCTCAGCAGATACCTGCAGGCTCTTGCTTTCAAACAGGCGGGAGTGATAAAACGTGCGCAGTTTAGTTTCACGGCCCCAGCTCTCGCAAGAGGTGCATGAAATTTTTATTTTTTATTTAATTAAAAGATATAATCAGGAATAGTTCATAGGGCTCGGCATTTTGTAGCCAGCTGTCTGTGGCTTCCCACTCAGCCTGGCAGCTTCTCTCCTTTGCTCTTCAGAAGCACCTTCCTCTGGCCCTCAGCCCGGAGCTTGCTCAGCCATCTGCCCCCATCCCTTTGGCCTCGCTGAGTGCCATCCAGGTGCCCATTCTTTTCTCTTTAATGGAAAGCAAGTCGGATGCCCTTAGGTGCTTTTCAAGATCTTGCTGTGTCTGTGCAGGGTGAATGTGAACATGGGGGAGATGGAGACCCACCGATGGAGCAGCTTGCAGGACCTCCTCTGTGCCCTGCTGCAGACGGCAGGGATTTCTCACCACCCAATGCAGGCTGATGGGGGCTTGGAAGAAAAAAAAAAAAAATTATGCTCCTGGGGGAAAAAGTCTTGGTTCTGCATGCAATACTAGGAATAGCGGTGTCCCCAAGGCTGGCAGCAATTTTTACCCCATCGATATTTTGCCTGGGCTTTCACACACCTGTCCAGCTGCCAAAACACATTTTCTGTTGTTGCCTCATTTGCAAAAGGTTTTCCATTCCTCTTTCTCTCTTCTTCACACCAGGCCATTTGCCCCTAGCTCTGCTCCCAGACACGCCACCCCCCAGTTTTTTCCCCAGGCTGCAAGGGGTTAGCTGCAAGGCAGCTTGCTTTCAACGCCTGCCGTGAAATGCTCCACTCAACATATCTAGAAAACTTCATTGAATGCTCTCAAGCCCACCCCACCCCTCTGCCCCCGACTTCTGTTGGGCACCGCAGGGCGGCTGCAGGGCTGAGCCCAGCCAGCAAGAGGCGAGCGGGACTGCTGCCATTGCTTCTCCTGGGAGCGTGTTTTAATCCAGAGCCAAATCCCTTTAGTGGTCTCGCTCTGGACCCAATACCAAACTCTATTACAGTCCAGAGAAGTGTTTTCATCTATTTCAGTAGGCGATGGATGAGGTCACATCACTTCATTAATGGAGGTGCAGGGTGGCTGGTTAATCTTTGTCCCCATCCCCGACTTGAGCTGCTTTAGCATCTGCTGCCATCCATCCCACCCTCAGCTCCACATCAACGGGGCTGTGTCCGACTGTGAGACACCACCATCATCCCACCGCCCTACGTGTGTTCACAGCCACATGTCCTCCTTTCCCAAGCGGTCCCTTGCAGCAGCCTCTCTGCACAGGCGCACGGATCATCGAATCCCCCTTCCCACTGCAATCAGCGCCAGTGGCCAAGTGAACGTGTTAGTAACTAATTTATATGGGCATGATTTACATGCTTAATTAGCTTTGCTTTTAATTGCAGTATTCACAAGGCAGAATATTTTACCACAAAGTGCTACGCCTAGAGCCTGTTTGATTAACTACAGAAAGGAAAGCGTTCAGTAGCATAAAACTGAACCACCAGAAAGTCAATACATATTAAAGGATTTGAAGGGCTTCCCCCCCCCCCCCCCCCCCCCCNNCTCCCCCCCCCCCCCCCCCAACTAAACACATTTTACAAACAGCAGGGAAGACGAAATCCTGAATTCAGTGCTAGTTATGACTTTTTTTTTTCTTGCTACTCTGCTGCAAACCAATCTCGGGGTCTTGNCTATTTTTTTTTTTTTTTTTTTTTTCAGCGGAGGATAAATATGTGATGCAGAGCCTGGACTTTTTCCTCAGTCTAACTTATTTCCCCTATATCAAACTTTGAAAAAGGGCCAAACTGGAGGCGTGTAACCCCTTGGCAAGGACTCTGTCCTCACACGAGCAGTCCCAGGGGCTCGTTATACTCAGGGAAATAAAGGTAAAACCTGCGCTGTTTGCAGCAGCTCCCTCAAAAAAACCCATTGCATCATAAAAATGAAGAAAGCTTGCGTGGCGTTTTCAGAAGAAACCTGGAGTAGCTGTATGTACGAGCACCATCTGTTGGCTGCGTTACTGCTTACAGGGTGCAAACTGCATCCCATTTCCAACAAAATTGCCGCTCCGTTGCACGACACGAGGGACAGTCCCAGCTTTAGGGAGCGTTTTCTGGACAATCAGCCAGGCAGAGGTCAGCAGGGATCGCCAAATAATCCAGCAATTTGCCCAAAGTCACCCAGGCTCTAGAAGGGGAACTTGGTGGCTTTCTACCTGGGGTTGCCATCCTGATGCCCTCTAGACCAGCCTGCCAGCTGCTACAATTAAGGATGCTCCATCACTGCCCTTTTCCTACACAAATAATACATTTTGGCCTCAGCAGCCTGAGAAAATTAATTCAGCCAAGGTTTTGGGAGCATTCGGGGTGTTTGGCTGCTACTCTTGTTTGATCATTTTAAAAACAAAGAGCTACAAATCCGCAGCAATTTACAATCTGACTTTCCAATTAAGGATTTGATGTGTTTTTGTGCCTTTTAAGTGACAATATTTGTTAGGCCGTTTGTTCAGTGCATTGTCTGTATGTGCAGTTACACAGGAATTGGTTTAATTAAGGTTAATTGGTGCATAATTAGAGCTGCTGCCAACACAAAAGAATGGCTGCAGACCAGGGAGAAAGTCGATTTCTATCCAGCTCCAAAGGACAAATAGCATAAAGCGGAGATTACAGCTCAGTGGTAAAAACCTAAACTGCTTCGTATTTTAGCTCTAATTTTTGTAAAACAACAGGTCTATCTGCTTGGCACTGTTCTCCCCAGAGCGGAGAGTCCTGTCCCAGTCAGTGAAGCATTTTTAATGGTGAAAGGTGTTTGTGCTAGAAAATCTTTGCAGCTGGATACTCTCCTTTGCCGGTACAGGGGAACGGTGCAGGGTGCAATTCAGGAAAGTGAAGTGGAGGAAAAGGCTGGGGGGAGGGAAGATTCTTTGAAAAAGAAGTTGTGATTTATTGCACAATAAACTCACCTGGGATCGCTGGTCTGGCACAAACCCGGTGGGAGCAGCGCTCCAGCCTTGGCCACGAGGGTCCCAGGTGATGCCACCAGTGTTTGAAGGACATCTACGGGGCGTTTCTGGCATTGGTGACTTGTTTCTGCAAGAGTCCGGGGAGATGATCACCACAAAGCATTTCTTATGTTATTTGTCACCGTCCCTCCCCAAGGGCACCCCATTTTTTAGTACCAAAAGCAAAGCCAAAGCAGAAGTGCCCGGGTGCAAACTTGGCTGCTGCCTGAGTCCTGGCTCCACCTGCAGCTCTCCAAGCTGAGGGCTCCCAGTTATCCCAGTCCAGGGGTGCTGGGAGAAACCTCCCTCTCTCCCTCGAGGGGAGGGTGGCTGGGACAGGGGTTCTGGACCACCATGCAGCCTCCTGCCCCAGCTGCTGCCATGGGCATGCAGCCCCGGCAGCCTTCCCAGATGGCAAGCCTTGCTCCAGCGGTGTGCGGGGCCAGGCTGAAGGACTGATTTCTAAATAACGAAGGAAAATGAGAAGAGGAGAGTGAAAGATTATAAGATGAGAATGAATAGACTGGAAACCAGGTGAAAATCCCACTAGGCAGCAAATAGAGACTGACCACTCTGGTCCTATGCAGGTATGCGCTCCTTTGAAAGACCCAGAGACAGCAAATTAGAGGGAGGGAAGGGATTTCCCCCAACTTGCAGGGGCAGCTACTTTCTCTCAGTTTTTATTTTAGCACTAACAGGACCTTGCATCTGCTAAGAGAAAAATGATCCTGCTTCTGCCAAGCAAGGAATTGCAGGGCTCTACCGAAAAGGCAATCTCCTCCTCCGCTCCTCTTGCCCAAAGAGTTTCCACAAGAAAAAGTCTCCAACCCCTCTGGATAAAATACTATAAGCCCTCCAGTCCCCATTGCATACAAATTCCTCCTCGTTACCATGGTGAAAGAAGCAGCAGAGGCTCTGCCAGCCAGATCAGCATCATCAATCCCCCCTCCACCCCGATGCACACACTCCTCAGAAGACAGCAAAATGGTCAGCAAGAAAGATCGGAGAGAAAAAAACCCCCGTTCTTGGCACAGTTCCTCCATATGTCACCCTGTCCACAGCAGCTCTCAAGAGCCAGGATGGTCTTGAGGGTGAGCAGCATTTGCAGCCGCATCAGGCACTATTAGAGGCAAGTTATGCTCTTATTATTATTTTGAGGAAAGCCAGGGAAATAGCTGTATATATTACAGAAAGCTCCAGAGAGCCCTGCCAGGCTGAGTGGTGATGCGTGCTGGAAATGAGGTCAGTCCCTCGCAGCCTGGTGTTCCCACACTCCCCCCTCACCAGAAAAACCCATTTTCAAAGCGGCTCTTGTCGATTGTATGGGGGCGAAAAGTTTAGAAACAGTAGAGCAGTTTTCCTAGCCCAAGTGGCTGAAGTTTCTTGATACACAAAATTTCTTTTTTGCCCTCATCGGAAAGCCTCCCTCTTTTTGCCTCAGTCACACTAAGGCACGATGGCTGGTCACGCCAGACCTGCCCCTCAGCCGGTGCAGCCCCTGTGAAGGCCCGGGCACTTCTTTGAAGAAGAAATACATAATCCTGTAGTTTTAGCCCTGCAGGTTGGCGCTTGTTGGCCTAAACCACTCTTCACTTTGTTTCTGGCGCTGCCGCCAAGGGCACGACGAGGGCATGAAACCAGGTGGTTCAGCACTGAAGGCAACGGGGCTCTTTCGGTGCCTGATAACAAACTCACAATTAAATACCTTGCTTAAACTGAGCCATTATCACAGAGCGCCTGCAGCTCCATGGTGCTTGCAGTGGGATCCCCTCTCCCTAATTTAGCTGTCTGGGAATTAGGTGCCCAGTCCAAGATCCCTCTGTCGTCCCTGGAAGACACCGGGACTACCCGAGGGCAATTCCTCCTTCCTGAGACGAACATCTCAGCCCGGAGCGCTGCCTGCTAAAGCAGCCACGTAACCTGCTGTAAGTGACGCAGGTTCCACCCCAGCTGTCTGATCTGTCTGACTTCAATGAGTCATGCCCCTATGCAAAGCTATACATACCGTAGCATTCCGTATTAACCCCCTGATGTACATCAAAGTCCAAAGGCAAAGCCATTTTCAGACCAGTCCAAAGGACTTAAACTTAAAAAAATAATAAATTATGAATTAAAAATGAGCAAGGGCACAGGGGAAAGAATTATAAGCCCGAGACAGAGTTAGTAGCACTGTACAGGTGGTTTCAGGTTGCTAAGCTGCAGGGAACAATTAAGGAGAAACTTCCAAGGGGCATAGTAATGAAATCATGGTGCCACAGAAATCAAAGGGCTCCGTACATGCACGAACAGGAAAAGTAGCTTCACTCAAGCTGTAGGTAACACAATAAAAATGTAAATAAGCAAATAAGCCTTCGCTATTGCACAAGTGTAGTAACAACCACTGAATTTGTGCATTTTATCTTTGTACTGTGATTTTCTGGATTAACCCTCTCCTTTTAAACTCCAAGCCGTTCCCTTGACCGTGGAGTTGCAAAGTGCTGGCACCAAAGTCTCAGGAAAAGACCGTGAGAGCACGCCGGCCGGGTCTGGGGCACAGGCAATGTGGTTCGGTATGAGCCACGGAGAACATCAGGTTGGTAGATTGAATTCACCAAACCAAGAGCACAGCCATCCAAACTGCTCAGCCCGTCCCCAAATGGCCTTCCAAACGGCCTGACGATGGAGAGGATTTATGATTTCCACGGTATTGCTGTAAGAAACTACTTAACATCCTGGCAAGTGAGGGATAAGCTTGTTTCTCTGGCGAGGACCAGGGAAAGTCAGGTATAGCAGCTTCCCAGAGGTGGGAAAAAGCTTTAAGTAAAGATGATAAAAGTGAAATTAGCTGTTTCTGAAGAGTTTCCTACATAGGGGCCAAATAACAAACTGGTATAAGTCAGCACAGCTCCACTGATGAACTGGCTGGTTCCAGGCAGAGTCTGAACCCAAAAAGGAGTGGAAGTCCCCTCCATCCATAATTTAAAGCAACGTAATACTTTGAACTTCTTTCAAACACAATATACCTTATCCTGGAGAAGGAAGGGCACCTCAGGAGTCTCATGTGATGTGGGATCCTCACAGTAAGGTTGCCAGCCATTTTGCTACTACTACTGTTGTTATTAATTTCAGGATCCAATGGACAACACAGCTGTGCAGATCACCTCCCCCCCCGAAGACCAGCCTACCTTTGCTATGACCTTAGTGGCTCTTGAATGCAGTCATGGATTATCATCATCAGTACTTTAGAAGGTATGAGTGTGACTATTCCTGTCAATAAAAGTTTTTACCACCTCATTGTGCCCAAAGGGGTACATCTCCTCCTCTTGGTTCAAGAAAGCAATAGTTGTCCCAGGGGTGCATGTCCCCGCTGAGAGATTGCGGAGACCATCCTAGCATTTGAAGGAATGGGAATTTGCTGCCTCTACATTCATGAGGACCTTCATGCCAGACTAGGACGAACATCCAGACTGACCTTTGTTTCCATGCTTTGCACCTTCTGGATTGTTTCTCCCCTCCCCACAAAGCTGCCGAAGAGAGCAGCACTGCGCAGCAAAATCGTGCTGCGTTCAGCGGGCTAGTGGTTGCCAAGTGCTTGCTATTCTCTGCGCACTTGCATTAGATGCAATTTTTCAACTGACATTTTGCACTGATTCACTTTCTGGGTGAGTATTGGTATTTAATGTACTCTGTTGACCGAACTCCATCCCAAGCATGTTTCTTAGCAAAGATTTTTGTTCTCAGACTCAGGTTCACAACTGAGTAAGTAATCCCTGGCTGGTTGCGAAGTCTGTTTGTTGATCCAGAGCATCCTCTTTAAATGTTTCTGATGTACTGGTCATCCTGTTTATTGATTCTAGTCAATAATATACTCCTAGCAAATTTCTAAATATAATGCCACAGAAGACCACTTAGCTCTAATTCTTCTCTCACACAGCCTTTCTCCAAGCTCATACTAATAATATTCTGAATATCTTCTCTAGAAAGAGTTAAACGAGCCTGATTTGAGAAAGAGCTCATTACGCATTTATTATTGGCTTGTTATAGTAGCCTTGCTGAGCTATCAATCAGTCAGTTATGCAAGGGATTCTGCCCATTAGGTGCTTTTACTCTGTTAACATGGTGAACTTTGTTTTCTCATTAATAAGTGTGTGAAAACCAAAATGTAGACTACATGGAAAGGTTATTATGACTTCTATAAAGAAACATACTTTAGGCCATAACTCAGGCAGCGGCTAAAAGTCACTTGCTTATTAAAAAGAAATTGTGCTTCTGTCCTGGCAGTGTATGTGGGAGAGGGAAAAGAAAATGGGAGCAGGACAAAGAAACAAGTGGAAGGGGCTGTTTAAGACACAGCTGCATAGATCGGCATTGCCGCTTGGCTTTAACCAAGCAGTGTGAAGAGTATGGTTTAAGTGAGTGGCTTGAAAACCAAAAGTAACCAAAAAAACTCCCAACCACCACCCAGCAAGACTGTAAGTATACTAGTAATTTTTTCTGATATAGAAGATTTCAGTACTTGGGAACAACAGTCCCAGAGAGTTTCCAGGCGCAGTGCTGTAGCACTATCCCAGCTCTGGGTGCAGTGCTCTCACAGCCTTGCTCTCCCCTCCCTGGCTTTGCCTAGGTGGACCTCAACCACTGGGCGTAATTCCCACTCACGTCTCAATGTTCTTCTCTGCTACCTGCAGAACATGGGAATCAGAGCGATGCTCTCAGCCCTGCGTGCCCAGATGCCTCTGGCAGTCTGGACTGAGCCAGAACCAAAATTCTCCCGATAGCTAATACAAAAAAAGGTACTAAAAGGCCTTAAGCTTCAGAGAATGGGTTGTTTTCAAGATGTGGCAGCCTGATTCTTTTTTAGCGTGAAGCAAAAGTAACCGTGATGCAGCAATTTTCACTGGATTGCTCTATAATGCACGCAGCAGGTTTTTTCTCCCATACACCTTGATTTCTTGTTGGGGGATGCTGTTTGTTGCTTAGCTACGGGATGCTGCCGCAGCTGAAAAGCACTGCTTGCGGTGTTGACAAGAAGGAATTGCTTCTTCACGGGGAGAAGAGGGGAAAGGAATTATCTCCTGGAGACACTGCTGGTACAAAGCAGGCAATAATGTGGGAGGAAGAATGGGGTAACATCAAGGAAAGATATTACTGGTACTTCACTGTTCTAGATTTGGTAAGAAAAAATAATAAAAAGCCTTGGACTCTGCGAATGTCACCAGTCCCTAACAAAAAAAAAAAAAATCACAACAAAAGAAAAAAGAACAATAAACAACAGCACAAAACCGCTGCCGGAATCTGAAGGTCCTTCTTCTGAAGTGGGTCCTGTTTAAGCAAGAGGAGTCCCTGTCCCCAGTCAGAACAGTCCATTACCGTTAATGGCGCAGCACCAGCTTTGTACCTGTAAGCAAATTTGCTTCTGTGCAATTTGCGCTTCTTTCCACATTAATGAAGTAATTGGTTTTTGGAATTATTTTTATTGCTGATTACATTAGGAGTTTTATGTGCTTCTGGCTTGCTTCAATAAGCATTTAAGAAGAGAGACTTTTAATAGAACATTAAGTAATATGGAGAATCAAACAAACAGCTTAGAGTAAAGGAAGAGGTTTTAGCTTCAGTTCTGAACCAAATTACACTGGGTTGCTGGATGAAATCTCCCTTCTGTGCAAATGAAAGGAGGTCTGTTATCACACATACAGTACCATCACCTGCCAGGAACGCTGACCCTGCAGAATCACACGCAGTCCCATCATAGACAGCCCTTGTGCTACCCAAGGTACAGTACAGAGAGGGGCTGCAGGACGCAATGACAGGCAGCCAGAGGCAGGGCTGATTTATGCGCTCACTGTGTGGCTAGGAAGTGACTACGCATTTGAAAATCTCTGCTAAAGCATGAGCGTCAGCCCCTGTCTGCTTCTGCTCTCGCCTGAAGACCAGGCTGGTGGTTCCTGCATTTCACAGCATAGACAGAGAGTGGGAAACTAAAGAGACTGAACTTCTTCAGGCTCTCATTGTTTCTTGAAACCAAACCCAGAAATGCCATTCCCGTTACTGTCTTGCAATTACTCTGTACGTGGCAAACTCGCGTGTGGGTATCTCCCAAATAATAGCTTGCTTTCCTGAGCTTGCACAATGGCTTTATCTAACTGGTACAAGGATGTGCAAAAATTCATTTGCATAAAACTTATGGTGTGCAAAACTCACTGATTTCAAACAGCACCAAAAATTTGGGCTTTATTTCCTGTATTTATTTATTTGGCTGCATATTGGCTGAGTTACCTAATGAGAAACATCCAATGCATTTTCAATTGTTAATATACATCTGCCCAGAGAGAGAAGCACTATCGCAGTCCCCCAGCTCTTTCCGCACACGCAGTTTTACCTGACTAAGCCGGTTCAAAAGAGGCCGGGGTCTATAACACGCAGAAACCTACCATGGAAACGGCCACACGCCTCCACCTTTGGCTCTGGACCTGCAGTATGAATACTCTAATTCAGAAGTCTCCAGGTCTGTGGACGTTTCGCTTTCGTTTTTCCCTCCATCTGCCCTCTCCACCCTGAGCTTCCAGTCTGCATTTACTGTCTGGTGCCAGAATTGACATGACAGAAGCTTTCCTCTGGCTCTTGTGGGCATATGTTCACACTTCATTTAACCCCTACCTAGTCTTATTTCGCCAAGGGAGGAGACCGATCTTCCCGAGGATAGGCAGGACGAACCAAGTCCAAGGTCTATGTGTATAGACAGAGGTGCGGTTATTTGGTTTCTGGGTACAGATGGCTCCTTGGTACGTGGACGGCCAGATGTATGAAGACCTTTTGATCGATCTTAGCACACAGAGGGATTTACTGCTGGGTAATGCTTCTGCCTCTGTAATCGTAAGGCACTTTGCATACAAGACAGCACCAAAGAGAGCCCAACCGATATCAATGAACTGGCTCCCACTGCCTTCGGTGTGACTGGGACAGTCCTTCAGTGACCCTGAAGGGAAGATGATTGACTGAAACACTATATACCATTGACTGACTGATAACTGCAGGGGAGAGTCAATGACAGGTTTTATTAACGCTTAATTAAGACAGATAGGAGACGACTTCCCTCGGCTAATTTGCTCCCCTGAACTTGCTCACACTCTCTCTATTTCAAAGGGAGCGAAAGGCAAAGCTAGTGTGCTGAGCATTGCAACTAGCTCCGTTTGCCTGGAGAAGTTAGCATAATCCTAGCTGGGCCTGGAGACTGCCTCTCCAAGGGATTCTGTCCTTCCAAGACGATAAGGCACTTGGTGCGCTGCCAGAGCACATTCATTATAGAGAATAAAGTTGAGAACAGCAGCTCTGCCTGGCCGACTGCCCAAACCACTCCAGAGCAGGCGGGTCAGACTGGCAGGCTGCGTCTGAATAGCACCAAAACTTGAGCTGCTGTTCACGGCTGCTTTGCCCTCTTGTTCCCAGCGAGGTTCGGGTAAGGCAGCTGCTTTCTGAGCCTACGCTACGATGCAAAGCGAGACCGAGCATCTTTAAACGGTCAGGGGAAGCAAAAAGGTCTCCTGTCACCTCCCAAACTGTGCGTCCTCCTTGCCACTGCCCACATCATTCCCTGTGCAGCTGGTACTTTTGTGATGGGACGTTTAATTGCTCTTATAGACTGTCTCAGTCACTATGTCTATTACTATCTCTGAGAATTGAAGAAGTGGGGGCAAAAAAAGAAGGAAAAAAGGGAGATAGCGTTGTATCTCTTGGGCTGGCTGACATGCCAATGTTTGCTGAGTGACTTTAGGCATTGACCTTCACAGCTTTGAGATTTTCTTCTTGTGCTCCGGCTCCTGTCTGGCACCAGCTTTGGCTTAATGCAGAGCATAGACCGGCGGAGTCCAAAACCTGGCAGAAACCTTTAGGCAATGCTGTAATGAATTTTATAGAACCAAGAGTGCAGATTTCTAATATATCGTCTATGCACTCAATTTAAAAGAGAAAAGATAAACCAGAGACATTTCAGCGGAAAATCAAGCAGTGGCACGGAGCCTGTGTATACCCACACCGCAAGCAGCATCAGTCACGCCAACAAGCCCACCCCAGAACAAAGGCAGTCGCACGCAGGGAGGCAAACCTTCTTCCAGGAACATCAGGCAGTGCAGGATATCAAGTCCTAAGAAAACACTGCGTTCCCCCAAATCAGTTCCACGTGTAGGGAATGAAGCAGAGGGAAGATTATTTGCCACAGCTTCTTTCCAAAGGATTATGTAAGAGAGAAGCAGTAATAAAGATGTCTAAGAGGGAACATTCGTTCCCACGCCGCAAACAAAAACAACAACATCCAAATTCAGAAGGCCAGGTGTGGCCACGCCACCATGAATCAGACACAAAAGTATAGAGAGAGCCACTAGCCACATTAAGGTATGCACTTCACCTTCCTTGAGAGCAATCATAATGATTTATTTTTTTTTTCTTAAAGGGAAAACATGCACATGAAACACGAACTGAAAAATATCATGGAATTTAGTGCTGAATCTGAAGATACCGCTGCAGATCTTCCTAATCCCTCACCTAGTGCTTGGTTTGGCTATGTAAGCAAAGCCCCATGCAGACGTGTCAGGAAAAAGTGAGCTGTTAGGTGGGTGATTATAAACAGTCAGTGTATCTGCATCAACACAACCTCTGTTTTGATTACTACCTGGTCACTATTGCGCGTGTCAAGAGGTTCAACCAAGGTCAAGACACCAGATTAGTTCTGGTATCTGGTGAATTTGCCCATGTGCTATTGCTGACGTGGTTGTTTCAAGTGCGACCGGGAAGAAGTAGACTGCTGGGGAAAGGTGAGCAACAAAGCAAAAAGCTTAGTAGTCCACATGGGCCAAGGGGTATTTCAGGGCACGCCAATCTGGCTAGCCAGGATCTCCAGGGAGAAGCCAAACTACTTCTGTTCCAGGAGAAATCCTTCCTGGGGAGAAATCAACTTCTTACCTTTCTTTGGCCCTATTTTGAACCTTAGTCCAATACTCCTACGCAAAGCGAAGTAAGTACCTACCGGTTGCCCTCGTGGAAGGCAAGACCCGCCCTGCCCTCCTCTGCTGCAACCAGCAGAGATCAACTGAAACAGGGTCCAACCAAACCTACCGTAATGGCTGTGTGAACCACACAGGAGAAGAAAGAACAGAGGTTATCGGCTGGCCTAGGGCAGGACGTACTCCTACTTGTACGTGCTCCTCCGGTCCCAAGACAGACTTTGTCTCGGGGATAATGACCACCAGCTCATCAGCTGAGACACTTCTGATAGCGTATGGCCAAGGGACAATCTTCTCAATATTCTTTCACTGAGAATATCCCGTGCTTTCAGCTTAAAACTGCAGAGCATTTTATGAACACAAGTTAGATTTCAAAGCACCCCTAAATGCAATCAAGTATTATTAACCCAGTTTCCAAAGCCCTTATTCCTGTCAGTTGAGCACTTTTTCATATTTTTGTTCACATCAGTTATGCTTCATTAACGAGTCTCTAAACATCCACTGCAAAACCAGTAGAGAAAATGCATTCGATTCCGTTACCGTCTTTGAAGAGTCTGTGTCATCCGTTACTGTTACGGGTAAAAAGCTTTCTCTAACATGACTCCTGTGTAATTTGAAGCCAGCAGTGTTATATTCATTCTGAATCATCAATCTCATGAGACATTTTTCGGTTAGCTTGCAACTAAAGATTGTACTAAACTAGAGGTAAAATGGAGCAATTCTCTTGCCTGAACTAAGGCACATTATACTCACGCACACACGCAGAAGGGGTCGAAACAACTGTGAGTCATGGAGAGCTGGGAGCTCCCACCACCAAGAGCAGGGCAGAAAGCAGCGGTCCACGTGCCTCTTCCAGGCTCCAGAAGGTCTTCACGGCATGACTGAAACAACGGATTGGGATGTATGAAATTCACAATTCCACAGACATTCATCTGGAGACCAACCTAGGTCTCCTGCATGAAGCAAAACTACGTAAATTGTCTTGAAGTTTCCTGAATGAAGCAAATAACCTGAAATAAAAAGTTTATAATCAGCTCCAAATAAGAACAAGGAGAGTGGGGGTGGAGGGCAAAGGAAGACAGGGGGTTTAGCAAAACAAAAGTAGAAAAGGTTGTTTGAACAAAATGGCTTGTTTGATCCCAAAGTAAGCAGCTTCATTGTAGCTTTTTAAAATAAATTCAATCTAGGCCCGTCTCTAAAGAAAATACTGCTTCAACATGAAAAGTTTTAAATGCTCTGCCTTAAAAATATCTGAATAGGGATTTTTTTTCAATTTTTCCAAGAGTTTTTTTCCTCCCTTTAAAATGCCTTAAAGACTTTGATGTGAATTTCTGACTGGTATCAGTCCACTCCAAAAGGCTTTTGTATAAAAAGGTGAAAACAATTATTCCAGTTTGATCTTTTTTTCCCCTGCCCTGCTCCAAAATGTCCTAATCGGCCACTACCATCCTGCAGTAGAGGTTTTCCCACTACATCCTAACAACGGGAATTGTATCATATCCATTTCCCACACTCACTGTCTGCCTTACACATCCGGGCAGGGTCTGTACAGTACCTCCCAGCAGGACACCTTATGCTTCTTTTCCCTTGGGCATTATGATACTTAGCAAGATTAACATTTTTTAGCGTGATTAGCATGCTAAAAAAGGAGGGCAGCAGTTACTGCAGCATTCATAAGGGTACAAATACATCCACCTATTGAGTAGGTCCAAACACAGCCGCTGGAAAACAAACCCTTTTCAGATAGTCGTCTTCCTTTTTCTGTACCTGTTTACCGAGAGGTGCTCAAATACAACAAAACACAAATCCTGATCCTTTTGCTTCCCTCCTACACTTTCAGTTATTATTCTCCTACAGGTGCCTAATTAACAGCTGCTAGTTATGCACAAAACCCCACAACGTTGCTGTTAATTATGGACATTGTATTGCCAGGATAAAACAAGAATTGTGGAAAAAATAAAAAAAAAATTAAAGACCAGCCCTGCTTACTTCAGTCACCTCAGTGCTGTGCAAGCACGATGCTTTATATCCGAAAGTATCAGATTTTGCCAACGCTCTTGAAAGGAATGAGATGGAAAATATTCTGCGAGCTGCAAGTTCGCACACGGCAGTCGGCTCAGCTCCCCACTACCGCACGTGCCCGCAGTTTGGGCGCTGGGGACATGCTCTGGGTGTATTTCTGCAGCTCGCGGGACAGGCCAGGCACTCGCCGCTCTGAGGGTCATTCATGAGGAACAGAAGTGAGACAGCCAAAGCAGGCCGCTTTGGGCAGTGCTTAGGACTCAGCCCTTAGACCAACAAGTCGACGCTCTCCCCCGACCATTTTGCAAAGCCGGTTGCTCCAAACTGTGTGAAACCCAGCAGCAAAGCACACATCTGCTCTCCAGTTTCTCCTGATCTAATTCTCAAACCAGGAGGCACTACTGCCATCTTTCTTCCCTGCTATCAGCAAATAGTGTTTTATAAGAATAATAATCCACCCCTGAGTCAGAAGAATAATGTCTCCTTGAACCACTGTAATTAAAATGTAAACATCTGTACATTGCAGCTCCACTGTGTATCTCACCCAAGTAGCCCTCACTGGTATTACATGGTGAATTCCACATAAACACGCCAGGATCTTTGCAAAACATTGTCAGTCATGCTTCAAGTTGCCAAATATTTCTTGACGTATTTCTATCTCTTGATAATATTACCGTGCACGTGACAGCCACAACCAGGTAATTATTATTTTGTGGTGGCGTGAAGTTTACTGCTTACTGGGGTGGAACGAACAGCAGTTGCTTGGTTCATTCTCAGTATATAACACGTTTAAATCTCAGCTTTATACATTCTGCACCGTTATGTCCTCCTAGGGCCGGCAACATCTGGAATCCAATGAAATGCTGAACTAGCATTATATTGCCCAGGACTCCCAGTTGGCTGATGGTATCAGCACTCCTCAGAGGGTCTTTAAAATGGAAAGTTTTGCAGCAGCAAGTAGTCCCAAGTAGTGACTGCCCTCCAAAACCAGAGTCTGGGATGCCCAATTTTTCAGCTCACCTCTAAGCAATGTGTTAAAACACTTCTGCAATTATTTTTTTTTTATTGGAGTTCAAACTGAACATTTTGGTTTGGACAGAGGGGAGCTAAATTAAAGCAGAGGTAAATTTTAAAATATAAGCATATTTCACTTCAATGGCAATGGAAAACTTCATTTTGAAAGTGTTAAAATCAAATGCTACTTTGGTTTTGTTATTTCCCCAAGCAAAGCAATACGCAGAAATCCACAGAAATGCTTAGGTGTCTCCATTGCCCTGAAATTATGGCTGAGAGCTGAGACAAGAAAAAACAAATTCCAGGTATTCCTTGGCAATAATATAGCAAGAGACACCAGGCAGAGCGGTATGCGCTCAAGAATCACTCAGGGCACCATTTCAAAGTGAGTGGGACAAATGGTGACCATCGGATTTCACCTTTCTGGTCTTCTCTTCGGGCACCAGCCATGCGCTGGCAGTCAGAGAGGACGGCAGATTTCCAAGGCCAAGCTCCAGGTCTACGTCTTCCAGTAACCAGAGACGTCTGAACCTGTGATTCCCATGTTCAGCTGATTGCACAGCTGCCCACTTCTGGGAGGTGATTTGCTGCTGGATGGTGTCATTACGTGTAGTTATGAGATTAGTGTATCCAAACATGGGTGTTCACGGTTCCAGACGTTAGTAGTTTGGGATTATTTTCTACAAATAGTTGTGGCTTGGAGTCCTATATGCTGTCGTCATTTGGGTTATGACTTCGGTTAGCACACAGTCATTACTCTGCTCTGATAAAACTATATAAGGACAAGATCATCTCAGTAAATCTGATAAGAAATTAGACCCTCTCATGTTCAAAGACAGCTAACATCTTGTTCCAGGCATGGATGAATAGGGCTGACGGTGGAATAAAAAGTTATTTGCCTTAACCAAACTCTCTTTATAGGGAGAAATATAATTCACGAAGAAGAATACGTAGCAGATTGCTCCAAGTAACCATAAAACTAGGTGGCTGGCAAATGCTTATCTGAACAGCTTATCCTCACACTGTTTCCATTACTCTCACTGGTTAGGCAAGAAATACCACAAGACAACACGTTCTCTGGGAAAACGTGAAGATCCTAACCGGTATGTCAGTAGCAATCATATAGATGTAGGGCTGTCTGCCGTTTTGTAAATGTTGATGCTTTTTCAAAGTAGCTGGTTTGGTTGCTGTTTCACTTTTTAAAAAAAAAAAAAATTAATTAAAAAACCTCACTCCAATAATGAGGCAATCACAGCAAAAGCTGAGACACTGTTCTTTAAGATGTTCAATTTTGGCAAAATTTGCATGAATTTTATTTGCTGAAGAAAACCACAAAGTATATTTTTTTTTCCTATATTTCATTGCCGCTTCTTGGTGTTGTTTCTGTCTGGCAGAAGGAGAAGCAGTGCAGGAATGCAGAGTCACACCCACACCGTTATTGTTCATTTTTGTGTTCTTGCGCGTATAAGGCAGAATATAACCCAACTTACTTGAACCTCAGTAAAGAGGTTCACACCACATCCCCCGTCCTTTTCTTTGCATATTGCATTTTGAAAACCAAACGATGGATTATAAATTCAGACCAGGGTTACTGAGCTATTCCGTGGTGCCTAGGGAGGGTGTGCAAATTCATTTCGCACCTCTTCCAACAGCTCATTCTCTGTTGTCACTAACGACGCGAGCACTGGACTGAAGTTCACCTTCACCGTGGTCAGAGCAAACTGCGATGCATCTCTGCCGTACTGCTTGGGTGACAGTGCGGCCCAATGCCTTTAGGTGCAGCGTATCCTTGTGCTACTTGTCAGCCTGGGCGTCACATCAAGCATTCGCACCTCATTTTTTATCGATTAAAGTAGGTTGAAAAGTTTAGAAAAGGAAGTATTCTTTTCAAAGGCTTTTTGAATTTGTGAAAAACACTATTTAACTGCTTGTGGAGTTCTCCCCCCGCTTTGTATTCCTCTGCACTTATGCTTACCTGGGAAAAGGTGGTTGAGACGGATGTGTGCGTGTGTGTGTGTGGGAAGAGTAAAGAGGTTCAAAGTCTACTCTTCCAGTGATTTACAAGCGGATATTTTTCATAAGATTGAAAACCAACAAATGTTCTGGAACAAATCCATTTCCAAAAGTTTGGCTGGCAAAACCCAGCAGGCCAATTTGCACCTAAAATCTTTCACTTGCTCTCTTTTATTCCACTTTGAGAACTGCAGTAGAAATTCAAGGTTGCCCGCTGTATGAGTCTCTTTTTGACATTGCTTGTTGTTACAGAATATAAAGTGTAGAAGAGCCAGGACTGAGGCTTCCTTTTTTCCCTTAATAATTGTATTATGTTGTCATTCAGCTTCACAGCAGGGATGCAAAAATCTCCTTTGAATTACTGGCGCGTCAGTACCTCACTTACCACATGCTGCTTTCTGAAGGAAAAATACCCTCCAAAACCCATCAAAGCGTACCTTTCCTTTGATGTGGACAACATTCCCAGACCCTTGTTTCAGTGAAAGATTAAGTCATTTGTGCAATGAACTCTGACACAAGTATTAATACCTTGGTCCTAGTTTTCTATATGCTTGTTCGCGCACTTTGCCACCGACGTTGATGAGGGAGTATCCAAATGTCTTGATGCATTAGAGAGCCTCTGAGCCATGTAGGACTGCTTCTTCAACTGCTCCCTCCAACTTGTTCCTTTCAAAAAATCTTTCCATGTGCTACCAGTTAAGCCTGGCCAGGTTTTTCTCCGACTGTGAAGCAGCTTGTATTGGGGACAGCTGGAAGATGGGGAGCCACAGTACAAAGTGCACTCGGAGTGTATTCGCCCATCACGGCATAGAAACCATGTCTGTAAATCACAGTCACTTTTAATAAGCTCTTGAAAAATAAAATCCCGGGCATTCAGTCTCCTGGAGGGAGCTGTACCTCCCACAGCAAAACAGCAATGTGCCGTCTTTCCCTCTGCCAAGGTACAAGGAAACAGGATGACTCTCCTGAAGATACTACACAGTGCAAGGAAAACTGTACATCTTTTCACACAGAGCAACCACGCCGCAATTCACGTGGACTGGAAGAATAGCTCCGCTGTTTCTTCTTTCATTTATTCTCCAGAGAGTTGTTGCGAAAAATATTTTGCTTTTGATGTATCTGCATAGATTATACGCAGACAAGCTGCTGCCCACAAGGGTATACACACAGTTTGCCTGTTAACCGCTCACCCTGTGTTTGTTCCAGATCCACAAAGATTTGCAGCTCCAGAGCTGAACTTGGGGTGAGCGGTTCAAACAAATCCCAAATCTCCAAGCTGAACTCAGTCAAACTGCTCGGTTTCACCTTCAATATCAAAAGCATACATAATTATGGAGATAAAGGTGTACAGGAGCCCTGATGTACTCTGAAGGCTGGTGAACTGTAGCCTACACCTGGAGATGATTCTCCTTTGCTTAGATCTGCTTAGGAATTACATGGTTGATTTTTTATTTTTTTTAAATGAACATTAAAAAAGCAGTGACTGTATAAAGCTGGTTTTGCAAAGAGATTCATATATCAGCATCTCCTGAAGAACTACTTTTATTACTTTTCTGCCACTCAGTAGTATAGTTTGGAAAGTGAAATGCGTACCGTTCAAAAAACTAAAATCATCTTGGCCACGTACCAGGTAATGCCATTCACCTACTAAAATTAGCAGTAGCTTCTTCCTAAGGAAATTTTTCAACGGGAAACAAAAATACTTAGAAAGATTTTCCTAGGAAACCTGCTGTGCAGCCACAGACCTGAGCTGCTCATCTGTTGCAGACCTCAAACCACGTTGGGGTCCAAACTATTGTCTCAAATGCTGCCGCAAACACTTCTTGCAGCCTGACGTCGAACACAATTCCTCTGTCAAAAGGCACAGTACAGCCTCGTGTCCTTTAACTACAGGATAGCCTTCCCTCCCACAAAAGGCACCCGAGCAGAGGGGAAGCAGTCTCAGACCGGGCTGAAGCCACAGGGATGGGGATAACCTTGGTGTGCCCATTGAGAGGGTTTTGGGGCAAGCTGCTCGGCCTCTCCGCACTTCCCACCAATAAAACAAGGTGAGCAAGCCTGAGGTCCTTCTGTCAAGCACTGCATTGAATCTGCAACTTCAAAATTAAGGACAAAAGAAAGTAACTTCACTGGACTTTGTGTATACTTCAACTTATGAAATAAATATTTTGCTAACCTGAGGCTGAAGTAATTTTCCTTACATCAAATATATATTTCTTTTGAAGGAAGTAGTTTGTACAACATTTTGGCTGCACGGGAGGAGAAGGATCTGCAGGTCCACAGCTGCTTTACCGCTGCCCTGGTACCTCTGCAGCACTTGGCAGCCTTTGGTAGGGCAAGCACTCTTTTACTGGGTTTAGTCCGGTCTCCTGTTAGCAATAGGAATTCTGCTCAGCGGTGAAATGGCACAACAGGTTCAGTGTAATTTAGGGCTCCCTGGGTGAGTATTTGTTTGCCGTGTAAGGATATAGTCAATAAATATTTTCACTATAGTTGTCACGTCACTAAATGCGGGGTGTCAGAATGTTCCTCAGAATAAGAGCACCCTAAATTCATCTGTGTGACTTGGAGAGAGCTACCCAAGCCCCTCGCCGGGAAAGACACGCAAGTCTCTGAACACAGCACCCGGCCCAGAGTCAAGCCCAGTCCTGTCCCGACGCAGCCTACGGAACACATACCTTCAGGCACCGGACTGCAACATACAGCAAACGCTGAGCTGTGACAGCAGTGAGGTGTTTGGGAGAAGACACACCACAAACCTTACAGCCAGAAACCACGACGGAGCTGTGCAGGCGTTGGTCAATGCAAATTCCGCATGCTTCAGCTGTTAAACAACCAGAGCCGCGCTACCCCGTGCTGCTGAGCACAGCCAGCACCCGGCTTGCAGCACTCCCCAGCTCACCAGCAAATCCACGGATAAAAGCAGAGGAGCAGCCTTTGCTAACTGCCCCACGTGCATTAATGGAGGGGGTGGTATTACATTAGGTTTTGTGTTTTTTTTTTTTAAATAAACATAAGAAATCATATTTTCTCATCTAAAGGCTAAGGATCACACAGAACACCCAAAGCAGCTAAATAACAATTTTTGCCTTTCATTTACTGCTGGAAGAACAGTCTGGAAAAGAGCAGAGCCCCCCAAAAAAGAACTGTCAGCAAAATCTCGGCAGCCACTGCTCGCTGGCACGCTGCAGCTCTGCACGGGGGCACTGACCTCAGCCAGCCACAAGCCCACCAAGCCAAGTGCCCGGCCAGCTGGGACCGGCGCTGCTGCGCAGCTTGTCCCACCAGGCTTTCTTATTAAAAGAAAAAAAGACTAATTCAGCAAATACAGAATATCACAGATGAAACACTTATCACGTACAAGGGATGCTAAGCACATACTTTTGCTGCTGTCTCCACACACCTCTGAGCCTGCCATGCTGCTGGAAGCCTGTTTCAGCTTGCGGGGCTGACGTCGTGATAAAACCTCCTCAGGTGATTTGGCTATGAGGTTAAGCTCCGTGCCTCAGTTTCCCCACCTGTAAAAAAGAGGTAACATTTCTCCCGTAAGGTCTGTGAAGAACCAAGCAGGAAAGGAGAAAAGGTGCTCAGCTGCAATAACACAGTCAACCCAGAAAGGCTCAGGCAGAATCCCTCCTGTGCCTGTCCTGCAACCTGGACTGGGCTGGGCTCATTCGCTGCTACAAACGAGGGGAGCCTAACGAAACCAGGCAGCTGCTGCTCCTGTAACCCCCTCTGAAAAGCCTGAGGTCCTGCCTGGCTGGCAGGGACAGCCGAGCATCGCTCAGATTAGTGGCCCCATTCCCACCACACTCCTTGGAGAGTCCTGAGCTGCTTGTGAATCGGCTGCTGAAGCACCCCACTGGGCACGGCAGCTCTTTAAAGGCCAAGGGTGTGCTGTAAAACGCTGCCTGATGGGTCTGCTGTAGCTGTGCCACCTCCTGCACTGGGCTGCATGAGGCTCTCCCCATATTTATAAAATTTCTGTGTTCTCCACAGCTCTTTCCGAAGCTTGTTTGGCCGTACGGAGCGTGGATCTCTTCTGAAGGGCACTCAGGGCAAATACGAAAGCATTGAGGGGGTCTGGTAGAAGAAAAGCAAACTGCCAGCATAGAGGGATCATAAGTGATGTGGGGATTTCAACAGAGAGCAATTCAGCCTGCCATTAACATACACACTCTTCAAGGGACAGAAAGTATTGGCAGTTGTACATCAGCTGTGACTCTAAGCCGGGGCTCTGCTGACATCTCTGGGATGGCAGCAGACCTGCCCTGATCAGACCGCCCAACATCCCTCCATCCATCCCTCCCTCCCTCCGTGCCCGCCCCAGCTTCTGAAACCCAAACTCCAGCCTCATCCGGATGGGTTTTAACATGGTGCTGCCGTGATCTGCTGAAATGCTAAATTACAGCTGCATAAAGCCTGGGGTCTGCTGAGCCAGGCCCTGCAAACTCACATTTTTCTCTTTTAATGCATGAAAGAAAATGGCTTAGGCAATGCCTTTGCTAAATGGACTGGACCCATTAACGCATTTGGTATATGGCGAACAAAAGTGGCTAAAATTGAAGGTCTGTCAGTTTCTTTCATTACAAACTGTACAGTTAGAGCTTTATTTCTCAGCTGCAAATAGCTGTAGGCTGGAACGTGGCAACATGATCTCTGACAAAAAGTGCATTTTTATTTTCTGAACCTATTTTTTGGGTGCCCATTTTTGTATTATGCGTACGTAAAGAAACAGCGGTCTGCTGTTAGAGATGCTTTTGCCATCCATATGTAACGGAGAAGAGCCGACAGCCTGTATTTAAAGGTGAACTGTCTTAGTAGTGCAGGCTTGTGGCTGACCCCTGGATGATTTTAACATAGCTTTAGGAGTGTGAAAATAGAGCTATGGGCTAAACCTATACTGTCAAAGGAAAAGAGCAATGAATTCCTCCGCGATGTGATATACACACACAGTGGCTAGATATGACATTTTTTTCCTCTGATTTTACAGCGCTGTCTTTGTTAAACTGACAAGCTGTTATGTGGAAATACACACACCCAGCACAGCCGTCTGTCTGTCCAGGGCGCGGAACTTCCCAGCGGGATTCTCAGCTGCGTTGGTACCTGCAAAAATCTGACACGTGAAATTGCGGGTGGGAGATAAGCGGGGGAAAAAAAAAAAAAGTTCATGGCAGAAAGCACTAAGGCAAATCACATTGCTGACTTTGTTGTTACTCTTACCCTAGACTATCTCTGTCCTCTAGTGGAAAATCTCTCCCTCAAAACTGGATTTTGGCCTGACTGTGAATAGCTACTCACTTTTCTGTATCATATACATATATATATCTCTCTATATTCCCCCACCCCCCCTCCATTTACTGGCAGAGGGGATTCTTTGATGCTTTTTCTCCTATGGAGTCTGTTTTCCAGTTGCTATGGCCATGAACAGCCAGAGAAGCAGGGTTCCCAGGAACCGGAGAAAACCACAGCCAGTGATAGCTTTGCACAGTGTTTCGAAAGAATAAATCAATTGTTCTGACTAACAGATCACACAGGCTCTGACATAAAGTTCAGATCTCGGACTTCAAGCCTGGCTGCAAATAGTTGGAATTTGGTAAAAGGACAGTTTTTCCTCCAGGATTACCTCAGTCTGTCCAGGCTGGTGAGAAATCTGCAGTCAATTTAAGAAGTTCGTCATGCTCAAAACTAAAAAACAAAACAAAGCATCACAGAAGATAAAGATTTTAGCAGATCTTGGCTTTTTCCTGACAAATTCTTTGATGTTCTTCCAGGAGGTGTGGTGGACCATTCTGCCCAAATGTACATTTGCCAGGAACTTAAATCACCTTCACGAGCCCTGTCTGAGATCTGGAGGCTGTTCCCTGGCAGCAGATTCAGGGCTGGGGTGGATTTTCTCAGGGAAGTTCATTTCAGTGTTAAACGCCTGAATTGAACCTGGGGACGCTCTTGAGAGCTGTGACCGAGAGCTGCCAAAAGAAGAGACAAAATAGAGGGACCCAGGAGGTGCCTCGTTAGCCCTCAAGGAGTGTTACAGCACAGCCTTGGGGGACATGGGAATTGGTGGTCAGGAATGGACACGAGGATGATGACAGACATTTTCCTAAGGCAGAGCGAACACATAACTTAACTCCCAACTGTAAAGGCTTGGGGCAATCCAACCGCCCTTCCTATTTTGTATTTTTCCCTTAAATATGATATAGTTGTACTGAAGACAAACGGAACTTTTCAGTCCAATGTTGCATTCACTGGAAAATGTTGATTTACAGTTGAACCAATGCACAAGCTCACATCAAATTCCTTGGTTAGAAGAAAACCACACAACAATCAAATGGGAGTGACCCTACATTCTTGAAGTGAAACACTCTGACATGCTGTTCTGAAACCATTTCACCTTGAAGTTCACCTAGCTTTAATTGTAAAAGATAAAAAGACCTTCATCATCTCCTTCCCAAATTCCGTAAGCTTTGAGTTTAAAACAAAGGCAGCAAACTAAAAACAAACATTCACGCACCGTCGCGTCGGATGCGCTACTCATCTGTAAGCTTCTCCATTTCTCTGTGTCGTATTACATTTTTGGTCTTAATGCTGTCCTGCAGCGATGAGTTCCACAGTTGAATTACACACACGTTAAGAAAGGATTCTCCTCCCTCCCTCCCTCCCAACTAAGAGCCTGCCTTGAACTTCAAAGCTGGTTTCCTCAGCATGTTTAAATATACTGCAAGCTTGCAAGGGAACACGTGTGCTTATCATTTAACTCAAGATACTTAATAAGGATGTAACAGCTCAAACTTACTTAGTTCTGTGTGTCTGTGCTTTAGATAGCTGGCAAAACTTCCAATTACTCTTTGTTTGCATAAATTGGAATTTAAACCTCAGCTAAAAGAGAAAACAAATCTCAGAGCCTCAGTATGAAGCAGGGAGCACATTCATCTTCACCCACAAAAATCCCTTGTTGGGACACTGCATTGTGCTCAAAAAGTGAAACATTTTCCAGTGAACAGCTCAGGGATAATTATTTTATAACGCTACCTGCTCTACTTGGGTGCATTTTCTGCTCATTTCCTTCTACTGTGTCAATGCCTCTGATTCGCTATGGTCTGGTTACTACTTAGGGAGCAGCCAGCATCTTGCACAGCTATTTGTGCAAAGCTGAATTTGGATGTCAGCAATTTGTTATTGTTACCTCCTGCTGCATGATAGGGATGTTTTCTGCAGAGTGACAGCTGAGTAATCTCTCGCTGCATGTACCTCAGATTAAAAAAAAAAAACAAAACCAAAAAACAAACAAAACCTCCTGTCTCTAAAGACTGCCAGGCAAGCAAGCATAAGGAGACAACGATCCCCTTGGACTCTAGAGACAAACAAAATAATTACCTGATGGTTATTAGCAGCTTGTTAACACAAATCTAATTTTATCATTGCAGGTAGAATTTTGTATGAAAATGTTTGACGAGCAGTGACAAAGGTTTCACTCCCTGCCGTGGTAGCCTGCAACACCCTTGAGAGAGCACAGCAGTAAAATCACAAAAACCGCTGGCATGTGAAATGGTAAAAGATAACTGTGGGAAGCATATGAAAAGAAGGGAATTGGTCCTAAATTGGTCCTATACACGCACAGACATTTGCTTCCAGAAGCCCAAAGCTGAGCACGCACTCTAGGAAGCCAGAACTAACACAATATACCCAACACATTCTTTTGCATTAAAGGAAATTATATATATACACACACGTGTATACATATATATATATATTTTCTTTTTAAGTTACAAGAATGATTTCCCACCTTCAGTCATTTAGGGAGAAATCAGCCCTGTGGCTCAGGACAGAAGGGCTGCCTGCTTTTTAATCGTCTCTGCTTTTGGGTTTCCCAGGACAGCAGCAGCAGGCAGAGCTGAGCCTGAGCCCAGGCTGACCCAGGCCAGCCCCTTCCCCACCGCTTTCAGGCAGAAGAACGCAAAGCACTTTTCTTTGCTTTTTTTTTTTTTTTTAGTACGAATAGGTAAAATATTTAAGCTTTGAAATAACTAATTACCCTCCCTTTGAGCTATCCCAAGGACGGTTTCAAAGAAAGAGACAGAGGATTGCTGATAACTCCATGTATTTTTAGAGAACAAGGAGGAAGGCTTTGAAGAGGGTGCCTGGGGCAGACGGAGCAGCAGCCTGCCAGAAAGTGTCACGTCCCTGCCACCTTGTGACAAGGCGCTACAACTGCAAAACCCCCATAGCCTGCAAGCCCTGGAGCTTTTGGACGGACCTGCCTCTCCTCCGGGATGCCCAAAGGGAAACACAAGGGCAGGTGTCCACCCCTAAAGGTTCACGCAGAGCCCGAGGCAGGGATGAAGTCCCTGGCATGAGGTTTGGGGACTGGAGCCTCTCTGCGGGTGATGGTGGCTTGCTCTCTCCCTGCACCCGAGGGCTGTCACAAGCCCTGTTTTGCCAACATCCAGGTGCTGTGCTAGAAGCTGGCAGGGGTTGAGGCTTTTTTAGAAGATCTCTGGGCTGCCTGGACAAGAGGAGAAATACTCCCACCACGGGGAACGGGACCTCAGGAGTTCCCACACCGATGCAGCGAGAGCAGTGGTCCTTACCAGATCGCAGATATCGTTTTTCAGTGGTTGGCTCTGTGTTTCCTCCTAGATGGAGCTCTGCAGAGCGCTTCAAACTTGGCTGTGTAAGAGGGGAGAAAAATAGGTTAGCCAAGTTTTTTATCTGGACTTATCTGATGTTTTTGCCTGTTTTGCCTCTTCCTGACTTCCTTGTCCTAAGAAAACAGCTGCCTTTGGTCTTTTAAGGGGAACTTTCATGTAATGCTTGAAAAAATAACAAAAAAGTGAGCGTCTTATTTTTAAAGCCTCTGCCAAGGAGACACGTTATCACAGCTTCTCCATCCCCACTGCATGCAGAGCTGTGGCATTGCGCCAGCGCTGCTCCTCCTCCATTTCATTCCCAAATCTGCCGCGAGAACTGAAGGTTACTTTGGTTTTCCATTGTTCTGGTTTTCCTGCAAAAGATCCTTTAGTGCCATTAGCCCTCAAGGGAAAGGGCCTTCCTGCGTCACACGCTATGTGACAGGTTACACAAAGCTGCAGCGGCCTTCGCTCCAGCTGGGGAGGGGTTTCTTCTTCCACCAGTGCCCAGTTGCCCCAGAAGAAACACAGCTCACCTCACATTGAACCTGACGGAGCTGGGCAGATTTTTGCCTCTGACGTGTAAAGAATGAGAGGTCGCCTCTGGGAGAAAGGTGCATTATCTTCTTTAATGGTTGCTTTGCAGAGATGCAAATACCCGAAGGACGAATATTTCATTCCAAGAGTTTTCCAATAGTAATTGCTTGCTACGAAATTTCAGTGCAGGAAAACAGTCATCAAAGGCATGCTGGCTAAAATATATAAGATAAATGTGCAGATAAAAATTATGATGACCATAGCCAACTGTTGACACAATTTAGGTAAAGTGGGTGCCCACTACCTTGGCAAGGTCACCGGTGGCTCCACAGGACATCGATAAGGCCACCGGGAATATAGCCAAAGAATGGGCCCAGCAAATTTCAGCGACAAGTGATAAAATGCAGTTGAAAGAATTTGCTCTGCTCAACAACATGATGCTCAGCTTTCCACAGACGGTTACACCATCAATGAGAAGACAAAATATGGGATTATATAGTCCTGAAAGCAACCAGCTGAATAAAGGAAGAAAGAGGAAAGCCAAGACGTTCACCATCATTGCTAACGTAAGAAGAAGGGGCAGCAAGTCAGGGTATCAGAGTTCAAATCAACAAAAGGAGACAGTTATTCATGACATGGCTTGGAGGCCTATGGAAGTCATTGCTGGAGGATGGTGTGGACACAAACAGCTTACATACGCTCAAGGGGAGGCTCAAAAGCATGCGGAGAAGAAATCCTCTAAGGGTCACTACATACATAAAACTGCATCCCCATCAGGAAATTCTTGAATGAAAAACAATTATACAAAGAGGGAGCAGTATCATATATGCTTGCCCTTTTCATTCTTTCAGGTGTGATTTTAGCTACCCTTTAAAGTCTTAAAAATAGTCTTTTAAAATAACATTAAGTAGTATTAAAAGTAGCAGTTTTACACTATTGCAGAAATAAGAACTGCAAACAATGGGGCCATGTCAGTCTTTATGGAGCAGAGCCACAGAAACCTACAACAGAAATTTAATAGGATAAGTCACTCCACAGTGAGCGCCAACTTCCATATGAGTTGGCAATTCAACTCCTCTACATCAGAAGTCCAACTAGGACAAGCCAACCTCAGGCATCACGAATGGCAAGATAATAAGAGACACATTGAGGACATGCCTGAAGAGTATCACCAGTACAACTTCCACATCAAGTAATAGCACGGATGCCGCCTTAAAAAGCACTACACAAAACAGCAAAGTTGTCCAGATCTTATATAATGGTAATCAAAAGCTTAAACAGAAGGACACAACTAAACCAACTAGCGGATGTTGCCGAATACCCTGTATATTTGAGACTGAGAAAGGACAGAGGGGAAGAGAAGGTGACTGGTCCCTGCACTTTTCAGTGGGGCAGGTTCCACAGAGAATTCTAATCCTACAGTCCAGTGCATGTTTCTTACTTGACCTGCATTCAAGTACATACTAGGATTCACCACATTCTGGGTAGATTTTTTTGGATACATAGTCCAGACAATTCTGGATACAAAGTCTGGAATAAAAGCACGTTAGATGTGTTATTTAGCTGTATTGCTTATGTCACTTGAATCACGGTCCCCTTGAACAACTGCCTTGTGCCAGGTAGTCAGTGGGGTTTGGATCAAATCTTAGTAACAAATGCTAAATTGCAACAGTTTACTGACCTGTTGCAAATTGTTTTGCCTCTGCACACCTCAATCACCAAGACTTCTAGTGCAAGAATCTACAGGAAGCAAGAACCTGAAGAAACATCACGTCTGCAGCTCTTTCATCTAGCCGGGCCAGCGCTGCCAGGATGGAAGGTACAATTTGGTTGGGGTGGGGGCATTGCATTTTTGGAGGTACAAAACTGTGATTATTTATCGTTTTCCATCCTCATCTTTTAGATGACAGATGTCTTCTGTAGAGAATCAAATTCTTACATCTAGGTACAAAGATTGTATCTTTTTAAAGCTCATCTTCAGACAGCCAGAATAATTAGTCAGTGGTAGGAGCAGAAACAGGCAGATTTGGTGCAAATAGTGCATGCAGAAGCTCTTGTCCATGACAACAGGAATTAAAGGACATCAGGCAATGAGAATAGCATGCTTAAAGTGCAGACCTAATGAATATACCTTATGAATTTTTTTTTATTTAGCTATGTGGTCTCTCTCTGAACAGCAGGCTTGATGAAACAGCTAATCTTTGTAAGCAGAAGTGATGTTCGATTGCACACATAGACCCTTGCTTACGGATTTATTGCTGATGCACAAGAACATTTGGATTTGCTGTAATGGGATCAAGATACCAGGCATCATTTATATATATTTTTTAATATATATTTTGTCATATATATTACAAAAATCTAGTTGGATAAATCAGTGCGTACAACAGTGCTGGGGAAGGAACCATTCTTTCTAAAGTCTATCCAGTGATAATTTGCTCTCGTAGATTTGTACCACCTGACATCTTTGCAGTAATAGCCTGGTGTATCAAAGCAGGCACACAATTAGCTGGAAGGACGCTTTTAGACTCTCTGTTCATATTCAGCAAATGTGGCAGCACCAAGATTTAAGCAGCAAGTTCTTAACAGTGGTACAATGAACTCCTGAGGGACTTTCCGCTCACAGAAGCTGGCAGGCCACTTTCAACCTAAACAGTTAAGTAACTCCACGCTAGGAGTACTTTTGAAAACCTCCTTTAACCTTTAACCAGAAGAAACAGACCTGCTTGGAGAGATGATGTTTGAAAGCCTGTCAAAATCCATTTGAACACATTGTTATCCCAGCACAAAGTAGGAGCTTGAAAACAGCAGACGGGCTGATACTTCTAAGCCTTCCCTACGCATCTTAGCTATGTCAAGATAGGCATCTGAGAAATACATATGCCCTGAAGATGTAGTTCAAGAGCTTTTGGATGGATAATTAACTAAAATAGTCCTCACGTGGAGGGTAAAAGCAGGTCACAGGCGCTTCTTCTGAACTGAGCAGCGAGTATCCATTCATTAGCTTTCTTGGTAAGATCAACTAAAAGTGTTGATGCAGTGTTTGGTACCTACAGGAAAAGCAGCAGTAAAAGAGAAAAAAGGAATGGGGATCAGAAGGGCACGACACAGAGAGGTTGCAGAGTCTTTGCTATTTCATATGAGAAGTGCTACAAGCCACAGGAGATGTTTGGGTTCTGCGTATGTTAGTTTGAAATCAGTGGATCAGCATAAATGAAGATGCTTAGCTCTGCCAGTGAAGGTTAATAGAGGTTCTTTAAATAATAGGCTTGTAAAGGTCCAAGTTGTCTCTGTCCCCACGCTGAGCCAGCTAGAGGCCAATGAACATTGCCAACACTATCTCGGGTCTCAGCTAACTTGCCTTGCCTTTAAACCTTCTCCACCTGGTAAAGTAGCAGCGCCAATTCCCTGTGCTACCTGAAAAAGTCCATAGCACCTCTGGACAGGGTTTAAGCCTTAAATATCCCTTGTTCTGGAATTCAAAGGCACATTACAGGACAGTTTACGCATAGCGTAAGTGGAGCTTAGAGACACAGCAGTCATGGGTCCTGTTATTCCCAGCTTTGGTGTGGATGGATTCACACCCCATTGACTTCTACTTTGAGTACGAGACTTTAAAACCCTGTCAACAGCAGAGACGTTTTCTAAAGCCTTCCTGCCTTTGTTACCACCGGCTCAGATTCATGAATCCTGCGACCAGCAACGGATTTAATGCCATGGCAATTACACCTTGTAGATTAGATTGGGGCCTGATGACACGGTGTTAAGAATGCCTGCGGCAACCAGCAACCTGTCTGTCTTAAGGCTGCTTGCAAGCAAGAAGAGATTTTGCCTGTCCCGCAATATTATGTGCTCTTACATTTTACAGAACGATTAGCCACGGAATCTTTAAGATAAGGAAAGGATTTCTGCAGACTCCTACTGTGAGTAAAAGCAATCCAAGGGAGAAGAAAACTATATCCAACGGCCCTGAAAATCCCATAGGGGTGAACTACAGAAATGTTTCTCTGGGCATGATGTGTTGAGAAACAAAGAAATGAAAACATAGTGTAGAAATAGAAATAAATTCTAGATTTAATGTGCTGGGACGGACAGGATCTTTAGGCTTCCTCCTTGTGTAAAAGTTGGTGTGGTGCCTGTGCGAACACGAGCAGAATGGGCATCGCGCAGCTCAGGTAACAGGCCTGTGGGCATAGTACAGCAGTGAGGGGAACGGAAGAGTTGCAAGAGAGAGGAAGGAAAATTTCCTTTGGAAGGATAATTTTTTCATTGCCTAGTAGCAGGCATTTCAGGGAGGAATGGTTTTGCTCTTACTTTGGTCTTGGTTGAAGGTATTTCACTGTGCAGAGTGCAGTAAGAGTACGTAAGAAATCAAACTGGCCCCAGAGCTGTGCAGTTTCTGCCCAGACACCGTATGCGCAGCGTGCATACGTACGGATGTCTGGTGCGTACGTAGTTCTTCGGCAGATCACAAAGGACCTACAGGGAAAAACCCTGTCTTAAAAAGCACAAAAAGAACAAGTATTTCTGCAATGAGAACAGATATGCTCCTCCTCACTGTATTTGACTACATGATTTTTCCAGCAGATGGCAACAGCAGACCAGTTTGTAGCACAAGGCCAGCGTTTGCAGGCTGTGAAAAATGCTCTGTGCTGTGCTGTACCCACTGCACCTTCCTCAGACCTGCTTCTTCCACTCCCCATAACGTGCCCGCTTAGTACCCCAGGGCATAGTTAACAGAAGAAATCAGTGCTGCGGATAACTTCAGTACAAACTCTCGGTTTCTGACCTCGTTGTGTTTACAGACCTTAAAACAAACCCTCCGCATTTTAAACAGCCTAAACATATGGCTCTCCCTCAATAAGCATAATTTATCTCCTGCATATCCTTTTGCAAAATAATAGTGCAAGCGGTGATTAGGTTGGGAACACAGAAAAACACAAATCATAAAAAAAAATACACTGAGTGGTGTTTTATCAAAAGGTGCCTATTCCCTGCCACGTGCAGAAGCCAGGTTCACGGACCAAACTTTTAACCGCATTCTTGTCATCGCTTCCTGGCCATCTTAAACAGCTGCTTTTAGGAAGTGCTCGTTACTGCCTCGGAAAGGTGATTACCCTGCTTGAAACTGTAGACTCAGCTCTTGGCCTCTGGAGGAAAGAGTTTTGACACGGACCCCAGGTGCCGCAGATGCCGATATCCGTGGAACGATCAGGGACACTCCGCCGCCGAGCTCCACCTCGCTCTGCCCAGGCCCTGGGGAAGACGTGGGAGTTATATTTAGTAATCATCACCCCTGCGCCATTGTTTTTCCGTCAAAATTATGAGAGCACTATTGTTTTTAATAAATAGCAACATTGTTTTGTCATTTGCAAAGCATAATATCAATGAACCTTGAAGACATGTAAGACAAGAAAAATTTACAGCTAAACGCTCCAGTCTTTTTCTCCAAAAGGCAAGTAACGTGCAGCTTTTCCCTTGGGCTGAAGTACAGGCCAGATTCAGGCAGTGCAAATGACCGCTGAGGTGTAATACAAAGCTTGGGGAGCAATGGAGAGGCTGTGAGTGGCTGTGTGTCAACTCATAGTCCTCGGAAATAAAAAAGTAGAAAGGATTAATTTGTAATGAATCCCCTGCAGAAATTATACAAGGAACGGGCGGGGGAGAAATGCCTGAGAGCCAAAGCCACGCTGCAGTGGGATCTAAGCTAGTGATTTTGCACTGTGTCTGTACACAATTTAGTTTTCACTGAAACCAGTGAGTGGTGGCCGTCCCAGGGCAGGCGTCACATCAGCTGTGGCTCAGGAGGAGACCTGGCTGTAAGAAATGTCAAGCCCCTGCAGGTTATTGTCCCCACCCCTATCTCAGTTCTCAGGAAAAGGGGGATAGTGGTTGTCCTTATTACCGCGTTTGCTAAATGGAAGAGCTGCTGCAATGCTCCAACTGTTTCACTTGACTGATGCTCTCAGTTGTGTTACAGGTCAGCTATATTTCACTTCCCTGTGTATTTTCTGTGCAGGGGACTGCAATGCTATTTTTTAACTCTTTTCTGCTCTCACATACTTCTTCGAGAATACACCTTTCAAGAAAAAGCAGTATGTTGAAGAGCAAACTGCCTTCTAACTGCCTTAAGATCTTTTATCACTCATGGTAACTCATGACACACTCACTGCATGTGTTATCTTTATGTTAACACTGTTTACAAATGATGGGAATAAATCCAAGTCCAATGGAGAAAGTTTCCTTTTGTTCACACTTCAATACAGGGGCAGAATTATCACTGTGGAAGGAACTTTCCTCTACCATTGGTAGATGCAAAAAAAAATAATAAATAATAAAATCCAACATACAAATGCCTGCCACACCACAGCATACAAAGCCAGTGCTTTTAATTAGTTAGGCTGAGGGCTTTTCAGTTGTTCTTTTGCTCTTCTAACGAGGAGGACTGTGAGGTGACTTTGAACTAGATACAGACTTGAAAGATTTAGTAAACAAGGATTCTTTATACCATTTCTGGTAAGAGCTTGTCCTGACAGATGCCTTCTTCCTCCTGAGGTTTAGACCACGGTTTGATTTTTTTTTTTCTTTAACCTCTGAAGCATTTCATAACACGATGGGCAAAGGCCCAGCAGTAATTAGACTGATTGAGCGTTGGATGTGTAGACAGAAGAAATAGTTGGAACTCATTGCTGTTCTCAAAGCTGACACTGACGGGTCCTTCGGTCTCAATCACTACGCTCACATTTTTGAGAGGCCCTGTCCTGCAGTCCTGGTGTACACAGACCACAACCCCCTGGGACAAATCAGCTCCTCCCTACTGCTGCTCCAGTGTCGTGCCTGTAGAAGTCGGGAGGGAAGGAGAGGAGCACAGGTTAGCACGATGGCAGCGTACAAATTGCCAGGTGTCACTCACGTGTACTGAAGAGGAAGTCTGTTTTTCAAAAGTTTCCATCGTGATACACAAAACACTGAATATTTCCAAATCTGGCTGTGGTAGCCTGGCATAGTGCCCTGGGTCGTGTCTTACATAAAGAGTTATTTGTCTCCTGTACAGTGCTCTTTATCCTACTTTCACAATTAATCACCAAAGCTACCTTAAATTGTAACAGCCAGGTCTCCGTATGACTGTGCTTGTTCTTGCTTAGCTCAGGGACCCTTTCTGATCCTCAAGCTTCTGAAACTACCTGATTCCTACCTTCTTGCAGCCCTCTTCACGTCGACTGGATTACCTGCCGGGTTTTCTTAATCACAGAAGGGTTTAGGTTGGAAGGGACCTTGAAAATCATCGAGTCCTAACCCCCGCACCATGGGCAGGGACACCTCCTACCAGGTTGCTCAAAGCCCCATCCAGCCAGGCCTTGAACACCTCCAGGGATGGAGCTTCCACAACTTCTCTG
>RSEF01000003.1:14364412-14377980 GCA_003993805.1 Himantopus leucocephalus
AGAGGGGCAGAATCACCTCCCTTGACCTGCTGGCCACACTTCTAATGCACATGGCATGGTGATCAGGGACCTCCAAGACCGTATAATCTGCTTAAGAGACCATTATATACCTGAGAAAGTTGAGTGATGTTATAACTCTGAAGGTGCAAGATCATTAGGTTTGGAAGCTTTCTGACTACGTCGAGCACACACTCATTAGCCTCCAGAAAATTTACCTGGCTGTTAAGCTGTAGAGGACCATTTCCACATGTTGGGGTTGGTTCAGTCTCCATCCATGCTGTGAGAAGGTGTTCATCCAGTCGTGGGTCCGCTGCCCTGGTCAACAGAGGCTTGTGCACATCCACCCATCAGCACGGGCAGTCTTTGATGCCGTACCAGCCTGCAAGAGATTTGAGTGACACATTTAGACTGTGTTAGCATTGCCATTGAAGCCTACACTCGAATCCCAAATTTTGACAGAGCAGTTCTACCCAAATTTTCTGCTAACAGCTATACAGTCCAGCTTCTCTGCTGTCTCCCCAAGAAGGTGGCTGCAGATGTGTGTCCATCCACAGAGACCCAAGGGAGGGGATCTGGGGGAACCCTCTGTGCTGACCTGAGGGGCCCAAAGAGTCTGATCCTGAAATTTAAGGGCTGCTGCGCCCAGAAGACCAGTCAGGGCCAGGATTCAAGCCAGTTGTGCAGTGTAACATCCCCTCAGAGGAGGGATGCTTTGAATCCCTTCAGTTACCTAGTTCCCTGAGCTTTATCATAAAAAAAATGAGTTATAGTCGTCCCTGCTCTTCTTCAAGCTTGATGGAGTAGGTTCAGATGGCCAGCTGCTGCAAGCTTTCCCTGGTGCAGGCCAGCAGTTTGCCAGGAGGCTTTACAAGACAAAACGCATATCCCAAAAGTAATTTTAAGTCACTCGGAACTTTAGAGAAGTTAAATGGCAAAAGTCAAAGGAAAATGAAAATGTACAGACTGATGCATGACCGCAAGGGACAGGGAAGGTGGACACTAATATTGAAATACTGTTTCTCAGCAACGTTATATTTCTAATGGGAGAAGGAAATAAAGAAGCATACTTAGTCCAAATGAAAGCTATACAGAGTAATTAAACGTGTATTTGTCAACAGAGATAGCCAGCACAAAAATATCAGTCTCTCTTTTTTCTCAAATCTATCTGATAAAGGCCTTTTGGGTGTAATATGGGCATTTTTGTGACTACTGCCTCATTGAAGACTCACCTACACTCTAATAAAAAATTGCTGCTTTAAAGCACCAAATCCTCTTTACTGCAGCCAGTGTTTTACTGCTACATATTGGGGCATACTGGGAACCTTATTTTCATTCAGAAAAATCAAATAAGCTTTACCAGTACAAGAGCCCTTCCCAGCCGCAGAACTGCAGCTGCCGTAACGCTAGCACTACTGTGATTAGAGAGGTCAGGAATCAGGTAACACCACCATTATTTTTTTTCTTTTTAAGTGCTAGATAAAGCAAAGTACTTGCCTTTAAAAAGTTAAAGCTGCTGAGGTTAATGCATTGGGGGTTTGGGTGGGGTTTTTTACGTGACGTGCTCTTGCACCCTGTGCCGGGTACTGCATGAACACAGCAAACCATGATTTGCACCTGGAATTCATGAATATTCAGTTATGGGCAGCTTTAAGCAGCGAACTGAATTGGGACACAGTACACGGCAGTACAATTTGTTGGAATAAACTAGCCTACTGGAGAACAATATTTTGAAAGATGTTAAATGTTTGGGGAAAGAGTTGGCAAACTCCGCAATCCATTCCACTCTCCCCATCGCGAGGTAACCTATCAAACACCGGCTTCTCAAATAAAATTTGGCAGATTTGAAGTTTACCACATTATGTCTCCCAATCTGCTTTCTTAGCCTTTCTCTTCCTCAAACATTGAAGCTGCATCGCATTTTCCCTACTATTCTGAGAACAGAGGATGCTTTGCCAATAGGCTCCTTACTTTTGGTTATTTTTAAATCCCTGCAAAAGCTCACACTTTCTTCTGTAGCCAATATCTATTGTTTATGGAAGCACTTCCAACTTACTTTCTATAAGAAAAGAAAAAAATTAATCTACTGCCTCGAAAGCACTGCAAGTATTTGCATTGTTCTCCTGCATTGTTCTCCTTACAAAAAGGAATTCTTTGGAACCACAGAGGCGTTGAGTCTCCTTCACTCACTCTTTTTTCACCACCACCATCCCCCCAGTCCCCCCCCATTCTTAAATAGTGGCTTTCAAGCAGTGACCTTTCTTTACTGGAGGCCACCTTGTTATTTTGGGTTGGATTTCCCTGCCGATTGTTCTGCGTTTCCTCCCGCGCTGCCCTGCGGCGAGGCCGCTGCCGCCGTTCCCGGCGGGGTGGCCACCCTGTGCTCGTAACCCAACCGAGCACAAAGCCCGAGCTTGCTGCCTGTAAGCATGGGAAGAGCCAGACCGCTGGCAGCCTTTCCCATCTTCATACGGACGGCCAGAAAAATGTCAGCTGCTCATAATAGCCCAAAATTATAAAAATCTGACAAAAGCAGTCATTAGCCACCTTGTATACACAGTTTATAACCATCATTCAGATGCTAAGAAACGCAAAGGCAGCTTTCTAGAACTGCTCTCAAAGAGATTCATCCACGTGTGCCATAGTAAGACCCACATAAAAGCCTGATCTTAACTTGCGTGCCTGAGCAGATACACTTCTCTGCACGTTACCCAACGGGAATAAATAACTTGTCATCAGATGCACGCTCCCTTTATCTTAAGAAGGTTTTTCCCTAATATTACAAACCTTTTGGAATGAAACGCAGCATCCATCCCTTTTTGCATAGTACCTTTGCAGGACCTGAACTAAATTGTGTCACTATGAAACAGCGAACTCGCGTGCAAAAAGCAAAAGCATAAGACGCCTGTGGACTCCAGTGCGAGACTTGAAGTTACTCAAAATTCCTAAAACGATCTTTAAACAAATATCTCTGCTCCTGTCTGTTTAGAGTAGTCAAGTCCTGCCACTCCATTTTTTTAAGAAAGAAAAGTTAAGTTGTAAAATGCAGATTTACTGTGCTGAAGGAGCTCATCTTGAATTCTATATGCTGCCACTGAGCCTGGCAACAAACACTGTCAAAAAAACGAACTGGTACATCTCAAATACACTTCACGGCAAAACATGTACATCTTGATTCCTTGAGGACTGCTGCAGGCTTGGAATCTGGAGCTCCGAGGAAACAGGCTTTATTTTAGAAGCAACATGTTCTGGTGTATTCACATGAAAATATTCTCAGAAATTCCAGTTCACCAGGAATTTGAAAGCTACTCATTTCTGTCTGACTCAGGATGTAGCCCAACTGTGAAAAGACAAGGTTTCTTGTGAACTTGAAACCCTGTTTTTCAGCCAAAGCCTGTCAAGACCCTGCTCTCAACTTGCATTTACAAGGCGCAGAGATAATTAATGGAGTCTTCTGACGACTCACTTCATTTTGAAGTTGTTTGTATTTCAGAGTTCAAATTGGGACAAAGTGCATTCCTTCGCCCAAAATATTTCTAAAATTTTTCACTTCTGTTTCTTTCCCAATAATAGTTTCCATCTGCCACTGACTGCAAGAAAAATCCCATCGTCCCAATTTTAAAAACCGCTTACCTACTTTTTACATCCATTTTGTAATTTTGCAAGCTTCAGAAAACTGACAGAGCAGGTAAAGGAGAAACAAAGATGACTCTAATATAACCTTTAAATTGCCTTGTATTTACTTCAGGGGGAGGTGTGGTAGGATGCTGAGAACCTGTGCTAGTCAAACTCTGAATGCACGTCACTAACAGTATAGGGAAAGCTTTAAATAATTACGGGGGGGGGGGGGGGGGGGGGGNGGGGGGGGGGGGGGGACGACAACCTCCCCCCCAAATCCTCCAACCTTGGCAAACATCTACTGTGTTCAGAAACAGAGTGTGAGACAGAAGGAAGGTGACGAAAAGGAGAAAAAACAACATCTGAAATTTCAAAATGTTTTCTAAAAATTGAAACAAGATGAAAATTTAAGTTTAAGGGAAATATTTTGCAGTACTAAATACTTTTTTATACAAAAAGTCTCTGTTTTGCAAGATAAATGTTTAAGACACAAATGTTGGCCATCTGTAACTGCAGCAGTGAGCTAGGCAGCAAGATGGAAAAGGTGTCATGGCAAATTGCCTTTCCTCCATCTCTTGCGCGCCGCATTTAAATGAGCTGGCCCGTGTCCCAGAAGCAGCAATGCCATATTTGTGTTGTGACAAATGCAAGGTGCTCGGCCTGAGAAGAGTGGCTTCCCAGCAGCAGAGCCGTGACCTTTCCTGTGTCCATGCTGGCTGTTCCAGAGCTACCTCAATAATACACTTCTCGTTGCATTTAGGGTGAAAAGTTTCCTTACCTCTCTTTCCGCTTACAGACAAATCCCTCTTGCTCCTTGCAAGTAATTTGCTAGGAATATGCTACCTAGAAGTAAAAAGGGAAAGAAATCTTTGTAAGTGGCTCTCACGCAGTTGTACACGTGCTGTTTGTGCGTGCTTGTGCCTGAGCACAGGCAACTATAAATGCACACACATACCTTATACCTATAGAATGTTTGTGCATGTCCAGCGGCTCAGTTTCAGTACACCTATATACACAGATGGTCATTATATGACAAATGTGTGGTTCTTATTTTAAAACTCTGAAATCTCTGAAAACATAAAAGCACCTGCCTTGCTTCAGAGACTCAGACAAGACATCTTCCCTGAACTCATTTTATCTAGAAGTGTGTATACTCAGAATGTATGTAACACTGTTCATGTGAGACACCGTTATCCAGAAGTACTCCAAAGTTTACTCTGAACTATCTGAAAAGTATTAACTTCCTTCTTCAATCCCTCTTTTAACCAATTCTTGACACATTTTCTCAGCCTTTCATCAATCCCTCTCCCCAGCATACTTCTATTCATCTCACTAGTAAGAGGCAGATCGATTTCTACCATTCAACCTTCAGTTGCCTTATTGATGCAGTGACTGTCTAGAGGGAGGACAATTACCGTTCAGCGACAGTGGCAGAGAAACTCTGTTAGAGGACAGGTGTATGCTGGAGTACTTGATGCTCAATGGCAGTCTGAGTTGCAAGAAAGTTGGGGGATGCTGATTTACGCAAGTTGAATGTCTTTTACCTTAATTGTGAGGATTTTTTGAACGCTAAAGCTTCAGGGCAACAGTAAGTTTGGTCTTTGTTTTAAAATGAATCACTGTCTTTTCTGGAGATTATCTGCTAAATGATTCCATCCCTATACACATGAAGTTTAGCACCTTCCATACATACCTTCCCATCAGTGTTATCCTTATATGCTCTGTCACCCATGCTGGTCCACCGAGATGCGAACTGTGAGAAATGCAGCTGTTGAACTGTAGGAAAAGTTAAGAAAGTCATTTGGAGGGAACATCTTTCCAGCAGTTCAAAGACTGTTCAAACACTTTTAATACTGTTTCTTCTTTCTCCTTTCCACCCCCCCCCCTTTTTTTTTTTTTTTTTCATTCAATCTTTGCTGTCTTTTTCTCTTTTCCCAGGAGCACATGTTAAAGGAAGTTCAACCAATCATCAGGCTCTCTCCCATTTTCCATGTTAGTCCAGCCTGACTTGAAGAGATGATATATTTGACAGATTTTAGCTTGGCTCTATCACTCTGCATTTCCGCCTTTTTTTCACTCTGCACTTATGATTTGTGATGGGTAAATCTCAAAAGATTAGAAGTCTGGCTTGGATAAGCAACCGTGTGTTTGAAGTTTACTTTTCAATTTTAAGAGATCAGGGTCACTGCAAGAAGCATATGAATTATATGCCTTGAATTCATGGGATTTGAATGACCAAAGACTTTGGCATACTTCAGGAAGAGGAACAGCTAATAACTGTATTTCCCAGGAGCAACCATCATAGTTATAGTGCCCCAAAATGAAATGGGCCAAGGGGATTCATTGATTTTCAGTAGCGTCAGGAGAAACGAGAGCTGAAGGCATCAGTGGATTGTTCTACTTTAGAGCAGGGCTCAAATGCTGTATCCCACGTAAAGCTTAAAGGGTTTTGGATGCTGTGGCTAGACATCGGGTAGGGGGTAGAGCTGAAGACTTTGAATGCCATACAGATGGTGTCCTTACAGAAAAGAAAATGTGTATACTCCCTGAATGGACCAGTAACTGGAAGGCTTGTACATTGTCCTCTGGGCTGCAGAGTGCACTCTTAGCTCACCCTCCCTATCAGACAGTGTTATTCTTAGTGTGGAAACCTTAACTGTGATTCTTCACTGACATTTGGCACCACTTTAAAATCAACTTTCCATAGAGATAGATCAACTCCAGAATTGGCCTTGACTGTATTTTCTCACTGAAAAAGCAGACGGGAGATGAAAATCAAAGTTTAATCCCGTTGCATGCTTTACCAAAGCAAAACAGAATGCCTATCTGGGATGTAGCATCTCTCTTTTTTTTTATTTATATGCTTGCATATAATTGTGACAAGTATGTTCTTGCTCTGTTTGCAAATATAATAGCGTCACAGAAGATAGTTCTGATGAAGAAAATAAATCTACCTTCCTCGTAATGTTTTACATTAGCTAAAAAATTGGCTGCAGACAACAGGAAGGCCTGACTAAAACTAGGATGGTTTTGATGAAGTTTTAGTTTGTCCGAAAAATTCTCATCAGGAGGCTCACGAGGGTCCCTGCAGGTTACAAGCAGGAGAGAAGCAGTTGACAAGTGTTTGAGCTTTATACGCGCACACCCGCAGAAGTCCAGGACTTAAACATTTTGGGGCAGGAGTTGAGTAGACATTACTGATATTGGCCATGGGTATCTAAAGTCGCAACCCAGACACCGCAGTTCTTTCACACAAAGAAAATTTCTCTAGTGTAGACAAAATAGGTGCTGAGCTTTTTGGAAGATCTGGCCTATGAAAGTAGTACAATAAAAAAAAATAAAAATGTTTCCTCAAATGGGTGGTGTGAGGCTTGGGGAATGTTTGTGGAGCTCTCGGACCCTGGTATGAAAAGGTGCTGCAAAAGTTCAAAGTATTATTGTTACGGCATACTTAGTCAGCAAGGCAGGGAAATATCAAAGGCTTTCTTCTCCCAGCTGGCTCGGTCTTATCTCAAGGAACTGTTGGTGGGTGGTGATTGCTCTCAGGGACTGGTGATGACAGAGGAGTGAAGGCACCAACCTCGCCTGCAGAGCTGCTCTGGGCACCCTCCTCGATCGGCCAAGGCCTCAGCTCCTCCTTGGTGCTTTTCGGTGCACACACCCCCTGTTCCCAGAGAAAAACCTGAAATGAAAACAGAGAACTCTGACACCTGGCTAATGGAGGCACTCAGGCAAGGCTTTCACTTGTGACTGGTACATTGGGAAATAATTGATACAAATTGCCTCAGACACTCAAGGCTGCTGGTCCTCCTTCCCACAGGCTATTTTTAGGCCCAATTAGGCAGATAAAATGACACCAGAATTAATTTTTGTACGCTCTAATGTTTGGGCTTGCTTTTTTTTTTTTTTAAATGCTTCTCTCTAGATATATGGTAAATGTCTGAATTACGAAAAGCAGATAAAGGGATTTCCCCCCCTCCCCACCACGAGATGTTCAAGAACTGAAAGACATACTCACTGCAAAACCACTTAGGGCTGATTGCAGGGGAATTTGCTCTCACCACCTTAAACCCAAAGCAAATAACAGAATATGAAATAACACATATTCTTGGCATCAGGCGGCACGAGAGCTCCCCCGGGTCTGCTGCAATGCAAAGGCTAGCAACCCACCCATCAGAAGAAGATAAAATACAATTAACTAATTCATTACATAAATATTTTGGGTGGAGAGATATGAATCAACTTATCTCCATTATTGTTATCGTTATTATTACCTGCTGTTTGCTAAGACTGAGTTTTTCCAAAGCCTTCTTTCACATTAAGAAGTCCCAATCCCCATGCTAAATCCCACCCCAAATTTGATGCTGATTGCTTTTGCAAACTACTGGGGAACAAAAGCAGGGAGAGGAGTACAACTGGTGAGATAGTAATATTCGCTGCTGTTATTACTAGAATTTATGGACAAGCCATTCCCATGCTATTTGAACATAATTCATACATTTGGACTACAGGGAGATCCATAAATGCTCTCCAGTAAAGCCCCTACCTGTGTAATGCTTTCTAAGATAAGTAGCTGTTGTGACTGCAATGGAAGATGCAAAACCTGACTGCTGGCCTCCATGGTTATTGCGCTGCCACAGACTTCTCCAAGATCTTAAAGATCCCCAGTCCTCTGGAATAGGCAAGTCATGAACTGCCCCTTCTGCAGCCGGGCTTGCAGGCTCAGAGGCCGGCAATCAGAAGGGTGAAACGTTGGCTGTGTCAAAGCCAACAGGAATTTTGCCACTGACTTCAACGGGGGCAGCTTTTTGCCTTTGTAGTATAAGCCGATGAAAAGCTCTGCCTCATAATCACATTCCTGTGGCTTAACATGTAAGTGCATGTTGGCTGTGTGGTGGTGACTGCTCATGTGCATATTTCTCAGCCTGCAGGACATGCCAGCAATGCCACTTCCCTTACCCCACAAGGGAAGAGAGGTAAAGAAGTTGATTTTTTTGCATTTGCCATGCGCAGGGCTTGTACGATCAGCTACTGCCGCGTGTCTGATCCACAGTAGCTTGATTGTGACTAAGCCCTCAGTTACCCGAACCTGATACTTGATGGTAGACAGTAATGAAGTAGCATGTGTTTATGAGATGGGGGACTGATGGTCCCAGGCAGGGGTATGGGGTCCTGGGGAGCCCAAGTGGGAACATTACAGCCTCTTAGTACTCTCAGGGCGCTGACGCAGGCATCCTAAACCCAGGGAAACAAATGCTTCATTTTCTGATGTAAAGACATCACTAGTTCATAGCACTTCAAGTGGAAGTGAGCCACGAGCTCTCCCTATTCTGATATGTCACAGGCCCAACATTTCACTAAGTAAGCTCATATTAAGTACAATAATTTGAGTCTGACTACAGTGTACCTTCACATAAACTAAGCCTTAAAAAGTGTCTGATACTTAGAAAAAAACCCTCTCAAATAAGTCAGCAGGAATGAACTTTTTTTCTGCATTAGTTTTTTTGTGTTACCTTTTGTGTTGCCATACATACTGTTTCTCCCTTAATTTCTTTCAAAGGCAGCACATACATAACCTTTGGATTTGAGTTTCCTCTCCTCTGTAGCTCCTAAACATGTCTCAGCACTAGGATGGCTGGTGACAGGGGAGTAATTAGAGCTTCCCAATAACTAACTACAAATCTGAGGCATAAAAACCTTGAAATATTACCAGATGCTCAATATTAACTGCACTGAGGTGCATTTATTTTAGACAATCGATGATACAACCTTACGTCAAAATATTGACTAGCTACTTACATGAACACAAATGAGTCAGTCTTGCTCCTTTGAGAAGGTCCTTTGAAGTCTGCTTTTTACATCTAAGGACTTCATAAGGTACTTGTCCTGTTTCCTCTTCTAAAAGGGTTCATAGTTATTGTGAACGCCTGCCTCATCACCTTCTTTGGCCAACATCTAAGCACCATATTGACCTTTATATCTCTGCCTGTACTGAACTCTGCTTTGCAGTAAAGCTTACCATGCCATCTCTTTGTTCAATCCCAGCTGACGGTACAGAGACTCCATTACACAAAGATCTTTTGTCTGGAAAAAAAAAAAAAAGAAAGAAGAAAACACAGTATTTGTTAATAATATGTTTTCATAGACTTGCAGAAAGCACTGGCAGCTGGTCTTCAGCAAGGACTCTACCAAGATGAAGAACCACCAGGGAAATACCGAACTTCCGAGGCAGTAACTTCCAAGGATACTCATAGGCACAACGTTGAGGCAGGTTTGTCTTCGGTCCTCCTCTTCTGTAACAGAGATAATGGATTCTTCAAAACCCCAGCTCGCAGCAGCTCCATACCAGGACATCACTGCAAGGTCATTGCTTGACCACTCAGGCCTCTGAGAAGGGAGCTGAAATTGAGCATCAGGGTTTGGTATCAGTCCAGATTCAGCACTAGAAGCTGGATCTCACAGAGAAAAGTCACTTCCTCTCCATAGTGTTTCAAGAAACCTTTGTAAGAAGGGACAATAGAGGGGAAAGGAAAAAGGAAAAACTGCTGTAAACATCTGAAATGTTAAAAAATAAAGGAAAGTAGAAATTTATCTGTAATAGTGTTGTGTTGCCACTATATAGTTATGCATGCAAGCTTTCTCGATTTTTCAAGTAGAAATTACTCCAAAGGAGCAAACACTTCACTTCAGTCTCATTTTGTAACGCCCAATAAACATACCAGAGATGAAAGGTACCTGGTTGAATTTGGGTAAAAATAGATGGGATTTTGAAAAGCAGTAAAAAATGCCTGGGAAAAGTGATATACATGTGGTCTTAATCATGCCAATGGATAACCCCCACATTACCCTTTAAAAGGTCATCTGATAAACATCAACATTGGGCTTTTCTCACAAACCCAACACCTAAAATTGCTTCAGGCTACTGTAATATGGCATGAGAAGTTAAATTAGAAGCATATATTTGGTAATAGCGCCTCTGCAAGGGAGTCTTCAAAAGCCTGTGCCCCCATTAAAGGATTAGAAGACCAGCATACATATCAGCAACTATGCTCATTCCAAAAAGAAACAGAACAAGAGACAGAAATCAGCATTTTGTTCTGATTAACTGCTTTGATTGATGTAAATTTCTTAATTACCTTTTTTTGTACGTTGCTGCAAGCCTACCATTGGGGAATACTATAAAGAACGCCACTATGAAGTAGCACTTTCAAGCTTTCTCCTCTCTCTCACGGCTCCGGTGGTGATCTCTCCAGAGTACATGTTGATGAGGTACACAAAATAAAGCAATCTCCAAGGAGCCGATAGTCTAGGGGTCAATTGTTTCCAGGAGTACCCAGAATAAAAGTTACAGACTGGGAGATAAAAACCATTCAAGAATAAGAATAGGGTCATTAAATATTTCTGGAAATGTGATAATTCTGTATGAAACAATGGAAGAGATATTAAAAAAGAAGTAAGGGTAATTAGATTCAGTACATTCAAAAGCACTTCTTTTTTATTTGAGCATCTTCCCTTCTGGAAACAAATCCATCCGATTTTCCCAAGCGCTAACATTTTGAAGTTATCTGCCCCAAAGGCAGGCAAGAAATAGGTCTGATTGTCCCAGAAATAAGGATGAAGGCAAAGGGCACATCCTAAGGATTGAAGACTGGCTGAGAAATTGGAGGGCTTAAGGTGAAAGAAATTCTCTGTATCAAGGTCATTGGTGAGGTTAGGGTATTTTTAAACTGGAGAGGAAACCCTTAACCTAGTGTTTTTCTATCTTTGGGGCTTGAATCAGGCACAAGAGAAAAAAAAAAAGCAAGACAAGTTCAGTGAGTCTCTCCATCAAATAAATAGAGGTCTGAATTATGCTAGCACTTGTAGGCTTTAAGAAAGGCTAGGTGGAAATGGAAATTTGCTCCCATTTTGATAGCCTTTTGCAGCTAGTCAGAAAATTCTCTGCATACGGGTTTTCACAGAATTTCCTATCCCCAGCTCTTTCATCGCCACCTCGTCTTTTCAGCTCACATGTCAGGAAACACGATTTCCCAGTGCTGGCTCTACAACTCTTGCCTAAGAACAGAAGATGAGCCTGTGCTCCTTGTCCTTCAGATTTCATTCCCACCATGGAGGATTTAGCGGGGGGTACAGGCTTAACTTCAGAGTCCGTGCAAGGTGTACAGGACATGACAAAAGCGGCTTTGCTCTTTCACAGGCACAGTGGCCCTGAACTCCTAAATTTTTTGCCTCTAAAGTCCTAAGTAATCCTCATGGGTTTTCTCCCCTGGACTCATAAGAGTGGTAGAGTAGGTCAATTAAATTTTCTTTTCCAGCTTCTGCTGAAGAAGAAACATTTCTGAACGCCTTTCTTCAATGTGTCTCTGTATTTAACAGGTCCTGCCCCCACAGAGTCCTATCTTAAGAGCATACAAGAAGCAGCAGGCTGCTGCAGCGGGAATGCAGAAGCTGGAGCTGTCAAACCAAGTCCTATTAGATACCAAAGGGGCTAATAAAAGAACGGGTGTTTGTTGTTTTTCTAGCAGGGATGGTTGCTGAAAAGCCTAGAGAGGAGGATCCTGAGACACCTCAGCTCCTCAGTTCCGATGGATGTATTTCACATTGATCAATCTCTCTGTCTTTGTGGCTGAACTTGCCACTTCAGACTTTTGACAGCTGGACAAAGCAGGGTTTGAGCCGTGCCTTGCTTTAAGTAAGTGTGGAGAGATGTTTTCAGTCTGACCTTGCCAAATCAGTCCCTGGCTTGGGGCGTTTGCCGAGATCCAGGAAAGATTTTCCCACTGAACTGCAAGTGGGAAAAACTAATTCTATCCACAGCAATTTGATGGAGTATTGAAGTGACAAGCGTTTCGGGAGATATGATTCTATCTCATGATCTGCAGAGCCTCTAGCTCATAAAGCAGAAGAATATACTTATACATGTTGATTTGGTGGTGGTGGAGGCAGTTAAAAGCCGATTATAAAGTATAATTTTCAGAGACAGAAGGAATATTTTTAACCACATTGTGGCTGTGTTCATGATTAACCTTCTATATTAAAGAGATAAGATTTGGCACGAGCAAATGTGTGCCCTGTTTGGCTTTTTGTTCTTAAGTTCACATATTTTGTTAAAGTACATCAGATAATGAGATGTAAAAGCATACATAGGGATATAACAGGGAGCAGCAGAATAGCATAGGAGCAACGAATAGACTATAAATGCATAATCACAGATAGCAGAAGCAAACCTTCCACATTTAAACACTTCCATGTATTTTTCCCCCTCTACTGGTTTACTCTTGTTCTTAAAACAATTAAAAAACAATTCAAATCAATAGCAAAACTGTCATTCAAGATTTTACCCTGGATCTCCATGCTGTATAGCAATAGTTCCCCTTGTTCACTTGCTGCCCTGCTCTCCGTTTCTACAGAGTTGTTGCTGTGCTAAATGATTATAACGTCAATGGGCTTTATAAGATCATTTTTGAGAGCTAGGGCTGTTTTATTTCATATGTTTTTACTGTTATTATCAGTGTCGTCCTGAGAAATTATTTTGCATGAGTATGTCACATATTCATGGTAAATACACTGGCTGTGAGATAGTACCGAGCTTTTTAACATATTGCAAAGAATTTCTCTCTTCTGCTTTTAATATCAAATCTTTCATAATCTCTCCCTTATAATAATAATAATGAGATGGTCTGGCCTCTACCAAGTGTACCAACTTCTGCCAGAGCTGGAGAGATCCCATGTAGAGAGCTGACTTCATCATACTCATGTCCTCCTCCTCTTCGTTTTGGATGGCATTACCCTGGCGGAGATGCCCAGGTAACACTGCCTGATGGTGTGATGGCTGCTGTTTTAGTCAATGCATTAAGGATTGAAAAAGGGACTTAATGAGCTGAAAATTCAGAGTCCAAAGGAGGGCCATGAAGATGATCAGAGAGCTGGAACACCTCTCCTATGAAGACAGG
>RSEF01000003.1:14378080-14410015 GCA_003993805.1 Himantopus leucocephalus
TAGATGATCTTTAAGGTTCCTTCCAACCTAAACCATTCTATAAAAAGCATAAGTTAGGCAAATAAAGGCATAGGTATCTTGCCAGTGTCTCGCAGGCCTGAACCCGTGGCCTTTCTCCACAGGAGTAGGAAAGGTGTAGATGACAGCAAAACATGCTTAAAGGCTTGCTCTTGATTCCTCTTTTCACCTGGCAATAGCTAACATTTGGGACTAAGACGGGGCAAGTATCAGCCAGGAGCACGCAGTGGGCACGCAGCCATGCATCTTACCTTATCCTCGTACTGCTCTGTACCAGTCTGGCTCCACACTTCTGTATTTACCAGCAGTGTTCAATCAGGCACGATTGCAAAGCCTAGCCTGGAATGAGTAAGGGAAAAATGAGTCGTCAAATACCGCATTTAGAGAACCTAGCAAAGCACATAAATAAGTTGCAGTATTGATATCCTGACAGACTGCTCGGCCAGGGGATAGGAAACGGAAAAAGAAAAGTCCATTGATCAAATAAATTAATTTTTAAATCTAAAAGTTTTTTTAATAGATTAATATCCCTTACACTGGATCCAAGTTTTCTCCCCTAGGCAAATCCTCAACTTACACATATGCTGAAATTTCTCCACCTAAGCCAGGCAAGCCTTTCTGCTTTACACGGGGCGAAGCTGTGACCCCCTGATTTCAACAACCATACTATGTGTCAAAGGCCGGGAATCCTGGATTATCTCACAGAAGTCAGTTCCCAAACTCCCTACTGGCATATTAAACAACAACATGTTCAAACAAAACAGTGCAAGAGAAAAGCAAAACTCACTCCTGTTGGTCGAGCACACCCTTAAATGCATTTCTACCAGCTCCTGTGAGCAGCCTTTTCCGACACAAGCCTTCTTTGGCTCCCAGAGAACTGGATATTTCATACTGATATAAGAAACCTGCTGCCACAAACAGCGTTTATTAGCCAGATTCCTGTTAAGCTGGCATGAAGCAGCAGCCATTACCGGGACTTCCCACTACAGCAGATAACCAAGAATAATATTCAGTAGCTAGAAATACGGGCTCAAAAGATGCGGGTTCTACGCCCAGGTCTGCCATTGACCTCCCGCACAGCATTGGGCAAGTCATTTCATGCCTCCCTGTTACAGTTTCTACAGCTGTATAGTGGAGATGATGATACAGAACTCCTTTGTAAAGTGCTTCGAGACCTATTGTGAGAAAAAGGCTGTAATCCCCCCAAATATTTCACGAATAACTAACTGCAGTGATGACAATACATGAAATGTGTCACAAAAAGCCATTCAAAAGCTCAATGCATTTCAAGTTACGAAACATCAGTGAAATGGAAGCTCCATTCCCACAATTTTCTCTCATCTAATAAAGTTTCTAAGCGGACTTTCTGAAGTCAGGATGACTAAAAATGGGATTCCTAATGGCATCTCACTCATTTCTAACTGGAAAGATTAATCACAGGAGCCAGCTGTTTTTTCTGGCCCTTGACTGACTTATTCTCTCTAGCTGGTCAGAGGTTAATAGGATGTAGTAGGGGGAATAACTCAGCAATATCAGTTCTGACTGAATCAGACAAGAAAAAAAATTAGTCCTTCGCTCTTTCGGAGTTTGATTCTTTTGTTCATTCACTACTTTCAAATACGGAGCAGGTTGATCCCAAATCCACTGTGCTGTGTTTATTCCTACTGGAGCCACTTTTCCTACCTGAGGACTTAAGACTTGGGAGTAGGTCTGCCCAGTGCGCCATTGGATGGAGTTGCTCAGGTGGGTGAGAAGGTAACTTGTGCAAGGGGATTCTCCGCAGCCTTGAGTTATTCCAATAAACACGTAAACCTCGACTGTTCTCCATCACAGTTGTATATACAATTTGGCTATGCGGAGGGTGGTTTTCAGCATGCTTTTACATGTGGTTTGGCGATGCTGAGTCTGTTTCACAGCTTGCTTTTACATGTGGTTTGGCTGCAGTGAGGCTGATTTACTGTGAGTTTTTTACATGGAGCTTGGCTATACTAATACTAGGGTCTGCATGTTTGGGATTTTACTACCCATGTAGTAAGACAATGCAGGTCATAATACTGAAGAACAATTTAGATAAAGTGAGAGGTCAAAAACAACCTGGCACTGTTCCCTGTAACACCATAATAAAATACACAAGCACTACTATGCCCCAGCTTCCTCCATCACGACCAGAGAGCTGCCGCCCCGACTCCTGATTTGAAGTCGTATGTTTTCTGTTTCAAATGCAGGGGATTAGATATAAATCCTTACCTCGATTTCAGAGGTGGGATCCAAATGGCTTCCAGCCATGTCAGCTGTTCTACCTTTGTGTGGGTTTAACGTATGGTCTATGATATATTACAAAAAGAATGTGAATTATTAAGCCTTTTCTTAACCAGCCCAAATCACCAAATATAGCTATCTACAACCAATAATTTCTCCAGGCAGTTTCAGTTGCATAAATCTTAAAGTGTCAAAACTCACATGAGAAGTACTATTTTCCCCAGCTAGACCATAACAGTCTCACAGAAATTGTTATTCTCAAGCCACACAAAACACACTGGCAAACTTTAATGACTAACTCTGAAGTAGAAACATGGAAGTGTTATTTTGATGCAAAGATTCGTGCATGTCTTTAGTATAACAGTAGCTCCTTTTGAAGCTTATGTCTACAGATTAACCCATGCTAGTTGTAATAGCCTTTGTCTGTAGAATGTTAATCAAGTTCATTCCTTTCAGAGAAACAAAATTATTCACCAATTTTTCAGTCTGGCTCTTCTCACCCTTAGAACGGAGCTGTACATCCCTGGTTTTCATTGCCTCTATCAAGATTCCTATCACCTGAAAATTTCTTGTTACATGCTTCAAATCCAAGATGGAGCAAAAACCTCCTGGATTTCCCATCACATAGTTCCCAGTACTGTTCTGATTTTGTTTTTTTCCTTTCTTTTATATGCGGTAATTTAGATTCACATGTACACAGGTTTTATATCAATTGTCTCATAACTTGTCTTTATTTTTCCCTGTCAGCTCTTGAATGAGGGAAGCTAAGGCTGGGAAGGAAAGGTAGATGGGGAATGACAGTTAAAGTGAATTCTTTTCTAAGATTCCACCTAAAGAGACAGATATCATTTCCAGATGCTATTGTAAGACTTAGCAACTTAACAGGGCATTAGGTGTCACTCAAAACTTTTAATCACATACCAGGAGCTTAGCAGCAAAAAAAGACCAACAAGCAGAATATAGTAATAAAGTACAGTAAATGCTACTCAATATGCAAGTTATCTAGAAATAAACACACTCAGCAGATGAATTAGAAAAGGCAGAACAAATCCTTTCACCTTTGTTCAGTTCTTGAAGCAGCAATCTGAGTGAGTCACCAGAAGAACCAAGTATTTTATCTGTGAAAATGCAAAGGAAACACTCCACCCATTGATGCTTTGATACAAAGAGAGCATTTCATATTAGCAATTTTTAAATGCTCGTCTGTATTAACTCTTAGTGATTTCTTTTCTTTGGTAAAACTGTTTTGCATCCAGTTACACTGCTGTGACCTGGATGAGAGCTGCAGCTTTCAAAATTCCGTAACTGAGCACGGAGGCTGCTGGCTGAAGCTACATTTTTACCTTTTGTGTTTCCTTCAGCACAGCAAGTTTCCTAGTACCTCCCTTTCCTGAGTTAAGAGTTGATTTGCAGAATTTCCTCTTCCAGAACTGGAGGACAGATGATAAAAAAATACATTTAAAGGAAGCTCTTGCTTTATCCTTTTTTTTTTTTTTTTTTAAAAAAACCCTTTAATTCTGAATTCCATGAAATACAGTTTTGGATGATCTGAAACCAAGAGACAGAGATATTTAAAACTGAGCCATCTTGATTCGGTTACCGTTTACAGAAGGATTCACAATTTCAGTACAATGTTCATAAACAGATGCAACACCATAAAAACCCATAACGGAAAGTATTCCTTGAAATTATGATATGCTCTTATTATAATAGATGTACTTCAGATCACGTTTCTTTCCAAATTTATTTTGTTCAGTAGAATTCATGAGTTACTGTGCAATAATGCTGGAATTTAACAGCTTTAACCATGTTTCCCTTATCTTTGCAATCACGCTGTGAACAGCCCGTATGAAGACACGCAGGTCATCACATGCACTCGTAAAACAGAGCAAGTAATGCTGGCAAGGGGACCTGCACAGCCTTCTCTTAGACCAAATTCCTGTTTAAGCCTCTGAAGATAAGACTCAAATTAAGCTGTTTCTTACGTTAAAACAAAATGGCACATGGCACCACTGGAAGCAGAAAGGCTAATATTACTTGGGGGCTACAGGCTAATGCTTTTCAAACCCTTCCACATGTTGGCTGAAATGAACTCAGGGTTTCTTTACCACTGTTAGCGTATCAGTTCATATCTGAGTCCAACATCTGAAGCGCAAGGATTTGTTCTCAAATTAACCACCTTTTGCATGTATTTGATCTGAAACTTTTACTGCCACTCACCACTCCCTTTATTGGATCCATCGCAAGATGGGTTTGGAAGTTGTAAGATTTCAAAATCAATAGCTTTAGAGTTCTCTCCCAAAACTTAGAACTTCTCGTTTTCAGGTTTCTCTCCCCAATAAGAAAATATAGAAGCCTTTTTAATTTGCTTTGGGACAAAAGTTAAGATTTGACCCTCAAAAGCATGATTCCCAGCTACCTTTGCAGGAAAAATGCTGGTTGTTGCAAGTTTGTGATACAGTCGGAAGAGCTGCCAAAAACACAGGCACAGTTTCTTCAGCTCTGCGTGTTTTGTGGATTCGGGTGTTTTCACTGTAGGTTTTCAGAGACAATGAATAAAAACACGGGCTCTTGTCCTCAAAGGTAATATGACCTCAGATATACTTATCAACACACCATATCTGTATGTTCCCACAGGGAAGACGACATTTTTACCTTAAAACCAGTAGGGTATGATCTCACCCACGCCATGTCTATGTCAGTATTTCTGTTACTAGTAGCACCAGAGAGCAGGAGGACGTACTGTGCACAGAATAATGCTATATAAATGCCTTGCAGGTACACAGCACAAACAGCTTTTCCCTCGGGAAGTTAGCACTGAGTTTTGCTCTTCCAAGGCTGGGTCCCATGCCTCCAGACGACCTGTGCTGGAGTGGCAGACTTCATGACACAGCCAGCTGGGGCTGAATAAGTAATTCTTTAAATTATTCCTTCTACCAGCCCTCCCTCCCCATCATAATATAAACTGTGTAGTCACATTGGCAGCCACGGGGAAAATGCTAGCACACATTGACCGCCAACACTTCTGCTGAGGGCAGATATAGGCAGCTATATAAAGAAGGCATTGGCAGGTTATGCTGTTTCCTCTATCTACTGTGAGCAGACACCTCTGCAGAATTGCTCCGGCAGTACTGAAACATAGAGATGTTTCCAGACATCTCAATGGAAGGTAAGATGAGGAAAGGCGGAAAGTTTTGAGAATATTTTAGCAAAGAATAATACTGTTCTCCTTTTAATAGAAATTCTAATTTTCTTTCCTTTTTTTTTTTTTAAAAAAAACCAGACAAACAGTAGCTTAATGACTACTGAAAAACTACCTCCTCCACTTTGTTGCATCATGAAGGACCTCTGGCTGGTATCGTGGTTGTGCCATTCCAGATCTTTGCTAGCAAAGGATGTGGGAAATGGAGGTACCATAGGCAATGCTGAATGTCTCAAGACAAGGAAAGGAAAAAGAAGAGGAGAATGAAGAGCAAAATCCATGGAGATGTAGTTTTAGAAGCATGTAGCAATCCTGGGAGAATGGATATGGCCAACCCCCCAACAGTAATATATGAGGCTAATGTATTTTCCACCCACTGCTGCAATTAATAAAGGCTGCTGCTAGACACACAGGGTAAGCTCGCTGCTACAGCATTTCTCCAGGCAGCCACTGCTCTACAAATAACAAATCTTATCCAGTCAGGGTGAGCCAGTTATGGAAGCCTGCCAGAGGCATAAAAAGAGTGTGCTTTCCTCTCTTTCTACGCAAACAACCCTTCTGCTGAACACAATGTCTCTACACATTCACATACAAATATATATTGCTGCTAATATAATGTATCATTGAATTTCAGTAACCTAACAACCACAGCATCAGAAAAGCAGTGAAGCATTAAGTAGTGTTTTGTGTCTACCACTCAGCATGCCGTGAAGACACTGAGTTCCATGAGCTCAAAATAAGGAAAAAAAAAAAAAACCCCAACCAAAAAGAAAGCCACATCAGTAGATGAACTCAAAGTTTAAAAGTTTTTCCTATTATTTTTCTACTCAAGGTTTAAAAGTTTTTTCCTATTATTGTTCTACTCATGGATGACTTCTGACTCAGTCTATATGGAAATTACTTCTTTCCTAAGTGCTAAACTCTGCACTGGACCCTGCTGGTGGATGACTTTGAAGAAATCTGTCCTCCCTCACTGTTCCTTTGCCTACAGATCTGGAATTTGGTCCCAAGACTACTTCTCATGTTGAAATGAAGTTCTTTGTATTTCTCCGAGTTGATTCAGAGTGAAGGAGGCATTGAAAGGGGATGCCTCTGTCCACAGGGGTCAGTAGTCTAGATAGGTTCCTAAATTAAAACCAGAAGAAGAAAGAGTTTGCCCACCAAATAACGCAGGGCATAAGTATTTGAACAGAAGAAGGAATCAAGGCAGGAAGCCCAATTTCTAGAGATTCCAGAATAATAACTCACTCTTTGCTGGGGATAAGCCACGCTGAAGGTGCCCATGTCTGTAAATTTTGACTAATGTTTCTGAAACTGTCCGGAAAGGGTCTAGGCATCACCCTCATTTTATTTGTATTGAAGAAATAGGGACCCAGGAACTGCAGAGTTGTAAGGACTGAGTAAGATCCAAGCTGTTACGTACATAAGTGCCAAAAGAAGGCTACTGAGCTAGAGACAATCACAGACTTTGCCCTTTCCCCTGCTACCTCCAGACTCATGAGCACCATAAATTAGCACTTAATGGAATTGTTACTCAAGAGTGAAACACCTGGAGAACACGCAATGTGCCACTGGTCAGAATTTCCAAATGAAATGATGTACCTCAGCTTTATGGCCAAAGAAATTTCACAGGCTCTCTTCCAATGCACAAGAAAATCCCACTTACCAAATTTGCTTGCAAGCCACCCTGTTTCTGGAACTAGTATGTTATTTACCTGAACAATTACAGAGTAATTTTAGCGTTCCTGAGATACAAGTCAACTAGAACCAAATTCTTTGCTTCGTCTGTTTTCCTTCTTCTCTAGGTTTTCTTTTTTCCTTTGATATTTAACAGCAGCCATTACTCTATCATAAAGTTTTTCATCAACACTTCAGCCTCAGTGCTGCAATCTGAATAGGCAATGATCTACAGAGAGAAAAACCTATACATGCAGAATCACTGGAACCTGCCTAACCCCACTGGAAAACTCCTGAGGCAAAGGAAAGAGGGAAACTAGGTGAAAAGGCTGTCTACAGCAATACATCCCGTTGGAAAGTTCAGGTCTCACATCTGCCTTGGTTCCCCCCAAGAGGGCTTACAATAATAACAATTCAACAGTTTGTTATCATCATGTCTTATCTAGTCTCTTATGTTAGCAATTTAGCAGCATTAATAGTTTATTTGATTGCTGAAGAAAACATCTTTCCCAGGACTCATACTGGTGTAAATTCAAATGAGAATGCTGAACACAGTCCATGTTTGAGGCAAAGAGAAAAATGTAAGTGCTTTAAATCAAAGCACAGAACGAGTGTGCTTTGATTTAAAATTCATATATAAATAGATTTTTAATTTGTGAAAGCCCTAGACAAGATGCAACATGACCCTCCACAAAATTGTTCCTAGGCTTCAGTGGTGAAGTCCTGATTATGATGGTTCTCATACTGCATCCAATTTCAGTGGAATTTTGAGTGTGGTCTTCCAACAAAATCATCATCTCAGCATGTTACCGTGGAAATATAACTTAATAAATCACAGTCAGTACTGAGACTAAGGGGGGGAGGGAAGGGAGAACTTCTCACCAAGTTGTAACCAGTAGCCCTTGAAAATGAAATATTCTTTCTAAAATCCCACTAATTTTTCTCCTGTGAGCAATACGATATTGTGCCAGTCTTGTAGATCACTGAGTCATTGTTTCAAATAGACCAAACAGTTGCATCAAATTTGATTTAAATTCTGAGGAGCTAAAGAAAATGGCTGGGTGTTTTTTGATTAGCCATACAACAAGAGTAGATTTCTCAGTTGGATTACCTACTTTCCTCACTCCTCAGCAATATAGTCCTAATATATTATCCCCACCTACCAATTAGATTTAATTTCAATCATTAATCAATTTAATCATTAATTAGTTGTTAATCATGCACATAATCTCTATATGGAGAAAGACAACCATCTTCTGAAACAGTTTAGGCTTTACCGTAACCTTGGAGAAGTGTATTTTTCTTCCCCCCCCTCACAGGAAGCCGGATAGTCTAAGAAATTTTGTTGTCATTGTGGAAGTAAAGTTGAATAAATGCACAAAGGTTTAAAAATGTGCTCTTTCGGCTACATTTAAGTCAAAGAGAGCACGGAGCTTTTGGCACACTGTTTGCTGTCATCCAACCCATCCTCGTTTCTGACCCATAGGTGGCTACAACAATCAAGGGTTGAGTGTGAAATATATTCATCTATATTTGGAGTAATTATTATTTTTTTTTTTAGTCATTACTAAGAGCTGGTGCCAAACACTCTTCAAAGCCCAAAACACTCTTTCCCTTAGTTATGCCATGCTGGAAGAAGGTTGGCTGTATAGCCTTCAATGATGGGAGGTTTGGTGTGTCTGACCAAAAATAGCGAAGTAAGACAAATGGTCTGGATGAAAATGGCCCGGGTGAGGGAGAAAAACAAAAACATCCAAGCACAGGACAGGTAAACTTCTAGCCCTCACCACAGAAAAAAATTACTTAAAGGAACATGGCGGGTGGGAAGGGAGGACATAAACATAGAGGAAAAAAAAGGCCTTATGATTAGTTGCTGAAGACATACAAGAATCCTAGCACTCACCACACACAAAGTCAGAGCAGATGAAGCTTAGGATAATCATATTTGAGAACCTGAACATGTAACAACCAACAAGGTCTTTACTCCGCAAGCTGCTGAGCTACCGCAGATCTTGCTAAGCTCGTGGAAGATGCTGAAAGCTGAGGTCTTTTTCAGGACTTGTCCTTAAGTAATCATTTTATACAGTCAAGAAGCGACCTACATAGAAATAATTGCCTTCACACAGCAAGCACACGTGTATATGTATTCTCAGAATTCACATGTATTGCTTGCAGTACTTGTTGACTTGCACTCTAGTGGAAATCCCCATATTCGGTCTTCAAAGTTGGCCTTTTTTATGAAGTAACTCCTAGACCTCGATGGATTCTAGCTATCCCAGAGATGGTCTGTCGAATGTCAGAACTGAAAAGGGGGGAAACGTGTGAAGAAAAGTCTTTACTGAGCTTGTCCAAGGTTTGCTTATACAGAAATTGTTCCAAGTGTAGTAATCCACAGAGAAGCCAAACAACCAGTTTGTTTTTTAATAGCTATGACCTTGTTCCTCTGTAAGCCTTCTCCAGACTGGCACAGGAGCCTGCAGCTAGGGCACCTTTTCTTGTGCCCATGTTAACTACACAGTCACACATCAAACGCTGCCAGCAACACTATTTACAGCTATGGATGTGATCACACAGTGCATGACAGAGCTCAGAAATGTTTCTCATCCTAAATACCTTCTGGATATTCCTAATGCCATGATAACGTCATCACATCAAAGGAAGAAACAGGTCTTTGAAAATCTCAAACTGTCTTTCAGTTTAACCAACCCCTCCCCCCAACCTTTCTCCCACTCAGGCAGCAAGTTGATGAGTATACTAGCATGTAGCAGAACCTCAGTGTGACCCTCCTGCTTGACCTGTAGCTCTTTTGCTCCACTTAAGAGTACCACACGCATCAGGTCCATCACTGCTGTAAGCCCTATGAGACTCCCAGCTAAACAGATTGCCACTCTTATTTACACCAATTAAATATCACCACTGTTTGCCTATAATTTTAGAACAGGGATGGACTGTAAGGTTCTGCATGGTCTTCACCCAACGGGTTTAGGAGAGCACTGATCCAGTCTAAAAATTTCTGTGTTTATAGCAAAATTTATAGTGGCAGAATATAAAGCCATATATGCTGACAACTTCAAGACAAAGCAGAGCATAGTCACCAGGTTCAAACACCTAGAATAAATTGCCCAAAAAACTGCTCTATATGATAAGTCAGTTTTTCATAAGCTTTGGGCTGCAGTAACTGGGAAGCCATGGTTATGGGGATCATCTTCTGCCTCAGCTGGAGACACATTCAAGGCTCCCAATCAGGTTCAGAAAAGCAGTTGGCTTTGCTGTCCCTATAACCGCTTGCCAACAAGATGCTTGTTATGATACAAGTCACTTAGCTTTCCTAATTAACAGTCTTTGTTGTAACAGCTTTTCCTGGTTTAGTAACCTGTGAGGCAATGGCCTAGAGTTATCAGTACCACAAGCACTTGGACACCATCCTCCTTGCCTGCTGCTCCTCTGTACCTGGTAATAATCACAGACTTCCAGCTCTGCAACACCCCCATTGCTCTTGGTGCTCCCTTAGCTGTGGTGTCCAAGAGCATGGGTCATCAGGCTGCATCCCAAAGCCTGGGTCTTGCTGCTTTCACAGTGATCTCAGTCTAACAGACCACTCTTGACAGCATGCTCACTAATCTGTCTCTTATTTACAGCATTAAATGAAGCATAATAAGAGAAAGTAGAGCAAAGAGAGAATTTTGTGATGGCCTTAGGTGCTATGTATGTATGTAACAGCTTAGATCCTACGCAGTCGTTACAACTCTGCAGTCTCTGTCCTTTGGTTTGCCCAGGACAGTAGGCAAACCAAACATGCCTCATAAACCAACCTCTCTGCATGATGTATGCCTTGAAATAATACTTTCCAGTTCTAGGACCACGTGAGATGGTTCTGGTTCACGTGCTTTTTTTTTTTTTTTTTTACTATCTAGGGTTAGACAGAGTAGCAGGTGACCTACCTCTATCAAAATAGGCTTGAGGGTCTCTCAAGAACATAGGGCCAGTTTTAGCATTAGAAAGACATCCATCTCCAGTGCAGCTCCTGCAAGGACTGGTTACCCAAGCCTGAGATTAAATGCATCCCCAGACCAATGAGGAGAAGGTGTGTAGGTAGGGGCTCTCAGGTGTGGCTGGTGGCCCCAGGTGGGGTTGGGTCAGGGCAATCAAGGTCTATTAACGCACTCAGGGCCCTGACAATTTGACCCTATTTCTACAGACCCCTTTGGGGAGGAGGGTGTGTTTGTTGTTTATGGGGTTAAGCCATAGGTTTGTCTCTTAGCAGCTGATCTACAGTCCGTAAGAGTTCCATAAGCAGAGTTTGGGATTGGGATCAGGAAACTAATGCTTAAGTAAATAGGAGTTTGCTTCATATCTGTCTGACAAAACATCGTATTCTATACACCAATGGGGGAAAAGGACGGTACACAACATGTTCTTAGAAAAAGCCAAAGCCTGCATTCACAGGAAGGCGAAAGTAACACCTCTTTCTCTCTCTTTCTTTTCTTCACTGTATAACCTCCTCTAGATTTATATATGTAGATAAGTTTATGAGATACATATTCTTTTATGTTGCCCAAATCTGTAAACAAAGGTCCACTGTGTAAATATCATATCTTTTGAGATCTTCCATTCATAATTTCCAGGAGGTAATAAATTAGGAAAAGAAAAAGGTTGCTTTTCACAAGCAAAGACTAGAAGAGACAAAATTAATTGCCAATGCTAAGTAGAGAGGCGAGCCCAGGTAACTCTGATGTCAGAAGGCCCAACATTAGGAGCAGGTCCCAATTCTTACATTGTAGAGTTAAAAAGCTGCATCGATAAACAACTCAAAATATATGTAGTTAGAATGTAAATGCCAAAAATAATCCCTGGAAGTTCCAGCCCCTGAACAACTATAGAGTCCAGGCTGTCAAAAAGATTCACAATACATCCCAGGTTGTGCATAACAGGCATAAACTGGGTCTATTAACTTGTATCCAGAAGCAACAGTAGAGGCCAGAATATGTAGGTGGCCTGTTTTGAGGGATACATTTTCCCCACTGCTGCCACGTTAACAATCTGTTGTTGAGTCAGATAGAAAGAAATCTCCCTCCCTCCCTGCCCCATCCAGACTCCTAGGCTGCATCGTCCTTGCTGGCATGGTCCTCGCTGCCCGCCTGCCCCTGACTTCTGAAATGACCGGCCACTCTGTCCATGCTATAGTGTTGAATTCTCAAGAACCATTTGAAATTAAGTCAAACGCTCAAGGGGAGACAATTCTGCTGACTACAGGGAGTTTTTATAACGTCAGCCACAACTCAGGTTAATGTTTTTTTTCTTTTTCCCTCCCTGGACACCCGAGCCATTCCAGAACTTGTATCTGAATATTTGGTTCTCACGTATATTTATTTAGTTAGCAGCGGCATTCCTATTTTTATAGCTTTGAGTTTTTAACTTTCTTGTTAGCAACATTAACAAGGTTTATGGCATATAAAGTGAGCTGTGGCATTTAAAAAATGTTGGCCTAATGTAACACCCGCTTTTTTTTATATACATGTTCAATGGCAAACTCCTACTGACAGGCAGAATGCATTTCTATGTCTGGGCAAGTTTATAGATGGTGTTCCCACCTCTGGGCCACAAGGTCACAAATTTGTTTCTGATTCTATTAAAGAAACACTCAACAATGGTAAGTTTGTGTGCTTTTTTTTTTTTTTTTTTTTTAACTTAAAAGTTAAAGACTTTTAAGTNTTATGTGATCCAAGATCTTAAAGATACTCCAAGGAATCCGTGTTGAATGCCGGGCTTTTCACCCCCATGCCCTGACCAAATAACGCTGGCTGCAGATTTGAGAAGCTTTGTCTGGCAGTTAGATAAAACAGATCTCAGGGAAATCTGACATGACTGAAAAAAAAACAGACAATGTCTCTCTCATCTGCCCATGCGTAGTTACGCTGCCTTCAGAGGAATTTCACAGGAGTTGGCTTTGACTCTGCATCAAAAGGATGTACAGGAGTTAAAGATTCACGATACCTGTTCTCAGTCCCCATTTTCCTCAGCAGATCCTCTGCGTGACTCCTGAGGACCTCACCCAAAAGCTTTGCTGCCTGGACCTCCACGCCTGGGGGATGCAAGGAACAATATTCCTCCTTCCATCTGTTTTGCAAGATTTTAGAAACAAGACACTGGTAAATCGAGGTACCTACCTCAGTGAAGACGCTTGCACTCCATACACTAATAAGAATATTTACTGAACTCACGGCAAGGACAAATAAAAAGACGGATACGTCTCCAATGGTTCCTATCGCCCTATGGAACAGCAACCTTATTCTTTCTTGGAATTAATTTGGCTAGGTATTTTCTCCTTTTATGCTGTGTGATGGCTCTGGCTGCAGCTTCCTCGCCATAACTGTTCACTGTATGATGCTTATCCTCATTTATCAAGAGGGGAGGCAGCATCCAGGCTGGCCTCAGCCACTGCCAACCTGAAATCACTTCATGCTGGAACACACTGTGCTCTGGGACTTCATGGCTACAAATATATAGACTTTTGGCTTAAGAAATGAGTGGAAGCCAGCAGAAAGGCTGAGCTGACGAGGGAAAACTAAGAGCACGGGAGAGAGCAAACCAGCATTTGAAGGAGGGAGGATAAGCTCGTATCTTTGTTGAAAGAATTTCAGCATCATCATGAAAATGCAGAAGGGCAAGAAGTGCAGCCCTTTTGTGGAATGCTTGCGTTAGTGTGGTCAGGAGGATCAAGGCTAGGTATCGCATGCCTCTGCTGAAGGGAGATCGGCTGGAAAAAAGCAAGAAGCCAGAATTTCTAAGCTAGGAAAAAGGCTGATCGTGTTGCAACAGAGCACAGGAAAGAGAATTTGGCTGCAGTGTCTGACTGGAGGCCTTTCAGCTACATAAGAGGACTCCAGATCTATTCTTTCCCTAATTTCCTTATGCCCCCAAGGAAGCTTTTGGTGGAAATTTGCTTCCATTTATGGGAGGACTGGAAGAATGAGGGCCAGACTGTGACTGAGCATCTGGCAATAAGAAAGAGGGTTCAAAGGAGAGGAAACTGCTCAAGCAAGATTTGAAAGTGCTATACTGCACTGAAAATTGACCTGTGCAAGTGACAAGACTGTCACTGCTGGTCATTACAAGCAGATATTTCTGAAAAGTGCCGGCTCAAGAAACCCTCTGAGGCTTGGATTCAGTATGATGACTTTGCTCTCTGAAGATCGTCATCATCACACAGATTCTTGTGGCCCAATGAAGCACTAAGTGATCTTTTGTGCAACATTGCCCGCTTCAGATCCTCTCCTCCGTGATGACTCTGGGTTTGGCTATTTAAAGGCAGTATGACAATAACACACAAAACTATTACTAAACATCTTTGCTCAGATGAGACATTTCTTCCTAACAGGTATTTTTGTTTTGCTATGCTGTATAGTTACCTATGCTGTATTAGTTACCTCAAAGGTAATGGTTTATGATCACCATACAATACCTTTTCTAAAACAGTTTGCAGCTTGCCTTGCTCCTCCTAAAAATGGCAAGTTTTCTTTCGGCTTTGGAAAAGTTTGCAATTTCCTCAGGTTTTTAAAAAATCCCTACGGAAATCAGCTTCAAATAAAAATCTATAGGTAGGCAGCAGGTATGCATCTCCCTACAACGCACAGGCAAACAATCTATTTCACTTACTGTTGTCTCTGTTTGGCTACTGTTACAAACCACTTGAGCAGTTTACAGCATCAATTCTGTGACAAAAAAAAATATGTTTTTAAGGTGTTTGTGTATTTATCAGAAAAGAATCCAAAAGGGTTGGGGTGGCTAGTCCATGAGAGATGTGATTAATAAACAAGGAATAATCAATTGCTTTGCACCGCATTCAGGCTTTCTGCCATCAAATAATGCAGATACTTTGATTGTTCTGGGAATGTTGGTGAAATGCATTCAGGCAATGGGGAGTCCTTGACTTTCTCACTATTTGTTGGCGTCATGATGCCAAGAAAGAAGTTTATCACGATTTTCTATATAGAAAAATAGCAGATATTTACCTTTCACATTTATACCCACCTACAAGACCTTCTTATGAGATAATTTTCCATAGCTCCTTTGTCCCATTAGGCATCTTGAACTAAATACTTGCAAGCACTTTAACTCTTCTGTTTTCACTGAGGAGTTTCCCCTCCTGCAATGTTATACATATGTGAAATCAGTGCTAAAACAACAAAGTACAGTGACAAATACCAAAACTCATTTTGCTCAGCAGCATTCCCTACAAAGCAGTATCTATGTGACAGTGCTAGAAGACTAAGAGCTTGCTCCTGGGAGAAGAGGATGAGTACCCAGGGCTGCTGTGCACGTCTGGTTTGGTTTGGATCCATCAGCCTCTGCAACGCACACTGCAAACATCACCAAAGTGGCTCTGTTCTTCTGAAGTACAGTAGCAGATCTTGAGTGTACATTGAACTAGATCCTCAATGGGTATAAATAAAAGTAACACCACCAAAATCAATCCAGCTGCTGCTCTTTGCACACGTATTACATCTGATGTGAGACTCCCAGGTCACCACTCCAATGTCTTCTTAGAACCAGCCACCCTCGTGCCACGAGATTACACAGCTCTTTCACTAGCTCCCCCCTGCCCTGTGCTTTCAGTGAGTCTCTCTCCCTTCCCTCTGCCCTTCCTTCCCTTGCTTCTTCCCCCTAGAACTGGCATTGCTCAGCATTTTGGCTGGGAGACCAATTCTCCAAACTGAAAACATCAAAGCATATCTCCGGTTAGATCTCATCCCAACCCTCCAAGTTTGTTGACTTGGAAAGTGAATAACTAATAAGGCAGCATGCCATTGTTTTCTGTTTATTATAATGGAAATAAATTGTTGGCTCTAAATCAGGCACTGATTGTTCCTTTGATATCACTGCCAGGAAGCAAAATAAAATGGCTTTTTAAAAATCACCTTTCACAGAGACTGCCACAGGCATTTGAAAGATGAGCCTTTTTCCATGTCAAAGGCTCTACCAGAAGTGCCAAACACACTAGAAGAAAAATTCAAATCCTTCCCTATTAAAAAAAAAAAAGCAAAAAAAAAAAGCACAAGACAGAACACGAGAGCGGGATCGCCTGGGCAGCAGGATCGCCTGGGCAGGCTGGCACACCACAGATGTCCTGTGAGCGCTCACGAGGCTGCAGCAGAGCTGGCTCCACACTGAGGAGCACTTCCTGAAGAATATGGAACACATCCTTTGCATTTTTTTTTCCCCTCAAAAAAAGCACAGGTGGGCTGAATGAATTACTCCGTCTGCTTGGCAGCTCTTAAACTAATAATAAGAGACTTCAGGAGCCAAAAAGACAGAGGGGGCACTTTGCCTCAGAACTGGAACCACCCATAAATCTTGTGTGTGTGTTTCTTTCCTGTTTTTTTTCTTTAAGCTACACGGAGCAGCAATTTCATTGCATCCCCAACGCCTTCTCTGCATTTTAGCTTCTTCCCTCTAGACTTTTAGGTGCAGAATTTCAGGTGTTTGAACTTCTCTCAGAGTGCTACCACCTCTGGCTAATGAGGGAATATGTTGTGCATTGGCACCACTGTAACATGTATAGAGAGGAGCTTCCTCATCGGAGTTTATAGCTGGATCCAGATCTTAAGTGATCCAGAGCACAGTGGTGTTTGGTTTTCATGACGTGCTGCAGTTTGATTTGGCTTGGAGCAGAGGATAAAGCAGAGTGCCAGGTTCAGATCTCAGGCCAAACTTGGATTTTGTATTTCAGCTACCAAACTTCATCATGGTTTGGCAAAGTCGTGCTCTCACCTGCTCACGCCATGTGGAGAACACCTGTGATTTGCTGGAAAGGCCGTTGTTCATGCTGTGAGAAACTCCCCATTCGAAAGCCAACCTATGAGAGACTGTTTCGGCTGACTCTGGCTGCTGCAGATGATGTGCACTGGGAGCGCAGAACCACTGAAACATGCTTAGACTCTTCAACTGCAAAGAAAAAAAAAAAACGGTGTAAAGAAAAACTGTCAGGAGCAGACCGCAGCTTTATGCCTTTCTTTGTTGTCACGACTCTTGGAACCAGTGCAACTTTATATTTGTAAGACTGGGACTCAGATGCACAGCAGCAGCGTGACCTGAGAGTAAACTGCGGGAACTACGTAACACTTTCTACAAAAGCCTGCTTTTGAAAGAGTCCGTCATACTACCTCTAACTAGTGTTCTTAGATATCATTTTTTGAAGAACGTGCTGGAAGACCCTTTTTCCAAAAATCAAACCAATACCCATAGCTTAAATGGCAAAAGATCTGTGCGCGGCAAACAGCATGCTCTGCTAAATATTAAGACCCCGTTCAACACAGATCTTATGCCTATACTTGGCTCTAAGTGCATCCTTTTTCTGCAAAGTATTTAAGCATACTATTAACTTCAAGGCTGTAGCTATGTCCCACAAAATGGAGCAATATAACTGGGACCTTATAAAGTGCTTATGACATAGGTGCTTTTCTGAATTGAAAGGTTTGAAGGGCTCCCACCAAAGCACCCTGGGATTAAGTAAAGACTTTCCACTGGCTTCAGCAAGAATTCAGACAGGTCCTAATTTTTATACGTATTACTAGCTTACAAAGGGATATTTGGAAAGGAAAAGGAAGGACCTTTTTCTCCAGATAATACCATCTCTTCTAAATTATTTCTGAAAATTAAGGGTGTGATTACTGACCTGTAAGTACTCAATGATCACACTTTGGTTTGAACTTTTATGAGTGCATGTAGATTTACTAACTCTAGCACTGCCCAGTCATTTATTTCCCAGGTGGGCTACGAAAGTCATCTGGAAGAAGGAAAACAGTGTCTAAGGGCTTGCTGTGCAAAGGGATGATTGTGCTAGCTGGATTAGTGTACATTTTTGGAAGCCATTTTCAGAGGAGAGGTAGAGTATACTTTCCTAATAAAATCAAGTCTTTTTCTCTAACCCAGAAGCAGTGCTTCAAATTCTTGTATATTTTATTAAAAGATTGGTGATCACTATCTCCCACTCTTAGGTGTGGACAGAAACTGGATTCAAAGACAGCAACAAGCTATTCAGACCCCCAAAAATGCTGTGACAGAGGTGTAAAGAAGCTCTGAATGACTCAACAGGGTCTTTGCAACCACGTCACCCCTTCCTGGGGCATCCTTCTTTCCCCAGAAAACAACCAAGTTCAGGGGCTTTGCACAAACTTTCATGCACCGAACAGCGTGATCCAGAGCAACGGTACCCGCAAGGGCAGTACAAAATTCCCAGGTGCCGAGGGCAGCTTCTTTGTACTCAGTAAGTGCCCATTTGCTGGCGAGCAAGGCTGTGCCATGAAGCTCACCTGAGGAAGCTGGCGGATGCTGTGAGACTCGGCAGGTTGACTCTTTCATTCTGTTTGAATCCCAATGCACCGTGGTTTGGCTGACAGTTACTGGTACATCTGCAAATCGCTTGATGTACGTTGATCTGTCCTATATGAAGAGACAAAAGTAAACGTCAGACCTGAAAATCCAGTCGGCATTGATATTCTGGCACATGAACCGTTACATGATATTTACAGGTCCTCCTTGGAGCCTGTGGAAACACCCTACTGTGGCATACAAAACTGATATTAAACAAAATTTCTGCTTCTACAGCTGATGTGGCCTCTACCCATTCTACCCAGCAAGTTACTGGGAATAAGTCAATGCAAAGAAAGGTCTTTATTGCTAAGTCTACTTCTGTTCTTTTTTTAAAAAATCTCTTTGGCAATATTTATGAAACTTTAGGAAACTGATTCCCAAGGAATCACCTCCTGGACACAGCACAGTTAAGATTGGTGCGACACTCATGCTAAAGTTATCTTGGTTTAACTTTAAAGCAGCACCTCCCTGAGGACCTCTCAATTCTGGAACAAGCAACGTGTTTCTGTGTTCTGTGAGAGCCTGGATTATTTTTAATCTTCTGGACATGTTACAAAGATCAATTTATAGTCTCACAGAGACAGTAAGGACAAGGGTTTGGGGGTAGGCAAAAAGGGAATTGGCTGTTGTTGATTAGTGAATATTGTTATTTCTGAAGAGAGGAAACTTTTTGGGGCAACTTCTGCTTTCTTGCACTGCTTGCTTCATTTCAGAGAAAACGTAGTGTGAACTGGCACAGATGCACGGACCGCAGTGGATCTATGTTCCCATAGGCCACCAGAGATTTTTAATCAATACATTACAAGTTGTGCAAGCCCCCACAGCTCTGTACAGATGCTATGCACTAAAAAAATACAGAAGATGATGAGAAGAAAGCTTTCTTTTACTCTCCCCGTTATGGTTTTATATATCCTACAATGAATTATGCCAATGGCTTTGTTCTCAAATTACCTTAACCTGGAACAGCATCTTGCCTGTAATTTTGAGAGATACAATTAGTTAGCACTTCCAATATTATGCAAGGCTGCCAGTGAAAATAGCAGGAAGGCTAGAGTTTGAGCAAAACTATGGTACGTACTTCCCATAATATTCAGCAATCCATGTTTTAAAATTCTCTATTCATTCTGGTTGCAGACCCATCAGTTCAAATATCTACCAGAAGTCACCACAAGACTATAGCAGAGACACGCATACTGAATCTGTATACATTTCAAAAGTCATAAAAACCAGTGAGCAGAATTGTTTCTAGTTCTACTTAAATCTCACTTGAGCCTTACTTAGTAAAGTGCAATTCCTAACACTTACAAGGAACGCAGTGCAATTGTTTCCTTAATTTTGTCAGATGAAAAGTAAGAACCACAGAGTTTTGTATTATTTCCAACCAAAAGATTCAAATGGCCTAAGTTTACCCAATGTTTCACAAACACTTTTACAAGAAACCATGTCAGGGAATTTTTACAAAATGCTGGTAATGTCCAGAATTTCATACTCGCGAATTTAGAGCTTTTCCAAGTGTTTTGTTTGTTTTACACAACCTCCACCATGATTGTTTTCTTACCCCTGTAAGCACTGCCAGGATTTTTTAGACTGGACCACTTTCCAGGAATTACAATGAAGAATTTTAACTCTTGGAGCAGAGAAAGGGCTTTGTCTTTGGAAAATGTCATTCCTGGAAGTGCCTTTCACCAAAGTGCTCCTTCCCGGCAAGTCCCAAGGGATCAGTCACAGGAAGGACTGAGATGAGGTGATGCTCAGCAGGCGGCTCCCAGGGCAGGTCCCTTGGCTGCCGTTTCAGACCACGTAGGTTCCTTTCCGTTCTTGAAGATGCTTCAGTGACACAAAAGACGTTTAAAAGTGTGGCGCGTCACCAGGCTACACTCAACTTTCTGTGGGCATGTACTCAACTTCTCCAGCTCTGCCTTGGCCCCTCCCTGTCCCCACAGAGGTGCCCAATTCCTGGGGCAGTGGGACAAGGCTCTGCTCCGCCTGTGAACCCAGGCACTGTAAGCAGGGGGGATGGGAGGTTCACTTCCAAAGCACGATCCTGATCTGAATTACCCATTCTGTGAGCCTACGAAAATGCTCATGGAGATGCACCCTGAGTGGGAAGATCCGCTACAAATGCAAACCAGGTGCCAAAGGCTTGAGAAACATGTATACAAAGAAGAAAAGTGACGTTTCCAAAACCACGGGCAGAGGCAGGAGCAGAACCAGGATTTGCTAACTTCCTCTCCATTGTTTTATTTATATTGCTGCTTCTTGAATTTAATCTTAAATCTTCACAATTCATAGCCTTTCTTAGACATCTTTTATCCCGTGGTTAGCACGCTGTCATGCTAAAGGTTTGAATATTAACATAAACATCCCAGTTACAGACAGTTATCTGACATCAGTGAAATGGTGAAGGTCCTATTCCCTGAACACCTGTAAAGCTTTCATTTTCCCTCTCCAACAAAACCAAGATGACCTTCTCTTCCCCTTCCCCTGGTACTTCTCTTCCTGGGGCCCATGTGGCTTTCTTGGCCTGCCTCAGCCTGCTGCACTCAAATCAGGACACAGATGGATTTTCCATATCAGCTTTATGGTTACTAGTACCCCCTTCCCACTAAAATACTGCAGATTTCTGTGGTAATTCTACTTCCAGAGTTGTCAGAAATATGCAAAAGTCAGGCTTGTTACATGTGGACACAATTGAAATGGATAACAATCCAGTAGGGAGTTATTTTTTATAAAGGCAGAGTTTTACTGAGATATGGTATAGTCCAGAATCGGAACCTCCTACAAACGTGTAGGTTTTCTCTTGTAGAGGTCAGTACGTTCTTAGGATACTGACAGCAATAGCCCTTAAACTCTCACTCTGCCTCTAATAGCTGAACCACTCTGCCTCTAATAACTCAGTTATCGCTAGTTGCATTTTAATTCCCTCGTTGACAACTCTGACAAGAACACTCAGTAGCTTTGACTTCAGTCGGGTCCAGAAAACTTCCTTTGAATGATCCTTTACACATTTCACAGGCTGGACATTTCAAGGATCTGTGGCTGCAAGCAAACAGGTGCAGGCTTGATGTTGCCAAATTCGAGTGAAAAACGCATCTCCACAAGCTGACACATCACCTCAGAAGCTTGTTGGTCCCTGTCAGATCAATCACTCTTCCCCCAGATCATCAGAAAAATGATCATCCCTTCCTAGTACAGATCCGTATAGACCCAAGTTCCTCTACGTGCCCTCCAAGTTATCCAGCACATAAACTGCACACCTGTATTAGCTCAGTCCTACGCCTGATGCCAAGGCATATATATTTTGGTACTGTAGGCTACACCACCTAGCTATGTGGCTCCCACTATAAAACCAGCATGCCACTGTGGGAGCTGGCTGGGAGGAATCTGCGCAAACCGCATCTCCCAGTTGAGAACTTTTGCATCAAAGGAGCACGTCCAAGAGTTCAGAGATGATAGCTGGAGCCTACCTGAAATTAGACCCAAACTTGCCCCCAGGCCCACCTCCTGCTGCTCCTGGCTGGACCCTCAGGGTTAACCCTGGACCTACCTTATCCACGTGCCAGGTCTGCCATAGCTGTGCTCATGTACTGCTTGCATGGGGTCCCCCTTGGCTCCCGGCTTGGTCACCCATCTGGGGGCAGCCCTGCTCCTGCTGCTCCATGGCAGCAAGGCTCAAGCATATTCTTGACAAAGGATGATTCAGATTCTGGTTAAAAAAACAATCCTTTTGCCTTCAGTCCTGGCAATGATGTTGCTCTTCATCGCTCCACGTATATGAGCTACAAAGATGACAGCTCTGTAATTTTCTTATAAAGCAAACACGCTTCATTTTACCCCTGACAGCAGGCAATTCAGGGCCAGTAACTGACTGGCAAATGCCTTCTATATTCATCTCTTCAAGTATTTTGGCTTTTCTTTACTTTTAATTTGCCTGGAGGCAGACATTTGAGATAACAGCTGTTATGGTGATATTATCAGTCATCTGCATGTAAGAGAATGCCAGGAAAATGCCTGTGGAGTAGACCTCTTGGGCTTTTGGTTTTGTTTTAACTGCTCTGGGGCAATTTCACTCCTTTGTCAAAGCTCTGCTCAAAACATGAGAATAGAATGGAACTGGTCTCTACCCTCTGATTATGAAGAAATGTCTTTTCCTGCTGATAGAGCACAAGTTCCCTACTTGCTCTTTGACATTCCTTTGACATTTTTACTTGCTGGTAAGCAAAGTCAGAGCACATCTACCACCAGGAAACATCCCTGTGATTCTCTGGAGAGAAATGGGACTTGCTTGCTCTTGAGTAATTGGGGAGGCCTTAATAAACCCTGCTAAAGGGGTGTTTACCCTCCCATAGAAGACACTGCTTAGCCTTCTTGGGTTCAGTTATAAAGTCTGCTTGGAAAGGAAGTTTCTTTGCTTACTGAGCTGGAGGGATCCCAACGTCAAGGCTCATGAATGAGTAGGTCCAGAACTTTACCTCACAAAGCTGAACCATCTGCAAGAAGGCTGAGTAGATTTATTGGTTCTTTGGAGAAGATGCCACCAGGAAGGTGTTGGATTGAGAATTATTACTCTGCATTCATTTGTTTTTCCAGAGAAATCCAAGATGGAAAAGCAAAATGTAGTTTTGGAAACAAAGTGGGATGAGCTCCTATTTAGTATACTGATGATGACAGACCAATTTGTCCAGTTAGTTCAATAAAACCTAACATCCTTTGTACTAGAGAAGCTTATTTGTTATACTTTGACCGAAAATAATTTGTACCTGAGGACCTTGAACTACTTTACTGACATTAGGCCTGTGGGAAGATAAATAATTACACCTATGAAATAACCATTATTCCAAAGGAGCAATGGAGATATAGGCATTTTGTGTGTCTGCAGTCCTGACGGATGTGAGCACAGAAAATAAAGGCTTCTGCATGAGTATTTACTATTTTCCCATAATTTCCCAGCATCTCTTAATCATGCAGCAGCAGAGATTTCTCTCTTCCATTACCTTGACATTACAGAAGGCTATTTTACTAGAAACTAAGTTCAGTAAAATAGTTCAGTTCTTTGCACCAAAGATCTCCTGACCAGCTGTGGGCAAGGTATCTAGACTACTGTGGTCTCTTTCTCCTCTTGGAAAATGAGCATACTTCCTCAAAATATAGTTCAGCATTCAGATACCCCAGCAACAGAGCTTATGCAGGTACCTGTGCAGTAGAAGAAATACACGTGAAGGAGAAAGTTGACCTTGAAGGCAAGCCTTGAACAGAGATCACAAAGGTTAACCATCCAAGTAAACTGTTACACCAGGTAAATCTTGTGGTTTGTTTCCCAAAGGCAGCTTTTTCAGCTTTGATGCACCTGTTTCTAAGTATAGCCAATTTATAAAAACAAGCAAGCATTTCTGAAAGCTTTGAAGATGCACAAATTACTTCTTCTACCAGCGCAAACGGTATTTCCTTATCCCTGTTTGCAGTAGGCGTGTGAAACTTATTTTCACCCATGGTATTCAGGTGCAGCTGTTTGGAACAAATCTTTCACGTTCCAAAATTTTTCACTGAGCTCAAAAAAAGTGTTAATAGTGGAATAAAGAGCCTTTCTTTTCGGATCTTCCAAAGACACGAATAATATGCCACCTGCTTAAAGACGGTGGAACCAAAAAAGGTAAGCTGTGTGACATAGTAATTTGCCGAGCACAGCTTTGCCTACATGCGCTTTCATCACCGCTGATGTGGTAACATAAAGGATTTGTTCAGCATAGGTGAACTCCCTCTTCCAAATGTCTCCAGGCTTTTGGGCAATTTTAGTTTCTGGAGTTGAAGTGTATGTGTCTCACAGTGAGTAAGCTTTGAGGGCTGGGAATGTAATTGTGTATTTTCTACATCATTGTGACAGTATTGTTGGGGCTAAATTAACTGGTTGAAAAAATCCTTTTCTTTGTTTGATTTCTAGGGAGGGTGAACCAACAAGAAAAACTGAAATATGTACCTTGTTTAAACTGTGAAATTTTGTATTTCTTGTGAAAATATGGGTAGAGGTTTGGTCTGTTTTTCATAGTGTTACAGTTCTGGTACCAAGATACAATTTCTAAATAAAAAGAATTCTAATTGAAGATTAGATTTTTATATAAAACCAGAAAATATGTTAAAATCAGTTCTGATAAGCAATTTTGCATGTAGAAAAGTTTGTCTCCAAGTATTATCTAACTCGAGGGCTAGGCAAAAAAAGAAAAAGAAACAGCTTTCAGTTGTAAACCGCTGCGGTGAGAAGGAAGTTGTCTTTTGCCACTGCTGAGATTTGCAGTGTCACCTGAATACGTACTGCCAATAGGGCAGGGATACACTTTCCTGCTATGCATCAGATACTGACCGTTGCTGAAAACAGAAGCTGGTCTTAGAGAACTAACATCTGATAAAGACAACACATTCTTGGAGCTGAGATGCTAGAAACAAAGGTAAAAAGAAATTCAAGGTTCCATTACTCTAAAGCTACTGGTTATTACTTACGGTTTCCTTTGGACACTTTCTCTGTGATATTATAGTATCAAATACCCTCAAAGCAATTTTCCACTAAGATGTGGTTCATTAGTGCCTTTTTCTGGACTTATCACCTGAAATTTAGAAAAAGGGCTATGTAAAGCTGCAGCGAGCAAAAATAAGAGAGACAAACAAGGAAACGTCAATTAAGATTAATAAGATAATACCTGGAGCAACTGGCTTGGCAGTCATGCATTTCCTTTAACATTTTCTGTGTAATTCATTTCTGTGAGATGAATACAGAGATGGAAGTTAAGGGGGGGGGGGGGACGACTGATGAAACAGAAATTTTCAAAGAAACAGCCTCTTTCATGCTTTTGGGGATTTTTTTAATTAACAGTAACTTATTCTTTGTTAGTCATGATGACAGACAAGTATTCCACATCCAGTGAAAGAGGCTGGAGTGAAAATTCAAGCATCCGAGAGGCTCCTTGCTGGCTACACACAGGTAGTCTCTGTTGGTGGCACCTGGGATCTTCTTCCTGAGGTTTTGGGGCTGTACGGGAAGGAAGGGGGTCTCACGGAGAGGGGAAGGGAATCCAGGAATGACTCTAACTGCCTGGAGAGGAAAGGTCCCCTCTCCAGAAGATGATTATGAATTTCAAACATCATCATCTGCAGACAAAATACGGAAACAGTCTGAGAGAAGAAACCAAAACAAAATGTCTCCTGCACCTCCTTTCCCAGACAGCATCCCTCATCACCCATGATTACTTTCCCCTTTCGGCTCTATTCATCTCTTTCAGCACAATGGCACAGCTCATGATGGAGCTGGGGAAAACACCCATCCTAGCCTAGCCCACAGCCTGGTATGAGATTGTGGGTTTGAACCCCCGAGGCAAGGAAGCCGTGGATCCGGGGCTCCCAGGTCTCGGAGTTGGCTCACCGCGGGGTTATTACATGCGAAAGGCAGCACTTGGTTTCACCACTTTTTCCGTTGAAAAAGCTGCCTGGCAGAAGGGCTAGCTGGGAGCCTTGCAGGACGCACTCAGGCAGATGGAGGCGAAGTCCTATGTCGTAAGGCAAATGTGATGGGAATTCAGGTGTCTAAATTCCCCGTATGAAAAGAGGAACTTCCCTTTTCTCTCCTATCTGATCTATGATATGTACACATTGTTTTCAGGGAGGGTGTAGGGAAAACACATTTTAAAGGCTAAGCAGCGAGATGCGACTCTTCTGCGTGCTCAGAATTAAAATGAGGCACTACCTGCTCCAAACTGTGCTAAGCAATGTGGCTGATAAGGTGAAAATAAGCTGTTTCAGCTCCTTTTTTTTGCTTTCATTAATTTATAGTTAAACTGTGATGTTTTTGCCTGATGCATGTAGCTGTATTCTTGTACACAGACACAACTGCATACAGGAGTACAGCTACAAATGTTAAAGAAAGAAACCCTAGGGTTTAGGAGGGTCTAGGAGACTGGAAGGGATATGTAGAAGGTCAACAGCATTAACTAAGAAATCTCACTATTAGGATGGTAGCCAGAGTAGATGTTGGCCAAATGAAATAAAGGGCTTACCATTCAATTAAGTCATGGAGCCAAACATACTATAGCTTTGCTCTGGAAACCTGAGTCAAGGACTGGGAGAAAAATGCAGACTATTGCTACCCTAGAGAGACCACCAACTTCCCCCCTGCTCAAGGAATACTAGAGCACTTTAGAGAACTTTCACACGGGCTTACATGCCAAAGTTTGAGCCTTCCTGTAAGGCAGGCTGACACCTCAGGTCTTTTATCTCAGACGCTGCCTCAAACGTTTCCTTTGCAGAGGTGCTGTGTCTTGTTCAGGTCCCTTTTCAAGCATGAGTGCTTTGTGTAGCGTTGGTGTGGTGGACCTACACCACGCTACTCAGAAAGAGCTTCAAGAGCTTGTAGGATTACCAGCGCTTACGTTGGGGTCTTGTCAGCCTTGGGAACAGGGTCTGTGAGGGGAAGGGACATGTAGCCCCTGGGTACGTTCTTTCCTTTTGAATTCAGTCTGATTTTCTTTTTTATTGCCCAAAGAAATAGTCAGGCTGAGGGGACAGCTCAGAGGGAAAAGGAGATGCGTGTTGAAGTGGCTGTCAGCGTGGGATGGGGCCTTGCTACTTGTACTGTGCTACAAGGAGGTTGTCTGGCTGGCACAATAAATGAGGGTATTTCTCTGCCACTCCTTTTGATGCAAGAAATTCATGTAACCTGTGACCACTTGTCTTTATTGCCAGAGACCGTGTCTTTCTGTCTTGCTTCACCTAAAAGAGCCCATTATTTTTCAGTTCTTCTCTCTGAAGGCATTGTCTACAGTAAGTGACCCACTGCTTGTTTTTGCAGAACACCGCAGGGAAGAGGGCCAAGGATACCTCAAATGTTTACATACCAGGATGTAATGGCCTTGTGTTGCCTGCAGATATATTCATATCAGTGCAAGTCCAAGGTCAGATCTTGTTGATGAGTGGTATTTGTGAGCTCTTGTTATACACACACACACTTCCAAACTGTGCTAGACTTGCCACAAGCTGTTTACAAGATATTGAGTCCATGGTGAATCAGCCCTGGCATGCAAGTCCCGCTCTGCTCTCCCTGTTCTGGTTGATGCTTCTCGACTGCCTATTCTGTGTGAGGCAGGACCACCACTGGACACGGGCAGTGCTTTGCAGCAAACCCCATTACCTAGAAAAACACTGGATGCACGGGACTTATGGACAGTGACCTGCAGAGATCCACCCACACCAGTGGGCTGACCCAAGTACTTGAAGACAAATAAGTGCTCAAGTGATGTGTTGGAAGGCGATCTGCAAGGCTGATCCTCTAAGTTACTACCAGTGACTGCACATTGACTTTAGTAGTAGGAACGTTCAAATACTTGAACATCTAGGGGTACAATGTGGCATTTTAAACAACTATTTTTTTCTTAAAGTATTTGGTCTCTGAGTGGTAAAATCAGAGCCTCAGCACTTGACTTGGAACATGTGCCTGAGGCATTCACTGAGAAGCATGATAAAGAAACTATGTAATGCATATATTTTAATTTAAAATAAATCAATGTGATAATGTGGGATCAGGTGGGATTCTGTGGCTGGAAGAAAAGGACAAAGGGAGGTCATTAGTTATATTTTTAATAAATCAATTTGTTAATTAGGGATCAGGTGGGATTTTCCAGCATGAGACAGAGGACAAAGAAAGCTCATTAGTTGTATTTTAAATAAATCAATGTTTTAGCTGGTACGGGATTCTCCTGGAAATATAGGGCAGGGCAAAATGGAACAGACAATTAAAAACTGTCACTTGAAAATATCCTTGATGTAAGAAATAAGAAATGTTTCATACTTACTTGGTGCATCTATATTTTCTAGACACCTCTTAGCACAAAACCAGTGTGGTCAGGCTGGAACTCTTGGAAGATTCAAGGAAACGAGGAGAAATGACCTGCAATATATTCAAGTCAGCAAAGAGAAGAGGTTATTTCAGCTTTGTGTGGCTCACTACATCTGGCAAATTGATGTCAAAACATTAGAGCATTCAGAACCACTGGACATGTCTGACGACTTGGGTCCTAGTCTTTTACCTGAGCCTGCCACAGGAAAACGTCATCTGCAAGGTATGATAATTTCGACCAGGTTCTCCACTGTAATAACGTTCACTAGGAGCTGAGCTCTTCTCCCCTGTGGCATATCAGGACAGTATCGGCTTCTTCTGCAGATCTCCCTGTACAGAGTCCACCTCTCACTTGTGCAAGGTCATGCAACCCCGGTGATCACCACTGGTGCAGAGCTGACTCCATGCAGGTCCTGCTGAGGCTGATGTGACTCTATAGCAAGCATCATGTGTTGGTGGACTTGTGTTGATGCAGCATCTGAAAGCAAAACATTATCTGAGTAAGAAAGGGAGACGGGCAGGTTAAAAAGGATGATGTTCAAATGACCCAATGAGGCAACATTCAGCCTATTTACTCTTTGATGCTACAATGGAAGACAGCAATTCAAACCCATCAGTATGTATTAAGGAATGCCAAGCACTACAGGAAGCAAAAGACTTCATCATAATCAGTAGTCATTTGTTCCCTGGTGTGCTGTGCGTTAAAAGGAGCTCTTTGAGACAGCTCGAATAACTAACTGCTTTTCTTCTTGCCTTGTTTCAGTGTCATCCTACCTGCACTCCACAGAGGGAGTCTTGCTTACTGCTGATGAACAATAACCCATCTTGCAAGGCTATTATTTCCAGAGGGCGCATCTTCTCCTGTTGCCTGCCGCCTGCACAACAAGATGCACATGATAATTACCTCCTAGGAAGGCAACGGCTCATCTGTATCACTGTCACATCTGCCCATGGCTAATAGGTGTGCAGTATTTGCTGTGAATTTAAAAACCGTCCCCTTTCAAAGGTCAGAAGATCAAAAGTTCAAATTTCATTGGGATTTGCCAAAAGAGTCCACGCTGCCACTCGCTGCCCCAGCAGGCTCCTTGTGTGCGATAGCAAGCAATCGGCAGCAGCTAACTTGCTAGTACTGTTGTTTCAATAGACATATGAAACCGGAGACCCAGTCAGCTGTAGCAAGAAATAATAAAGATATTGAGTTTAGATACAGTCTTCAAAAATTTCCTCAAAGGGTCTTCAGTTTATTTTCTCACCTCAGTGTGAGGCGCAGTTTTAACAATGTGGCTGCCAAAAGGGTGATTTACCCTACGGCTTAGACGGGCTGTTGTGATGGATAGTGGATACTATTTCAACAAAGAAACAGTGACTCGAGTTTTAATCAGCTATGGAAACTAATAGAACCTTGCTCAAAATATTTTTGGCCCTTCCTTTGCGAGCAGATTCTCAACAATGAATAGAAAAACACCTCATATATGCGACTTACAATGCTCCTCTTCTTACAAGAGGAGAGTCATGCAGAGTCCAAGCACAGCAGCATCTTCAGAGGTTCAAAGGTCAGCAGTAAGATTGAGTCTGTGCTAAAACCTGACCCATAAGGTCTAAGACAAAGAGCAGTTTTATTTTCCAGATTTTTCAATAAAAACATTGAAGTCATTTTAAGTTTCAAGAATGCAAATAAAGATTTTAAGATTGGTATTTCAAGATAGGAGGTTTTTATCTTGCAGCAGGAACTTAAACAACACTTCAGTTTTTCATCTGAAGATCCACAATCTATTTCCCAATCACAAACTTTTTTTTAAGAAAAAAATCAGTGGCTTATTTAAAAATCATTTTCTGTATATAACCTTAAAAAAAGGAAAAGAAAACAAGAGGGAAATGAAGGGCCCTTGGACCTCAAGCGAAGGCTGGTTTCTTGAAAATATCAAACAAGATTTAACAAATGTAAATAATCCTGTAGTTGCTACTCAGCCACGTTAGTTTGCTCTACTCCTCCAGGGGAAGTACAACATCCCTGGAAATGGGAGACACGGAATTGCAGTTGCAATTCAGAAGAACATCAGTCAGCGAAACACTCAAGTACATACTTGAGTGCTATTAGCATAATTGGGACACAAGAGTATGATTGAAGTTAAGTATGATTAAAGTTAAGTTTCTTTAAGATAAATGGATTAATGCAGATGTTTAGGTAATTTTGAGCATCAAGGACAGCAGGTTTAAGCAATTTGTCCAAATTTACATGTGATTTTTATAGGAAACCACCATTTCTGATCTCACAAGTCCCAATCGGCTCCTCAAATGCCTAAAAGCTTGTTACTGCAGTATTGACACTGCCTATTTTCTGCATATTCCAGTGATGCCTTTTGGAAACCAAATCAGGGGAACAACAGGCCAACAACAGGGGAATGGGCTGCGCTGAATTGGCCAAAAGCTTCTTTACTGGGAACAGTTGGTCAAGGCGATTTCTGGACACTGGCAAGCCTAGCCACCAAAGTTGTGTGCCTGGCTGTACTACAAAGTCATAGGAGAATCAGGGACTGAACCTTTGTACCTCTTATTCTGCATGCACAGTGCTGAATGCAGTGCTGACTGCAAGCAGGAGGTAGCTCACACAACAACTTGCCAAATCCCCACAGAAGAGCCCAACCCAACATGGTTCTATTAATTAATTCCCAATAATTTCCCCCTCTTCTTTGCAGTCTGTGATTAGGATTTGAAAATCAAACCCATTAACCTTCAAAATGCTAAAACGACAGGCATCCTATGAGCAAGCACGCAGTTTCACTCCGTTCAAAATCCACCAGAGAGAGACAAACACACTCTGGGTCCCAGTCCAACTTTATCGTAGACTTCAGCTTGATATCCAGAGATGTGAAGCTCTGCTGGGTGGCTTCAAATTTGCCTCCAGACTGTTGCTAATGGGGAGGACTGTTTTTCTTTAGTCTTTCTGCAGTGCTAGCAGAGGCACGCTGGCAGTGTGCTGGCAGTGGAAGCCGCCACTTTGGGAAGGGTTTTGATTAAAATATACATTGCTTTGATCAGTGGCTTCCCTGTAGTGTTAGATAAACACGATCAGCAGTTTTGGTTGGTGTTCATTCCTAAGGCACATGCTGTGAAGTTACTGCACTACATTAAGCAAAAGCTTAAAGGAAATTACTGTAGCCAACTGGGACTTGGAATTATCCTGAGACTAGAAATCTTAAAATCTAAAATGAAGAGAAACCAGCACTGCCTTTCCCCCTCTGCCAGTAGGGTCTTCCACAAGGGCAACTCCAAGAGGCCACGGTTGAGATCTTTTATAACAAGGCATGTACGTCAGAGGAGGAAAGGTATGAGAGCATGTTCCATAACTAATTTAATGCTTTATGTCTTTTCATTCAAGACCAGAAATATCACAGGACTACACTTCCCTTTGGTTGGTGAAGCTTGTTTGAATCTCACAGCTGGGGCCTGGAAGAGCTGTCTGAAGTGCAGCCATGGTCTTTATGTCGAGACATTTAAATACTACTTTTTCCTCTTTTTTTTTTTTTTTTTC